>JAKTVZ010000011.1:0-435642 GCA_030560825.1 Suzukiozyma fluviatilis
AGAGCGTCAGACTGAAGATCTGAAGGTCCTGTGTTCGATCCACAGAAATCGCATTTTTTTAGTTGTTGCAACTACAGATGGCCCCCTTCTAACGAACACCAGTTTAAAAAATAGCCCTCTGAAACTGAGTAATTGCTAAATCGAAGCAGAGAACATTTCTTAATTCCTCGAATATAATATTTGCATCGAAATCACGGTCTCTGCATATTCCTCATATAGAAATAAGCATTGCCAACGTGAAATTAGCGCTTTGGTAAGCAAACTTTGATTCCAAATGAAGGTTAAACATGGTCCGAAATGCATAGACTCCATAGTGCATTTTTGCTTGTGAACAATCGTTATCCTACATATTAACATAGAAAACCGTTTTCGTTCTTATCTGTGGCTTCAGGCGCGCAACCGGCCCCGGCATTCGGAATTCGGCAATTGACCATCAGAATTTTTCAACGAGATAACAGCTACAATATTTCACGTATCAGGCAGGTCCAATTGCAATTGTGTTATGTTCGCTAGAGTACTGCAGACACTTCGTAATCCGGCTAGGAAATTGCATCGCTCGTTTCAAACCAGAACATCATCTCCCACCACTTGGCCGGTCAAATTCTTTGGTGCAGCCAGTGTCATAGCAATTGCTGTAGCCAGTTATCACTACGGTCGAAATAGTATCCTTATTGATCCTCCTTCGGATGTATTTCCGCTTGAATCTACAACAAGTTTGGCTGCGATTTCCCTGCCAAAGTATTGCACTCAAGCAGAATTGGAGGAAGCAATCCACCACATAAAAGCCATCATAGGTAGTGACAATGTGAAAAACTCCGCGGTGGAAATAAATCACCATACCAAAAATGAATTCAGCCCTCATTTACCCAAACCGCACGAGAAACCGCAATATGTCATATACCCTCATTCTACACTTGAAGTGTCGCAAATATTGAAAATCTTGAATAAATATTCCGTACCAGTAGTACCATATTCAGGAGGCACATCATTAGAGGGTCATTTTTTTTCAACCCGTCTGGGGGTTGTATTAGACACCTCTAAAATGAATAAAATTCTCCAAATCAATCACGATGATTTAGATGCTGTAGTTCAAGCAGGAGTAAATTGGCAGGATTTAAACCAAGTTCTTCAACCAGATGGACTTATGTTTGGTAATGATTGTGGGCCAAATGGATTGATTTCTGGTATGATCAATACTAACGCTTCAGGGATCAATGCATCCAGATACGGGGCCATGATCCAAAACGTAATTTCTGTTACTGTAGTACTAGCAGATGGCACCATTATTAAAACTAAGCAGCGACCACGTAAATCTTCTGCGGGATATAATTTGACTGGGCTCTTTGTAGGAAGTGAAGGAACCCTAGGAATAGTCACAGAAGCGACAGTTAAGTTGTATGTACTGCCAAAATATGAAACAGTTGTTGTGGGTCAGTTTCCCACCATTTTAGATACTACCAATACGGTAGCACAATTGTTCAAGGCAGGGATCCAGCCGAATGCCCTAGAGCTATTAGATAAGGACATGATGCACTGCATTAACTATAGTGGCTATTGCAGTGAGCAATGGCTCGAGTGCCCTACTTTATTTATAAAGATCGGAGGCATGAATAAGACCATTGTAAACGAATATGTTAAGCAATTGAAAACCGTAGCGGATGATAATAATTGCCAATCGTTTATCTTTGCCAAGAATAAGGCTGAAGGAGACGAATTGTTTTCCGCAAGAAAGAATGCCTTTTATGCTATGTTACAGTACGCTAGAAACGAAATCGATATCGATGTAAGAACCTGGGTCACTGATATTGCTGTGCCCATAAGCAAGTTGTCGCCGGTGCTAGATGAAGTTTATCGCCTAATCAAAAGCTCAGGCTTCGAGTCTATCGTGCTAGCTCATGCTGGCGATGGGAATTTCCATGCCGATCTATTCTACAAATTAGAAGATGAAGAAAAGTGTAAACAGGTGGTGGATAAGATGGTGAAGTTAGGACTTGAAAACGAAGGAACTTGTACGGGAGAACATGGTGTAGGCAATGCCAAGCGGGTGTTTTTGCAAATGGAATTAGGAGAAGATGCCATTAATCTAATGAGACGGTTAAAGTTGTCTCTTGATCCCAAACGAATCTTGAATCCTGATAAAATATTCAAGATTGACCCTGAGGATAAGGGAGAATATTAGAATCGATGCAGCATATCATAGATAATAATTATAGAGCCAAATAAAATGCCGTGGCAATAGCAGCAGAGATATGAGACTAGCACGTTGTGGAAAGATACAATTAGATAAAAACGAATTTAAGTTTTGCAGCCAAGAGGACGAGAAAAAATGAAAGACAATAGGAGAAGTAGTCATCTAATTGAGTTGTAGAGTCTTGAGTACCATGTGTTAACAATGAAATAAAGGCGTACATTGTATTATATTGTTCGCTAGATTTAGACTAAAATAGTACATGTACAGTAGATTATTATAGCAATCAGTAAATCTACAATAGATGTATAGTAGATGTAAAGTAAATGTATAGTAGATGTATGATAAATGTACAGTAAATCGACAATGGATGTACAGTAAATCTACAATGGATGTATAGTAAATGCACAGTAGAAGTAGAGTAACTGTAGAGTAACTGTAGAGTAAATGTTGAGTAGATGTAGGGTAAATGTACAGTAGATGTACAGTAGATGTACAGTAGATGTATAACATATGTAAACTAGTGATAATGAGATAGTATTATAGAGCTAACTTATACAGATATTACAATAACCAACATTAATGTTGCTTGTATAGTATAGTTAATGTTAGCAAGTATCGTATAGCTAATAGTCAACTTTTACTGGCACATTATATTCTTTGTGTAATATTACTGGAATAGTATACTTAAAAGCATAGTAAATATTATTACCTATCTTGTATAGTATTCACATACCATACATGTACATTACAGAATCATACTTGTATAGTAGTACCATCTTGTATAGTAGTAACATCCTTGTACTTTATACTATAGATTGTATAGATGGTGTATATAGTGAATATATAGTGTATATTGTATTTGGTATGTATATTGGTTCGATTATTCTATCTTGTCTTCTTGTATAGTATCTCGTTATCTTTACTGTACATTACATTTATCTAAATTTTCACTATCTATTTTTCAGTTATCTTTATTCATCTCTAGCTCCATAGCCATGTCTTATGAAGATCTAGAAAGGTTATCCCATTTGTGCATCAGCACAAACATAACTAACAACATGTATAACCCGTCAAATAGCACCAATAGCATAAATATCAACCCTGGCGACTGTATACCTATGACCACCACTGCTAATGACCATCCCGAGCCGCAACTATTAGCTACCTCGGTGGTTAAGGACTCAAACGGGGCCTTGATCCCCTCCACATCCAACATCTCGTTATTGAGTTTAAATCACGAATCGTTGTCGCTAAATTCCCCTAAAACTTTATCGAATAATTCCTTCATCTTAGACCGAAAGAATAGTTACGCTAGTCAGCAGAGAATACAACACTACCAGAAAATCCCCGTGGCTACCACCGATTTATCGCATTCATTTCCCATAAACGTACCTCCAGACTCGCCTAATTTGGACCCCATAAGCTTGGGTGGTTCTCCTTCAAGATTTTGGTTAACAAACCAAACCCCACCTCGCTCATTTAATGAGTTCAATAAAGTACAACTACTGAGTCTGTTTTCCATGAAGTCGAAAAGAATAGGCAGTCCGATTCTAAACCCAGTACAAACCCAGGACCCGCCGATGACTCCGTTGTACTTAAATGAAGAAAACGACGGATACTTTCCTAATCGCATAGATAGTGACGATGGTCTTCAAATGAGCATAGATTAGTTATTGTAGCATTTTTATTTCTCTTTAGAAGACATCGCATTGGCACCGAAAAGCAAGATACACAACCAAGGCAAACAGGAGCTTATGTTAGCAACAGGGCTAACCAGGCAGTGAAACTGAAACATGAAACAAACTCCAAGAAATCGTTGTGCGCAGAGCAGAGACGATCTGAGATGATGGCAGTAGCCGGATCACGATTTGGCTCAGATTCAAGTCAGATTCGGGTCAGGACAGTACGTTCTACTCATCGACAGACTGATCTGGAATCTCAGTTTCTTGGACATAGAGGCACATTTACTACGATACCAGAAATTTTGATGTCTAAAGAGTTGTCCAGTTGAAAACTACACGGCACAGGTTAAACGATTGCATGGAAATAGCATAATATGGTAATGGCGTAATAGAATAGGTTTAGATATTGTCCAGTGGGTATTGTGTGATTGCACCGTTTCAGCAGTAGCTTTTAGTCAAGTGCTACCAAAATGAATACTACGGCATTGATGGTGTACAGTTGGGGCTACTGACAGAGCTAGTAGCGGGATAATAGGTTTAAGGATGTTCAATACACTTCAGGATTATACTCATGGTGCTACAGACAGTGCGAACTGCTGAGTATGAGGTAGAGTATTGTCACTATAAACTTACGGTTCAGTGCCAGAGATAGTACACTTGCAGTACAGTACGACTGAAACACTTTGGTACAGTAGCTCTGCAGTAGCTCTACAGTAGCTCTACAGTCGACCTACAGCACTTACCAATAAAGTACAGACTACTCGTACGACATCTCAGCACTATCAATAGAATACCTATCAATAATACCTATCAATAATACCAGTCCTATCATTAGAACACCAGCACTATCAATAGAATACATATCCGGTTAATTACACATCACAAAGAAAGAACCCTCATCGTAGACCCACAAAAGCTCATAACACCCCAAGCTCTTTTTATAGTGCGCATATTCATAGACTTCTGTCGCACTATATTTAATGGTGCGAATTTCTTGAGAGGCAAATACCTCCAATACCAACATGTCTACCTACGAAGGTAAGTATTAGTTACACAACTACCACAGCTTAATCTAACCTTTTAGATGATCACAATATAACACTGGCCAATCTGGTTCAATCGAGCCAAGTTTCAGGCAGAAGATCTAGAAATCATCAAACATTGACTTCAGTAATCGAAGCTTTCCTTACTAGTAATGAATCAGGAACCCATGGAAGCGCTACCGATGCAAATGAGCTACGGACAAACCTTGTGAGTGGTCTTGAAATTTTGAACCATGAACAAGGTTCAGAATTGGCGGAACAGTTGTTACTGTCTCTACAACACGAATCTGGAACCAAAGGGATTACTTCGGACTTTTTCGATACTTTGGAACGAGTAGACGTCAAGAAATTAGCTCCAAGCGACGATTGTCCTATATGCACCAATTGTTTTAAAGATGACGACTATCCGCTTGTTGTGAAATTACCTTGTAGTTTGAAACATGCCAAGGACCATATGTTTGATTTGGATTGCATAGCTCCATGGTTGTCGGTCAATTCCACCTGTCCTCTTTGTAGATTTGATGTGAAAGATATTTCCAAGTTAAGACGAGAACGGCTAGAAGCGGACTTGAAGGCCGCGCAAGACTCAGAAGAGGAAGACGAAGATAGAGACTTGTACGGGTAATAATACATACACTATAAACATATAAAGAGTACAGGATATTTAACAAAACAATACCACTAAAATAAACCTATTATGATACTATTGTGATAATGGATAGTAGTGTTACATATCACCCTAGTGTTACATTTACATACCACCCACTTTGTCACATCCTTCGCTCGATTTCCCTATAGAAGCACCCTACACTACACTACACTACACATCAACTATGCTAAATACTTTCATATCATTAATATATACAGAAGCTTGATTATTTCTTTTCAAGCAAGTTTTTGAACGTATCAGATTGTAATAATTCGTTCACCTTAGCCGCAATTGGATCGGTGGTGTCGTTGTAAGCCTGGGGCATTTTCAAGTCTTGGCTCGATAATTGGTCCAATTTGTCAGAGAAATCGAGGGATTCACGACTAGTTATAGAGGCCTTATATTCCACTCCATCGAAGGAATATTTATTTATGTAAGAGAGCCACAAATCGACTACCTCGGCATTTGCATCGTAAGCAGTAATAACCTTGTTGAAAGTGGTTCTATGGAAATTTTCCTTCGACTTGGCTTGAGCAAAGGGCGATTTAATTACAGTATACAATCTTTTTTCCGTCTTTAACGAGGTTAATTTGGAAGTGGGGATGTCTAAGTAATAAGCCGATCTAGCAGCAAATTCTCCGGCTCTAATTAAATTGTCTTCATTATAGCCTCTAAACTTGATTTGCGCTACTTGATGGCCGTGGGTTTGTGGTAAATTTAATGGTTTAAACTTCAATAATTCCACGTTCAAAGGAATAGGTCTGTTGGTTACGGGATTGATGCTGCTGTCAGAAAGACATTTTGGTTGGTATTCAAAGTTTTTTCCTAACAAACTTTCTTGAAAAACTTGATGCTCCATTTCGTCTTGGTGCTTTTGTTGTACGAAATCCTGTGGAGAGGTGAATTTTGCCTGTTTTTGTAATTTGAAAGCGCTGGACGAAAAGTAACGTGGCCCGCACCCACCACGTTTCAATATAGACCGAAATATACACAACTCAACCATTTGCAGCTCCAGTTGTCTTGATCAAATTTGCTAGACTTTTGTTCACTATCAAAAAATTTTCTATATGACTATATGCAGGTGCGAACTTTAGGCATCTCCATAGTTAAGGGCAGACTAGCGTTGCAAATTTTGCAACTTTAGCTTTTCCCTACAGATTAGGCTATACAAGGGGATACTGCGATGGGGAAGTCTAGTAAGGATAAGAGGGACTTGTACTACCGGCGGGCCAAAGAAGAAGGCTGGAGAGCCCGATCTGCCTTCAAATTGCTTCAATTGAATCAGCAGTTCCAGTTATTTACTGGAGTCAAACGAGTAGTTGATCTTTGTGCTGCTCCTGGGTCGTGGTCTCAGGTGTTAAGTCGGGAACTTTTTCAAGTACAAAACCAGGCTGATGCCAAGATCGTCAGTGTGGATTTGCAGCCCATGACTCCTATCGAAGGGGTAACCACCATACAGGCAGATATTACGCACCCAAAGACGTTGACGAAGATCCTTGAAATTTTTGGCGGAGAGTCTGCAGACTTTGTCTGTAGTGACGGGGCCCCTGACGTAACCGGGCTTCATGATTTGGACGAATACGTACAAGCGCAGCTTATTTTGTCCGCTCTTCAATTGACTACCTGTATTCTTAAACCTGGGGGATCATTTGTAGCTAAGATATTTAGAGGTAGAGATATCGATTTGTTATATAGCCAGTTAAGTTACTTGTTTGAGAAGGTCATCTGTGCCAAACCGAGATCTTCCAGAGGGACTTCTCTTGAGGCTTTCATCGTGTGTCTTGGATATAAGCCAAGAGAAGGCTGGAACCCTGTCCTCGACATAAACAAATCGACCGAAGAATTCTTTGAAGGGGCCAATATTGGTAAGGCGGGAAATTTGACCCATTTCGACTTACCGGAACCGGAAGAGAGGCTAATTGCCAGATTCGTTGCCTGTGGTGATTTGAACGATACCGACTCGGATGCTACCTATACATTGGATAGCGAGGCTAAGAAGCCAGCATTGAGTCCGGTACAGATGCCTACGGCTCCTCCGTACAAGAAGGCATTGGAGATGAAACGTAGAGGGGAGTTAGTGAGAAGATAGTGGATTAGTGGGTGAAAACTAACCATATTGCAGCTGCATAGACTTAGCGAGGAATTAGCGAGATTAGCGAGCAAGCAAGAACTAAAAACATACGCTAGACACATTACTACTAGCTCCTCATCTCAGTCTATTTCGTCATTCTCACCTTCACTCTCATTATACATCTAATGACCATTTTATTACTATTATAATTTTCACTAGTGGTACATTTTCTACCATATTAACATTCACACTTGTTCCATTTGCACCCCTGTAACTTACCATTCTTTTGTACTATAGTTTATAATCAATTATTATCTTAATATTTACCTTATATTACTTGATACTGACAGTAAAACATCTATGTAACATCTAATCTACGTACATTCTATTAGTGCGACTCCTCACCTTTAACCAAAGCATCTGGTTTCAAGGTAGGGAACAACAAAACTTCTCTGATAGTATTGGAGTTAGTCAAGAACATAGCTAATCTATCAATACCACAACCCCAACCAGCAGTTGGTGGCAAACCATATTCTAAGGCGTTACAGAAAATTTCGTCCACCATTTGTGCTTCATCATCACCTTGAGCCTTTTGTCTGGCTTGCTCTTCGAATCTTTGTCTTTGATCGAAAGGATCGTTCAATTCGGTATAAGCGTTACAGATTTCTTTGGTGGCAACGAAAACTTCGAATCTTTCACATAAACCAGGAATGTTTCTGTCCTTCTTGGCCAATGGAGACATCATTTGTGGGTGACCGAAAATGAAGGTTGGGTTGATAGAAGCATCTTCCAATTCACCAACCAATTTGTCCAACATTCTTGCGTTGGTCAATGGAGGAGTACAGTCCAATTTGTTATCGATCAAGATTTGTTTCAAGAACTTACCAGTTTCTTCAGTGTGCAATTGGTCACCGGCTGGGAATTTGACATTGAATACTTTTTCCAATTCTTCAATCATGTTGATTCTCTTCCATGGTCTGGTGAAATCTAAAGTCAAAGCTTTGCCTTCTGGACCTTCTGGATGGTAGGTGACCTTGTAGTCACCGGTGATATCCTTGACCATTTCCGAAAATAACAATTCGGTCATATCCATCAAATCGTAGACATCAGCGTATGCTTGATAGAACTCACAGGTGGTGAATTCAGGGTTGTGGGTCATATCGATTTGTTCGTTTCTAAATTGACGACCAATTTCGTACACTCTGTCCATACCACCAACGACTAATTCTTTAAGGAACAATTCTGGAGCAATTCTCATGAACATGTCCATGTTTAAATCGTTGTGGTGGGTGATGAATGGCTTGGCAGTAGCACCACCGGCAATGACGTTCATCATTGGGGTTTCCACTTCAATAAAGTCTCTGTTGTCCAAGAACTTACGGATGTAAGAGATGATCTTGGATCTGACCTTGAATCTATCTCTGACAGCACCGTTCATGATCAAGTCCAAGTAACGTTTTCTGTATCTAGCTTCTTGATCCTTGAACCCGTGTTGTTCAGAAGGCAACATGTGCAAACAAGGAGTCAATAATTGCACTTTGGTAGCGAAAATCGATAATTCACCTTCACCACCTTTAGCTGGAGCAGTTCTACCTGGGTAACCTACAACCCCGATAATATCACCTCTCTTTAAAAGTTCGTGCATTTGCTCGTACTCTTCTAAAGTTGGTACATCTTGTGCTTGGGCCATCACTTGAACTTGCACACCATCACCTTTCAAGACGTAGAATTTCAATTTGGAACCAGCTTCTCTTTTGAATTGGATTCTTCCGGAAATCGAAACTTGTTCTTCTTGTAAAGTTTCTCCTCTGGTCAAACCAGAGTACTTGGCGATGAATTCTGGTAATCTAAGCGAAACATCAAACTTGTGAGGGTATGGGTTGAAGGCAGCAGGGTCGGCGTTGTTAGCAGCTCTCAATTCACCAATTTGTCTGGAACGGTATTCAAAGTATTGTGCTGGGTTCAAGTCGGCTAACTCGTCCTTCTTTTTCGAAGGAGGTTGGTTGGCAGATCTTTCAGCAGCTTTGGCGGCTTTTTCAGCTTTTTTAGCTTCGACGGCTCTGACTTTTTGTCTTCTCTTTAATTCGGTCTTAGAGACTTGTTCTCCGGTGACTTCATCCAAGAAAGTCTTTTGCAACTGCTCGGTAACGTTGGCCACTTCTTCAGACATGGTTGATGAGGATTATAGAAGGAATATGAGATTGTGCTAGATTTTTATGTCGATGAGGAAAAGATTTTATGAGTCTGCGGACTGCATATAAACAACGATAGTAACTTGTGACAATTGTGAGTCAGTAGTGGGGCGCTGACAGTCAATGGTGGTAGCGCGCGGTGGTAATAATGGCGGTAGTAATGGTAGTAATAATGGTAGTAGTAATGGTAGTAGTAATGGTAGTAGTATATACCATGAAGAAATGTTAGTATATACATTTTCATCGCTGTTTGGCTAGTGATATTGCAAGTATAAATTATCGGGGTACTTTGAGGTGCTCCTTTAGTGGCTGCAAAAATAGCTAGACTAGCGCCGTATAAACAGACAGTACTGAAGAGTAGTCTATGGCATCAGTGCAAGGCATTTCCTGTTTGTAAAAGAAGCAGATTGAACCTGGTAGACACACAAGCCTAGTGGTAGAAAACATGGTAGTAATTGGAAGAAAACATGGTACTAGGAAAGATTGGTAGTAGAAAACATAGAACTAGGTGGGAATAGTTGGAAATCATAGTATGTTGGCAGAAATCTTAGTACTAATTGGTAGCATTTAAAAGGTGCAAACTGATACAAGACAGTTCAATATTGAATTCAACACAAAATCTAGCATAAAACACTTTGCTACTAAGCTACTCTTCATTGCACAATATAATTATTCTTTTTGCAGCATTTTTTCGCAACAATTTTATACCACAAGCTTCTCTACATCCTCTCCAGAGCCTCCCTACAGACACACTACCTCCAGCGCCAGCCCGCACCACCTCTACCACCATCCACCACCATCCACCACGGCGAATAAAAATCAATCACGTGACCATTTATTACCTAACGTCTGACTCAGCAGAAGATTTTTCCAAAAATTTTAAACCCACAAGATGGTACTACTACCCTAATAAGTTCCTTTGACAATGGCAAATAAACAAAGGTATGTTATCTGAAAAGCGCTGTATGCACAGGATCAATCACCACGATAGATTCTGGCGAAAAAACGGCCACTTTTGTCGCAAAGTTTCCCTAAACGACTATCCTTAAGTACCCTCACTAACCTCTAGAGCTGAAGAAGCTACCGCTAGCACCATCACCGTAGAATCGAGTGTGTTGTTGTCAATAGTTAGACACACCTCGGAGAACTATCCCTCGTTATTTTCCGGAACTCTTTTGGGATTTGAAGACGATGAAGGTTCCATCGATATCACCCATGCCTACCCATATCCATACCCTGACCAATACGAAGGTGGTTCATTCAAGTCCAGATCAGGAAGCAAGTACCAGCAAGACATTGTCGCAAATTTGAAGAAATTAGACTACGGGGTCGAGTTTCAAGGCTGGTTTCAGTCCACTATTTCCGGTAACTTTGTCACCACCCAATTAGTAGAAGGATTGGCTCAACAACAGCTCCAAAACAAGAACTCGTTCATTTTGATCCACAACATGTCTTCCATTGGAAAACAATTGGAATTAAGAGCATACAGATTGTCGTTAAACTTCATGCAAGCATACGTAGAAGGTAAATGGAAATCAAAGAATTTGCAACAAAACAAGTTGTCTTTCTTGAACATCTTCGACGAATTGACTATCCAGATCCACAACCAGCATTTGGTCAACTTATACTTGTCTAGCTTGCCTATTACTGACGGTTTGGTGGACAACGAATCGCAAATTCTCAACTTGTCCTCGAACGAAAGCGATACCGCCCAATTATTAGAATCGTTATACTCTCAGATCGACGCCTACAACTACGACCAAAACAATTTCAACTACTACCAGAGACAGTACCAGAAAGAATACTCGAAAATCTCCAACTGGAAGCAACAGAGAAAATTGGACAACTTGGAGAGAGAAAAGGCCGGAGAAAAGCCTTTGGACACCGACGAATGGCACACCATCTTTAAGTTGCCAGTCGAGCCATCTCGTTTCAACAACATGTTGCACAGTCACGCCATCGACGTTTTGGCCGACGACATCTTGACCAAGTGCGACGAAGAGTTGACCAAGAGCTTCGCTATCGAACGCAAATTGACCTCCGCCTAAGTCCGCGCAGCCAGTGTATATCTAGCATGATTTATTTGTACATTACATTATATATATTACAGCCGTATGTATAGTTTAATCCAGATTTCATAATGGGTCCAGTGTAAAGCTCTATTTTCGGGTAAAAGGTAAATTCGCCGTTTGAAACGGGCAAATCCCCCGCAAACCCTGTCCAGCGCTACATTCCGACCCTCAGCTCGCTCTCACCTCTCCTGGTGGTGATACCCCCACCGAAGTCCGGAGTAGAAACAGTGCTGACTGCGGTTAATTGTATGCAGGTTAATCACTTAGTTTATCTGAGAGCAAGTATACTGTAGCGAATGGATTAGTTTGCAAATGAAGTGAAATGGGAAGACCAAAGGTATGTATCGAGAAGCGATTTTTTGGGGTAATTGCGGTCGTATAGTCTCAGAGACGACACAGGTCAAAAAAGGGCCTGTTTCGGTTTGTTTTTAGTGGGAAATTGCCCCATTTTATGTGTTTACTAACAAGAACAGTATATTTTATTAGTTCGTCATGGCGAATCAGCCGCAAATATGGACAAGTCTGTCAACCGGTACACTCCCAATCACAATGTGATGTTAACTGAGCGTGGACACGCACAGGCGGTGGAAGCAGGCTTGGTATTGAAGCAGTTCTTGCAGCACGAGTCGTTTGATAAGGAAGGACACCCCAATCCCCGTTCCATTTCCTTCTATACTTCTCCCTATTGTAGAGCCAGGGAGACTTGTAAAGATATAGTTGATGGTATCAAAGATTTACCCCAAGTAGAGTACAATATATATGAAGAACCGAGAATGAGAGAGCAAGACTTTGGGAATTTCCAGTCTACTGCAGAGGAAATGGAGCAAATATGGGAAGAACGGGCTCATTACGGGCATTTTTTCTATAGAATTCCCCACGGAGAAAGTGCTGCTGACGTATTTGATCGTATCTCTAGTTTTAACGAAACGTTATTTAGAAAGTTCCAGCAGGACAATTTCCCCAATGTGTTGGTGCTAGTGACCCATGGCATCTGGGCGCGGGTATTTCTCATGCGGTGGTTCAAATGGAGCTACGAGCAGTTCGAGTCGTTGAAGAACATTCCGCATTGCCAGTATTTAATTATGAAACGTAATGACGATAGTCAACGGTATCTGTTGAAGTCACACCTTGAAACCTGGGACGAGATTCCTGACGACGAGTTACAGAAGGAAATCGCCTCAGAAGTAATGCAGGAAGTGTGTTTCAACTCCAAGGACAAGGTGAAAAATCCCGAGGATTTCGACATTCGGGTAATTATTGAAGCGCAGGAAGAGGCGATCAAGCATCTCAGAGAAAAGAACAAAAAGATTGCCGATGCGTATCATCGAACTAGAGACCAGTCGCCTTTTGAAAAGAAACGGTTCAAGGACGATAACAGTCTCCTAGGCGAACGGACTGCCAGTGTAGAATCTCGAGAAAAGTCTCCGCTGGTGATTTAGTGACAAGCGGCCAAGATTTACGAAATTGAACGATGACGAACGACTCCAACTTTACGGTTAATCACAGCAAACTATATACTTTATAATCCATATGCATACTCTAGTATATACCTGGATCCTGAATCTAGTTCAGGTTCAGAGCCAAAATAAACAGAAAACCTCATTGGAGCACCCAACGTAGTTCTTGCGCTTAGATCTATAGTGTCTAGCTGATATTTGTGTTCTACTTTTTTGCAGCCACTGCCGTGCAGGCGCTTCCAAGCATAATTATCAAAAATGTAAAAAATCTGCAAAAAAAGCACAACTGCATTTTCGCCGTCGAACGTGACCACATTATCACCACTAGCCCTGTTTAACCCTATCCAACGTCCATGTATACCTACACCAACCCTTTATCGTCAGCTAACTCTAATTGACCTATGTGCCTGAGGGTTGCAAAATCAGGTGATAAAAATCACATTCTTGTCAGCACACGACTTTTGATTCCCGGGGAATCGGATGCTCGTGTTCCTTGAACAGGTCTGAAAAGGTCGAACAATAAATTTGCAATATTTATTTCTTTAAGAATATCAATCAAAGGTATAATCTAGTAGAATCTGTTTCAATTTATCACAATGGCTCGTAAATTTTTTGTTGGTGGTAATTTCAAAATGAATGGTACTAACAAGACCATTACCGCAATTGTCGAAAACTTAAATAAAGCTGATATTCCAGAAAATGTTGAAGTTGTAATTGCTCCATCTGCTCCATACATTCATTTGGCTGTCGCAACCAACACACAAAAAAATGTTGCTGTGTCCGCGCAAAATGTTTTCAACAGAGACTGCGGTGCATTCACTGGGGAAATTTGTCCTAAGCAAATTCTTGATTTAGGTGCTACCTGGACTTTAACTGGTCATTCTGAAAGAAGAACCATCATCAAGGAAACCGATGAATTTATTGCCGACAAAACCAAATTTGCTTTGGAATCGGGCTTATCTGTCATCTTATGTATCGGTGAAACCTTAGAAGAAAGAAAATCTGGTGTTACCTTAGATGTATGTGGTAGACAATTAGACGCTGTTTCAGCTCTTGTTAAAGACTGGACCAATGTTGTTGTTGCTTACGAACCAGTATGGGCCATTGGTACTGGTTTAGCTGCTACTCCAGAAGATGCTCAAGAAACCCACAAGGGTATTAGAGAACACTTGGCCAAAACCATTGGTGCTGACCAAGCTGAAAAAGTTAGAATCTTATACGGTGGTTCTGTCAACGGTAAGAACGCCAAGGATTTCAAAGACAAGGTCGATGTAGACGGGTTCTTAGTCGGTGGTGCTTCCTTAAAACCAGAATTCGTAGATATCATTAGATCAAGATTATAATTGGCTTCAATTACGATACAATGATTGCATGAATCAATATACAAATATTTAATCTAGTGGGATCTCCAGTGTAGCGTTAGTAATTCTCCAGAGTAGCGTATTTAGTAATTCTCAGAGTAGCATATTTAGTAATTCTCAGAGTAGCGTATTTTAGTATTCTCCAATTTTGACCATTTTAGCATTTATTACTGATATAAAGTAATTGTAAAGTAATTGTACATCTAACTAATGCTTCTAATCATGTTTTGCTCAATTATATGGGTATCAGCTTCGTTCCAACCTTTAATTTGACATATTTTCTGCCATATCTGGTGCAAATTTCGCCAATAGTCCTGCGGATCTCCAAGTAGTCGATCATCTAGTGGATAATCAGTTTCAACCAAGATCTGGTTATCGTGCAACGCAGCAACAATTGCTTTCAAGACCTCGCTCTTGGCTTCTACGCCATTGATGCAATTGGAAAAGGAAAAAAATAACTTTCCTTCAAATCTCTTCAGCCATAGTCGGCTCTGGTCAAAAGATCCACTGAAAGAATGGAGAATCACCGCAGAAACATCGTCATACTGCAGCACAAGATCATACAATGGTCCATGAGCTTTGACACAATGAAGCGATACTTGTTTCTTTAGCTGACTAGCAAATTGTAACTGCGCATCAAATATTTGTTTCTGATGGTCCATACTCACTCTGTAGGGCGATAGTTTATTCCCCAGATCATTTGGGACCAGTTTATTGCCAAAAAACCCATTGTTCGGTACTCGGAACAGCTTATCAAGTCCTATTTCACCTATGCCGAAATTGGAAGTCAATTTCGAAATCAGCTCCCGATACCGCTCCATTTGCGCCTGAATGCTTATTGGCATCGGTAGTAGCTGTATAAATGCCTCGGTCGGAGTAGGGAAGAGTACCCTAGAGTAGTGCTCAACCTTGAACCTCATCTCATGCCGAGGATTTCCATCAAAAACTGCTTCTTCAACACAATAAAGATGGCTATACCATGGATGCACCCCAAAATACGGTACCACCGCCAGCGGGTCCGATAACTTCGATAGCAAATGCTGTAATAGCTGTACATCTTCGCTGTAGGTCGACATGATATGGAACTGCGAACGAATAGTCGGCAAAAGTCGGAGTTTTTCCGCCAATTTTTCGATCACCTGCTCATTGCAGTCGATTCCAAGGTGGCAGTGGCTGTCAAAGAGCGGAGAACTAGCCATACTACTTCAGCCGTCGCTGCCATCGTTTGCAATCGCTTTCACCGGACACTTGGTCACGTGACGCATCGGCGTGGTATTTTCGCCCTGTTTGAGTGAAGCCAGTGCGTAAATAGAGCCTCGTTTATCTCTTCAGCAAGACGCCAAATTACTGGGGTTTTTCGTAGTTTCACGTCGCAAACCGCATAATCTAGCTCGTAGTAAGCTGTAGAACCCACCTGGAGGCCCAAACCTGTTTTTTGTGCCGAAAATATTGCACTTGTGGCTATCTAGTTATTGTGTTGCAATCAGCTTCAGTTTGAGTCAACTAACAATTGTCGGATAATCTCGGCCATATTTCGTCAGCAAAACGTCGTATTGCCTGAATTGAGCCCTGAACCCGAATTTTACAACTTTTCGCCGAGTTTTATTAAGTTTTTCCGTGCCTCGTCTCGTTTCATCACCAGTGTTTGCGCCAATTGGGCCCTAAAAGCTACGGAAACATGTCAGAATTGATGCCAATAACGTTACCGCAGTCTGTGCCCTTTCCCATCACCATTTCGTCCATACTATGTAAGGAAGGGGAGACTGTGGCTAAACACAAGACTATTTTCAAATATAAGTACTGGGACTATCAAGATGACCCCAACTCGAAAGAGGAAATCCCGCCAAAGATAAGAGTGGAGAGAATAGGCACGTTTGAGAGTCCCATTGAGGGAGAAATCCAGCAAATAAACATCAAAGATGCCCAAGAAATCGCCCATAGTGGTGTTGAGTTATGCTGGATTAAAGAGCCCTGTTCGCACACTGTGCAATACGGTGGACTTTGTGCCTTGTGTGGAAAGGCGGTCGAGGATGAAAAGGACTATTCCGGGTACAATTACGAAGAAAGAGCTACCATTGCCATGTCCCACGATAACACTGGCTTGAAGATAAGTCTTGACGAAGCAACAAAGATCGAGGAGTCGACTACCACCAGATTGGTTCAGGAGAAGAAGTTGATTCTCGTGGTGGATTTGGATCAAACGGTGATCCAAGCTACAGTGGATCCTACCGTAGGAGAATGGCAACTGGACCCAAGCAATCCAAACTATCCCGCCATTAAAGACGTCAAATCGTTCTGTTTGGAAGAAGACGGACCCCAAGGTTATAATATACCCAAAAAGTGTTGGTATTACGTGAAAATCAGACCTGGTTTGGCTGAGTTTTTAGAAGAAGTTTCCAAGAAATATGAGTTACACATCTATACTATGGCTACAAGAAACTATGCTCTTGCAATTGCAAATATAATTGACCCTGACGGCAAGTATTTTGGCGATAGGATCTTGAGTAGAGACGAAAGTGGTTCTTTAACCCATAAAAACTTGAAACGGTTATTCCCTGTGGACCAATCTATGGTAGTAATTATTGATGATAGAGGTGATGTTTGGCAATGGGAGTCGAATCTAATCAAAGTTGTTCCTTACAACTTCTTTGTCGGTATTGGTGATATCAATTCTACGTTTTTACCGAAGAAAAACAGTCAATTAAGTGGTCCATCGAAAAAGAGAAAGTCTATTGCTATATTGGAGGCACAACAAGCATCAACAGAAACGGATACCGGGGCAGATACCTCATTTGAAGAAGAAGGGAATATAAGTGAAACCGAATCTGTATCACCAGTGGATCGAATTCTAGAATTAGGCGGAGGAGAAGGTAATACTGATTTACTTTTGGCTCAATCGATAACGAGAATACAGTCCATCGAAAAACAACAGCACGATAGACCATTGGCCAGACTTCAACATAATTTAGAACAGATGCACCATCATGACCTTGACTCCAAAAACCCTTCACCCGTAGGATCTTCAGATAATTCCGAAGAAGAAGATGAAGAAGATAATTTATTATTTGATGATGACAATGAATTGTACTCTCTTAAACGTGTATTATCGAATATCCATGAAGAATACTACAAGATACTCGAAACAAACAGTACAAAGATTGATAATTTCCGCCCAGACTTAACTAAGATTATTCCCATAATGAAATCAAAAGTTTTGGTAGGCATAACAGTATTGTTTTCTGGTATAATACCGTTAACGACCAATTATGAAAACGAAGATATTGTCATTTGGGCAAAGCAGTTTGGGGTTAAAGTGGTGAATGAGGTTTATAGCGATGTTACGCATGTCATATGTCGAGATCCTTCGAATGGACCAGGACCAACATTTAAAGCCAGAGTTGCAAGAAAGATATTACCGAATGCTAAACTAGTTAATCCTGACTGGTTATTTGCCTGTTTAAGTTCGTGGACTAAAGTCAAAGAGACAGATTATTTAATACCCGGTAATGATAGTAGTCAATGGTATGTTAAACAAGGTGATATTGATAAATACAAAATGGCTCTTGATAGCCAAAAAGCAAATGCGAATAAATCCAATCAAGAAATCGACAAAGCTACAAATCGTCCGCGATTCGATTCTTTAGATTCTATAGAAGAGTACGATCTTGACGAAGCCAATCAAGAAGTTGATGATTTCTTAGCTGATATCAGTGATGATGATTTTGATGATTTGAACACCAATGGTGGCAGTAATGGCAAAGAGGATATAGAAGACGACGAGGACGAAGAGGAGGAAGACGATGATACCAAAGACCAATCTACCAATTCATTTATCAAGGATATGTACAATAGGAAGAAGAGACCGTTAGAGGAGGATTCTGAAGATGAGCCCGACGATAAGCGAGCCAGAGTAGAGGCAAAAGAGTTAACTGCCGACTTACTAGAGCAAGAGTTATTGGAGGGATTTGATGACTTGGAAGATGACTAAGACAAGACGAAGAGAAATAGAATCAGAAACATGTGCTAATATTATGAAATTAGTTCAACATATCTACGGCAAGTAATCTTATATCCGTGTAAAGTATGCCGAGGACTATCACGAACAGTTTCAAATTGGAGTTGGAACAAGGAAGAATTTAGGTCAACCATGTATAGGAATGTAAATGTATACCATAACTATTAAACCACATGCTCACACTATGCGATTAATATGTGGCATATAACCAAGAATTTACTATAGAAGCGAGAACGTGTCCCACTACCGCTTCGAGAAAAGGAACCGTTCCTTAATTTTGTAGAGGCTTGTAGCTGGTTGATGGTGTGTAATTAAGATTAGAGGCTGAGAATCAGCGGACGCTATTATTAGATCTAGCGGTATCACATGGATCGACATGCTTCGGTATTTACTTTTGTATGTAGCTCGGTCTTTGCCTTGTGTTTAAGACTTAGTTGTTTTAGTTATAGTTTTAGTTGTAGTTTTAGTTGTAGTCTTATTTGTAGTTTTAGTTATTGTATGGTTGCACCCTGTAGTCTTAGGTCTGTGGGGTACCATTGTGACAATTCCTATTTAGTGAGGGACATCTGTATGCACAGTCAATACTATTTTGGGCTTATATTCGTATATTGACACTTAGTAAACTCCGGTGTTTTTTTAGCTAATTTAGACTATTTATCTCAACTATTTTCCTTGATCTATTTATCTTTTCTCATTCATAGAATTTATCTTTTTTCTTTTATCTTTTTTCTTTTATCTATTTTTATTTATCTATCTATATTGGGGTTTTCTTATATAAATATAGTCATCTGCTACAGGTTTAATCTTGGCATTTCTAATATCTAATAGTCCTAGTATATATTCATCAAGCATCAGCTTGCTAGTATTGCTAATATCAATCTAAACTTTCCATAGATACTGTGACATAACACAGCCTTAATATCTAGCTGTTCGTCTTTCATCTTGTTCCATACGGCTGAACCATCATGCTCAAGCCCTTCAGCTGGTTCAGAATCGTCTTGATTCTTTTATCGATCTTACAGTTGATCCTACTTATATTAGCCTTTGTAGGCTCATATAAAAACTCACCCGGTCTAAATAACAGCTATTTAATCGATGTTCACTTGAACCACTTGAACTTGACTACTTTGTTCAGCAATTCAACCAACTCCACTTCCAAAGACTTGCAACTAAGACTGGAAATCCCTCAAGTACAAATATACCAACGAGAAGAACCAACCGCTACTATCTCCATTCCTGATGCAACCAATAAGGACTTCTTTAGCGACCTTCAGTCTATTGCCACTGCTGCTGCTACAGCAGCAGTAGCCCTCGCTGATGGTTTGTACACCACTGTCAGCCAGGTGTTTTTGAACATCGCAGACCAATTAACCTACGCCGATTTGGGTTTAGCAGAAGTATATAGTTTCAGTAATTGGGGCTACTGCCGTGGCTATCGTTCAGGTTATGCTGATTTTGCAAATAATCAGAAATCAGGTTGGGATAACAGCCACATTAATTGGACCTACTGTACTCCTCCTACGGCAAATTATAGAATAGACCCATTGACCATCTTAAAACAAGAAGTCACCAATATGATAAACCAGAATGTTCAGGGAGGAATCGATATTCCTCTCTTGACACTGACGGTGGTGGAGGAATTGAAAGTGTTGGTTAATACCGTCACTTATAACGATTTCAACTTGCCTGGTTCTCTTCAAAAAAAATTGGGAACGCTTCACAGCATGACCACTGCAAGTTTTGTGTTGATACTTCTAGCCATCATCTTTGTCTTCATCAGCTTATGCATACAGCTAGTGGCATTCTTCTTGTCTCCAGACAAACACTATTTAACCTTCATCAATTTCTTGTTTCAATGCTTCATATTTCTATTTTCCTTGATTACAGCTGCCTTGATCACAGCGTCCAGTCTTTACGTCCGCAGACAGATTAACGAAAACACAGAATCAGCAGGAATGAGGGCGTTTTTATCAGTCAATCTATATGCCTACCTTTGGACTGCAACGGTTGCAGCATTTATAGTTCTCGTATTGAGCTTCTTGGGGCATTTTTTCGGCCTCTTTGGCACAGGAAGAAAAAAGTACAGATCAGTACATGTACACCAGCAAGTGGTGTATACCGACGAAAAACATTAGCCAATATAGACACCGTTTACACTCCTGGTAGAGTGTGTGTTTGGCTGCGTGAAGCAGGGTATTTACGTTCACTATTTACGTTCTTTATGTAGCTTCTTTAACGATTTTAATTGTACCACCACCCACTGTAACATATACTAGTACACATCCTTCTAGCACCACTGTATGCCTTATAACCCACCTTCTACCTCACCATTCACCTACAGCTACAACTTTTTGCAGCCATTTCCTCTGACGTTCGCGTACTGCATACGACCCAAGGCACCCCAAGCTCATCTGGTGAAATTGCGACTAACAATACTTTGATCAACACCTTGATTACCACTACCACAAGACAAATGATCTGTTCTATCTCGGGCGAAGTCCCTGTGGACCCAGTGGTATCGCCCCGGAGCGGTGCTGTTTTCGAAAGGAAGAATGTCGTCAGCTACCTCACGACTCATGGTACCGACCCAGTAAACGATGAACCATTAACCATAGAAGAACTCGTCACCATTAAGAGCCCGATGTCTCATATTGTACCACCAAAACCACCGCAATTCACTTCGATTCCGGCGTTGTTGTCGACGTTTCAAAACGAATGGGACGCTCTTGCGTTGGAGGTATTTACCTTGAGGAAACTGTTGCACAAAGCTAGACAGGAATTAAGCAGTGCATTGTACCACCAAGACGCTGCAGTTCGTGTGGCAGCCAATGCTTTAAGAGAGCGGGATGAGGCCAAACAGGCGCTCCAGGAATTGGCCATTTCCATCGGCCAGGACGACGTTAATGGTGCCCTTAACCAAAACAGTAATCACACCAACGGAGCAACTAAAAATGCGGCACAGATCCCAGTAGACGATATTAACAAAGCAAGAGACGAGTTGTATGCGCTCCACAAATCTCATAAGCCCAGCTTGTCTGTAGCGCCAGAACAAGCTGTTTCACTCAAATTCAACAGCAGCATTATTCACCCATTTAAACTGGTGGAAAAGTCGTATTTACTGCCGCATAACAAACAAATCTTGCTTGCGTCTAAGAGCAAGTTGATCCAGTACCAGTTTTCCGACCAAGTGTCTAGCAATTTATCACGGAAAAAGGCTGCTATAGTAGCTCTAAATTACGTTTCCCTCCAAGACGAATTGAAACCAATAATTGCCTACAAAGACAAGGTTTACATAGGCGACGAGCAGTTTTCCACATCGCTAGTAAACGTATTTCAAGTCATAGTCCATCCAAAGTTGTCCAATCTATTTATTCTCTTGTCGAAGGATAGTTGGTCAATCAACGACAGCGCAAATGGAGAGCTCTATGTTGGCAAATTGGCCGACATTGTCTGCGGTGACATTCATGTTGACGGGGCAATTGTAGCTATTGCTACAAGAGAGCATGTCAAGGTGTTTAGTGTCACCAACGGTGAGGAAGTGTCGCAATTTACCACAACCTATTCTGAGCCAGTTAAGCTTAAGTTTGGCTTGAACGGGTACTGGCTCTTTGCGGCCAGTAAGAGCGAAGAAGCAGGCAGCATCGATGTCATCGATTTGAGAAAGAACTTGACGGTACACTCGGTGGAGGTATCTGTCGATATCAAGGATTTTGACGTAGACCCTTCCACCAGCTTTATCATCTCCTACGACAATGAGTTGAAGTTGCACAGATACGTGAAGAAGGGCAAGAAGTGGTTGGACAATATTGCGCAGTTACAGCCTCTGGAGACCCTTACTGCTATCAGAATATTGAACGACGAGAACGACTCTGATTTTATTAATAACGACCAATTGAAAGTTATAGCCGTAAGTGAGACTTCCAGTGTGCTTGAATACGAGCTTGAGTACGAGCAAAAGTGAAGCAGCATCTTGTTGGAGCTTTCAGTAAGCTTATCAGTTGTGCTTTCTAAGGTTTCAGTGCATAGTTGGTACGAGAATAAAGAGAATTCAGAGAATTAGATGGATTAGAGTAATAGGAGAATTAGTGAGAATTAGACAGGGCGATTCTCAATAGAGTTCGTGCGAGAAATACTGGTACCGGAGTAAATATCTTTCCAATTGCTGGTGGTATTCTAACTAGTTTTGGTGGTTTTGTCACTAGAAGTAATATTATTCCACTACTACTAGTGCTATGCTCACTCGTGTTAGAGGTATTCTCACTAAATTTGAGAAATTCTCACTAATTGCGGTGCGAGCCTCGCTAGGGCCAACCACCAGATTCAATCCAACCATATACAGCCAATTTTGCTCCAAAAGCACCAAAACTTTGCCAGAACATCATATAAGTAACCATGTAACTACCTACCATCACATACAGCTAAAACTTGTATAGACTCCCCTCTTTGAATAAACGTCAATATCGGTCAACGTACAGGCCGATATATAATGCATCGCGATGAGATACAAACTTAAACTAATTAACCATGTCTTTTACACCACAAGAAATCGAACAACTCGACAAAAAGGTAGAGCAATGGCTTGCCTTGGATATAAATCCCGAGTCTGCTGCAGAAATTCAAAGTTTGCAAGCAAAGAAGGACTACGCTAGTTTAAACGATAAGCTAGCCACGAGAATAGCCTTTGGTACGGCTGGTTTAAGAGCAGCCATGACCTCCGGTTTCTCTTACATGAACGATGTTACCGTGTTGCAAGCTTCGCAGGGGTTAGTTCAGTACATTATCGATACTTCTACCGCAAAAGACCAGCAATTATCTATTGTTGTAGGCTATGACCATCGTTATAACTCTCAAAGGTTTGGGGAAATCACCGCCAGTGTAGCCTTAAGCAAGGGTTTGAAGGTGTATTACTTGGGCAGTGTAGACAACTTATCAGAGGAATCGCTCAAGTTCTCCAAAACCAAGTTTGAAAACACTTCTACAGACAAATCTTATGTTCATACACCTATGGTACCATTTACTATCGATGAATTTGGTGCCAGCGCTGGGGTTATGGTGACTGCGTCGCACAATCCGGCTAATGATAACGGTTACAAGGTTTACTACGGCAATGGGTGTCAAATTATCCCACCACATGACCATGGAATCGCTGATTCCATTGAAAACAATTTACATGCTTGGGACAATGTTTGGGACATTGCCAAGGCATTTAAACAAGGTAAAGAGTCAGGTTTGTTACAATCGGTCAAATGCGACATGACAGCCAAGTATGTAGCCAGAATCACCGGTTTGATCAAGTATCCTAAATTGGGGGTTGATTTTGTGTATACGCCAATCCATGGAGTTGGCCACGAAATCTTCTCTCGCTGCATGGAAAATTTCACCGATTTCAACATGAAGGTGGTTGAACAGCAACAACAGCCGGATCCAAGTTTCCCCACGGTTCAATTCCCAAATCCGGAAGAAAAAGGTGCCTTGACTTTAGCCTGCGAAAGCGGTGATAAACTCAACTATAACTTAGTTATTGCCAATGATCCCGATGCTGACAGATTTAGTTGTGCCGTTAGAACCAACGACGGATGGAAACAGCTCACTGGGAACGAAATTGGCTTTCTTTTCGCCATGTATATAATCGAAAATACTCCTAAAGACCAGTTAGCCAACACCTGGCTCGTCAATTCCACTGTGTCATCACAGATCTTGAATAGTATGGCCGAGAAGGATGGTTTCAGCTTTGTCGATACCCTTACTGGGTTCAAGTGGATCGGAAACAAGGCCATTGACTTGAAGAAACAGGGATACAGCGTACCTTTTGCTTACGAAGAAGCCATCGGCTTTATGTTTGACATTGTTAACGATAAGGATGGGGTCAGTGCAGCAGTGATCTTTTTACAATTGTACCATTTGTGGTTCTCGTCAGGAGAAATGGGTCCCTTAGACAAATTGAAACAGGGCTACGAGAGATATGGCTACTTCAAAGAGTACAATGGATACTACCGTTTGAAAAAGATGGGCACCATGAACGAAACATTTGCAGCCATTAGACAGTCCTACAGCCACGAAGAGCACCCCCAGAAAATCGGGACCTTCGACGTGGTAACCTACCGCGACTTGACGGTGGGATACGACTCGACTACGCCAGACAAGAAACCTACCTTGCCTGTCGATCCGTCGTCCCAGATGATCACTGCCTTGCTTAGCAAAGACGGCCAGTACGTACGCTTCACCAGCCGTGGCTCAGGTACTGAGCCTAAACTCAAAATCTACATCGAAGGAAGAGGCGAAAACGACCACCTGGCCAGAGCCATCGCAAAAGAGTGCTGGGAACAGCTCAGAGCCCATTGGTTCATGCCACAAACCTACGACCTTCAAGAAGTATTGAATTGTTAGTGAGTGCCAATACCAAAAAAATCTGCAGTAGTCGCAGGTGTTTTTTTTACTAGTATACATCAACACTATCTATATAGTTTTTATTCTTTTCAGTAGAACCAACTGTGACCCATTGATAGTAGTTTTGTTGACGTGGTTTGTTAACTATGGTGGTGCTAGACGATTTCGGAAAGAAATCCGACCTACCAATGTATGTATTGCCGAGTATTGCTCGGAGATAGTGATTTTGCTTGTAGCAACATCCTGTTACCAGAGATCGCTGCATTGAAAGCGGTGCTAACCTGCTGGAATTCGTCCCAGCGTACGGGACGGATGTCGGTGGTGAATCCGGCGTTTCAGCGGCGAAAAGGGACGTGTTTTGCGCCCATTATCTTGTTTGCTTTACTAACGTCTAGTTATAATAATAAGCTCAATCCAAAGCCGACAAAAGCGAAAAATTGGCCCCTTCAAAGGATTGTCGTAGCCGTGTGCTCATGTTTGTTGTTCTGGTTGATTTTCCTCAAAATTTCCGGCCCATCTGGTGGGTTCGACGCTAACATTGTTGTAGAACCACCAGCAACTTCGGAAGAGGAAGTGTATATTGCTACCGCTGAGGGCATAGAACAAGTGCAGGCGGACGACATGCAAACAGGAAAGGACGACATCTATCGTGACAAAGTAGAATACTACGACTTGAACGATTATCGAGGATCGGCTCTAGGCGGTGAACGGGGCGATGTGGTTTTATTCTTAATGCCTTTGAGAAACGCCGAGTCGGTTTTGCCTATGGCCTTCTACAATCTCATGAACCTTACCTACGACCATTCGCTAATCGATATTGCATTCTTGGTGTCAGACTGTTCGCCCGAAGACCATACATTGGAAACCGTATTTGAATACTCGGTGGCTTTACAAAACGGCACCCTTGTAGAAAAGTTGAAAGACGAAGAGCACACTAAACTAAAGAACGCGAAAGGAACAAACGATTTGTACCAGTTATACATGGACCAGGCGTACATGGAGTCGGTGAAGAAAGCCTACGGCCACCCCGAATCGTTTCACCCAGACTACCAAAAGCCGTTTAGATCAATTACTATTTACAAGAAGGATTTTGGCCAGGTAATTGGCCAGGGTTTCAGTGATAGACATGCGGTTAAGGTGCAGGGTATCAGACGGAAGTTGATGGGGAGAGCTAGAAACTGGCTAACAGCATCTGCATTGAAGCCATACCATTCGTGGGTGTATTGGCGGGATGTAGACATCGAGACCTGTCCGGGAGACGTGATTGAGCACTTGATGAAAATGGATTACGACGTTATGGTGCCCAATGTTTGGCGTCCATTGCCAACATTTTTAGGCAATGAGCAGCCCTACGATTTGAATAGTTGGGAAGAAAGTGACGCAGCCTTAGAATTGGCGAAGACGTTGGACGAAGACGACGTTATCGTTGAAGGGTATGCTGAATATCCCACCTGGAGAATGCATTTAGCCTACATTCGGGATGCCAACGGTAATATGGACGAAGTAGTCAACTTGGATGGGGTTGGAGGAGTATCTATTTTAGCCAGAGCAGCGATATTTAGACAGGGTGTTAATTTTCCGGCATTTACTTTTGAAAATCATGCCGAAACTGAAGCGTTTGGTAAATTGGCTAAGAAAATGGGGTATAAAGTAGGAGGATTACCTCATTATACGATTTGGCATATTTATGAACCAAGTGAAGATGATTTGAAGAAAATATCACAATTAGAAAGACAAAAGAGAAGAAAACATAAGAGTGATTGAACCAAGAATTATCTAATGAGATAACATGTTATTGATTTGTTAATAACATTTGTGTTGATCACAAAGTACACTTGCATTGTTCATATAAATATCTAGCAATTTAATTTATAGGATTGTATTAATAGCACCAAACGGTTAATGGCACGAGCCATTAGTATCTAGCAAGAACTGTAGCATAGAGTAGACTGAGAGTAGGCAGACAGAGAGTGGACAGACAGAGAGTAGACAGACAGAGTAGACAGACAGAGTAGACAGACAGAGTAGACAGACAGAGTAGACAGACAGAGTAGACAGACAGAGTAGACAGACAGAGTAGACAGACAGAGAGTAGACAGACAAATTGATGCTACAAATAGAATTAGAATAATGAAGAAATAGTGAAAAATAGCCAAACAGAAGCACTAAAAACAAAACTAAGCAACTGATAAATACAACTTTTATTGTATAAAATTTATCAGTAGGAAGGCAGGATTTATAATCTACGTACAATCGTTAGATCATACTCAGAGATTGTTCACACTTATCCATTTTCAATCATCATTAAAATTTTATACGTTGATAAAATCGAACCGGCGGTAACGAACTTATAATAACCTTACTATAAATGCTTACCTTGGCGATTACGCTATATCGCTAAAATTTCAATTTTCCTTCCGCTTTTAGCGGTCATAGTCTAGAAGTTTTTACCATGTAGCAGATGATTTCTGAATACTTGAAGCCTATCTACTGCCCAAGATATACACAATTAGAGGGTACGATATTGCTTATCATATTCTTTGAAAAATAGAAAAAAAAACGCGAGGGAAAAAATATAAGCACTAAAAAATAGAACACCAGATACTGGAAAGCTGCATCCACGGCCAGCTGCTGCCTTTTACGTATAACTAAGGAATTGAGAGTGATAGCAGAGTCGAAGCTGGTTTATTTTGACTACAATCTACATCCTGAAGTGATCGAATTTGCAGTCTAAGTCCAGTAACTATTGCCCAAAATCGTAGAATCTGATGAAGAAATACAACAAGCCCGAGGCAAGTAGTCTCTCTTGGCCATAACGTGATCTCTTGTCTACTTCGATAGTTTGCTTGCTAGTAGTCTAAAAATAGTTACAGGACTGTAATACAAAAACGCGAATGCATAAATCGCACCACTAGGGGTCCTGCAAAATAATATTACTACTATAGAGGACTAAGAAAAGCACACAATTCTGAAACCTTAGTACTGAAATGTTACTAGTGAATCACAGTGGTGCAGATAATAACTCATTGGATCTTTTGCTGCCTCTTAGTGGTACAAGCTAGTACTAGATTTTCTTTCATTGTACAGCGACGCGAGTTTAACGACGCACCTCCTGCGTGTTTACCTTTTTCTTCATGCACGTAATTAGATCTCATTTAGGACGACGTAGAATATTACTTTTCAATTTATCCGATCCCTTTAGTTTCTATCCTTGCTTTCTCTAGTTCTCTAGTTTCTATTCATTTGCAGCGATAATGTTGTTGTGGGGCACGTTATTGAACTGCTGCGTGGTAGTCGCTATTCTACACAGATCTCCGACGACTCTGTCAAAAGCTGTCCTGATTGAACTATCTCCAGAAGTACAGTTGCTCTCTACTGATGCAACCAACTCTGTCTATTACATCAATGCTTCGGTGAGCTCAAACACTTACAAATTATTAGTTGACACCGCTAGTTCCGTGACGTGGATTCATAATAACGCATCGATAGACTCTGAAGGTGGACTGCCTTTCTCATTGACTTACTCAGGACAGCAGGTATCAGGAAACATAGTGAACCAGTCTTTCGCATGGAACACATATAACCTAAACTACTCGTTTGGATGGTCCACCTCAAACATCTTTGAAAATTACACTGATGGAGTATTGGCTCTACCAACAAACTCATCTTTTATTAATGATTTGTACTACCAAAATAGCCAAATAGATAGCCGTAAATTTGCTCTTGTTTTGTCAAACAATAGCGGGTTAATGTTCCTCGGAAACAGTATTCTGGAGTACCAGCAATCATTCTGCCAGGAAGCAACTGTATATTCGCCAATCACCGCAAACTCCGCCGGGTATTGGCTCGTTAATATGACCCTTAACCTGAATACAACTAATTTATTGACTATAGTTGATACTGGTACTACTGGAATCGCTCTTCCGTTAGCACAAGCTAATGCTTTACATGCTGAATTGTTCGGGGAAAAGCTCATTTCTGATAATGATGGAAACTATGCTTTCCCTTGCAACTATTCCGCTAACTTCAATTTGACCTTGGGCAATAATCTTACGTTGTTTCAGATTAGCACAGAAGATTTCCAAGGCAACCAATACGAGCAAAACCCGGGTTATTGTGCTTCCAAGATACAGGGTGTTGCCAATAACGATTATTGGATCTTGGGGCAGACATTTTTAAAAAGTTACTTTACAATCTTTGATGTGGACACAAATAACATAGGTTTTGCGAAACTACTGAACCCAGTCTACGAAATAAAAGAGGAATCTGCTCTGTATTCAAGCATGGTGTCAGATTCCACCGCATCGTCAACCAAATCCTCGCATTTGTCGGCTACATCGCTCGTTTCATCGACACTGCCTCAATCTTCTTCCTTAGCTTTTTCCAACACATCTGCTGCAAAAGCTAATAGTTCGTCAGGAAAAGCTGGACTTTTTGTGCCGTTCAACGTCATTGCTTTAATCATTTGCATTTGCATTATATTATAAATATTTCAACATATACGTCTTTACCATACGTTCGCTTCAACTCTATGTAATAACCACTAGCCAACTCAATGTGGAAAACATCAACACCAAAGGAAAGTTGGCCAATAATACCCTTCCTGGCAACACTCCACTGCATTTTAAACTCATTTGCCCCACATATATACTCCAGCAATTCAATACAAACATCAATATTAAACGTAACAATTTCCACTTCAAAAGTAGCGAGCAGATAACCTCACCTACAACGATAGGAAACATCGAATAGCCAGCAGCACTGATGGCCGACATAAAGGAGATGCTTCCGCCCAACAATTGGATGTTTAACCCTATTACAAAATAAAATACCCACACAAAGGCAAAAGAGCCAGAAAAGATCAGATTTGTCTGATCATTCGATGCCGATAAGCTCAAACAGACGGAGAAAACCAACGAAAATATCAATGGTCCCCACAAGTCCCAATCGAGAGTCTCCTGCTTGATTAGGTCTATGTTTGAGACCCCGGTGGTACGTTCATCCTCGGTGTCTGGAACGGGGATTCTTTGATTAATCAGTTCCGGCACTCTTATGCCGTTTGCTTGGGCAAACTGGATGAAATTTTGCTGCTGCTTCAAAGCAAGCGCTTCCAATTGCATGGGCCAAACTACAATATATAATCTCTTTGCAATCTGGAGCAAATCTCTTTTCAAAGTTTCTAGAATAGGTTCATCTAAGGTATCACCGCCGGTGAATTGGCGCTCTTGAACCCGGTTATGTTCTGGCATGTTCTGGCCGGTAGAAAAGCTGGAAAATGCCGATGATAAGTCGACTTTTGGAACGAATCCAAACTGGCTGAAGATGTTGGTGGAGGTATTTGTGTTGGTGGAAGAACCATGATTAGCATTGGATCCGTAGTTTGGACTGTTGGTATCGGGAGTGGATACTTCTTCGTCGGGGATTACGAAGTCATTCACATCATCCACGGTGTATTTGGGTGGATTCCAGTCAGACATTTCGTTGTGGTTAAATAAGTTTTAGGATATTGAGATTTGTTCTAAATGATTTTTTGTGTCAAAGAGTGCGACAAGAAGTGTCACGTTATTCGACAGGGTGGAACAAAGGTAGAGCAAAAGATAAAGTGAAGTAAAGGGTAGAATGATGCAATAGTTGATTGAAGCGATAATCTTGTCAGATTCTTGTATGATTGGTGTGAGATTGGTGGATGGATGTAAACAAGAGTAAGATTGTGTATTCGAAAATTCATAGAGACTGGAGCTTTATGGAATTATGGGTTGTGTACAGAACTTTCTTAGTCGATAGCTCAATCGCACTTTTTGCAGCCACCGAAACGCTGTAGACATGATTCGAATGGAATTATCATGTAAAAGAATTGAAAAGTTTTATAGATTTCTGTCATATTATCTGTACAAGGGATATTTCTGTCAAATCAGTACTTTCATTACTGTTTGAGCCTAAGATCGAGACACTAATAGATTTTGTTTAGTTTCGATATACCGCAATCAATGTACAGCGATAGCTGTATAGCCAATAAATACAATAGAACCATTCATCCAAATTCTGAGAAGGCCCCTGAGCTCTAACCTAGAATTGTACTTAACTTCTATTTAGAGTATATACTCAATACCTATTCTAAAGTACCTTTTGCGTTTGAACCAATGCAATTAATTTATTTCATCTTAAATCAAAAACAGTGCATAGGTTTGTTAACCCAGCATTTACTGTGACCATGGAAAACAGCTCACAGTTTATAGATTTATTGGAGCTTATTTGAATTGATACATCTATGTTTTCTTCTTTTGTTACCAAATTCTAATTTTAAGAGTCGTCGTATAGATACCATTTCGCATGGTAGTTCGTAAATTGAACATTGCAAAATTATATTCACAGGAGAAAATAAAAGCTAATCTTTCCCACCCTTAATCATAATGCGGATTTCAGCATATCTATCACTTGCTCAAAGCAAATCCTACGGCATGATCAATAATAATGGGTTCTAAGCCACCTGCAGATAAAATTGTCACCAAAACTAAACTTTATTATTGCTCCTGTTGCATTTACAGTCAATACTATCATACCAATAGCTTCCATTTAGTATCTTGTTACGCCGTCTAACAGTATAAATTTACGTAAAGCATGGAGTCTATTTGCAACCAGAGTCCAAAAATGGAACCTGCATGGCGGGGAATAAAATATTTGCGTCAACGATATTATATTGACATACGAAATATGTACTCCACAAAAGAAAGTATTGGTGTGGGGAGAATAAGCTGGAGAAATGGGTGCAAATTAACACGTTTGCTCTATAATGTACATAATTGTGACCTTTTGTTACAGCACTTTCGTTCTGAAGTTTGTCACCTATTATAAAGGATAATTTTTAGGCGGTTTTTAGAGTTTTACAAAGCCCCTTGGATCTTTTTAAACTATTTAAAGTTTAAGCTACTGCATTCCTAACGGACTTGTTATCATACCTCGGGATCCAAAAATTTTGTTCGGCATCCTTTAATTGAGGAGTTGCAACGCTGCTCGAAATTTCCTACCAAAAATATAACTTGCGTTCTTACCCCAATTGGGCAACATGCTATCATAAAGTCCGATTATTTCCTGCAGTGATGGATTTTCTAGTTGCAATTTCATATCTGTTATAGTAGGCCTGAATCGGAGCCTCCATTTTATGCATTATCACGGTTGAGTTACCTATCTAGTTATACATTCCGTAATATCGTAGCCCTCTGACTGAGGAAGAAGTGGAGTAGAGCCTTGTAATAGAGCAGGAAAATATTTTTCTATTGCAGCATACTGTCAAAATACTGCAAAGTCAATCTTTCATCTGCACAATTACATGAATAGCAAATATAATCACAAATACGTTTTATTAATCTTATTTAATAATCTAGTTAATGTGGTGGAAAAGCTCACACTATGGCTTCAACCACAGTAGCATGGGCTTAATTAATCACTCTAAATCCCAACGAAGATAATGCCCGTAATTGAATGTTTGTTCTCTCTCGTAATTGATGTATAGTTCGTTACAATTCATATCTGAATAAAAGATTTTCTTTATCAGTTAAGTCGGCAAATTCATGATTTTGAATACTTTCAAGTTTATGTGCTTCTTCCAGGTCTGCGTAGGCATCCTTTTGTTTGTTTTCATACCAATAGCAAAACCAAATAGCAAGTAAAATTAACATAGACAAAGACATAAAGGCAACAATACAAATCTGTGCCGTAGTATAATTAGGTGCTTCCGTAGCAATAAATGTTTGTGGGCCCACAAGATTTCCCACACAGTAACCAATTAAGAAAATAGCATTCACAGTAGTCTTTTTAGTATGACCAGCAACATTACTACTGACGTTAGAAAGTAAACAGATGGTACCAATTGGTAAAAATGTATTCATAGTTAACCCAGCATATTGTACGGGAACGGATTTCCCAAAGGCTAACATACAACACGCCATAAGAGTAAGACCTGTACCTATCACCGCAATAAGCATTCTAGATTTAATAAATCTGGAACAGGCTGCAAGACCAATACAACCAACAAACTCTACGGCACCTTGAGGCATTTGCATTAAAAGCGATTCGTTGGCGGTGAACCCCATTTTTCCTGTTAACAAGATTGTCGAGAAGTTAGTTAAACCACCATTTGGGATGTTTACTGCCACTGAATAGAAGAAAAATAACCAAGTTTTCACATCTAACAATGCTTCCTTGAATTGATACATCTTGAAATGCTTGTTACCGAACCCCTGTTGATTAATTCTAATTCTTTCAACAACACGTAATTTATCTTCTTCATTTAACCACCATGCACCACTTGGGTCATCAGGTACATGAACCATGATAGCAAACCCAAGAGTGATAGTTAATACACCTGTAATAATAAAAACCAATTTCCAAGCTTCCAAGTGATATGAGCCGGCATGTACAGCAAGATTGTAGCCAATGGCACCGCTACCAAGAATAATCCCAAGACCGTTTGAAGCAAACCAGATAGCAGTTCTGACGAAGATTTCATCTTTTCTGTAATACTGACCTGTAATGATAACGAAAGCTGGGGTAACGGAGGACTCGAACATACCAAGCAAAACTCTCAATGTAATGAAGCCTGGATAGCTAGCCACAGAATGTAGACACAAAATCAACCCCCAAAGAATAATGAAAGTGGACACCACCTTGGTTACAGGGAACCTTTGCAACAATCTAACCGCAGGGTACTCGAACACCAAGTAACCAAGGTAGAAGGACGACCCCACCCAGGAGTACATATTACCTACCATCTTTAAATCTTCACGCATTCCCATAATTGCAGCCATTGATGTACTTGTTTTATCCATAAATTGGAAACAGTACAATACAATCATAATGGGAAGCAAATGCAAGTCTATCTTACGCAACAACTTGCGGTCCTTTTCCTCGTCGAAAACAATACCGTCGCCCGAGTGCAAGGCTAAAGTCATAGCTTGGTCAACATTGTTTGTGACCTTGATCTCTTTACCTTCGGCCGACAAGATGGTTACCAAAACATCACTTTTGTTGGTGAGATCTTCTTCTGTGAAAGAAAGAATTGGGGTTACTAAAGGATTACCCTTCTTTTCATCGTCTTGAATCATAGCTAGTCAATCTGTAGCTGTGCGTCTAAAATAGTTGAATTGGAAAATTTTATCTGCGATTGCAGCTAAATTTAAACCCCACGAAACATTTAGTCGATGACGCATGTAGGTGAGCATATTGAAAGTCTTGGTTTACTGATAGGCTCACCAAATCAGAACGTGAATTCCGTCGACTAACACCCCACCTACAGCTTGCATATTCCGCACCCGCATATTTGACACATTAAATGCCTTAAAAGATAAGATCTACTTTGCCTGAAATTTTAACCCACTTTTTCGTTAAATATCGGAACAGCAAAGATATTATTTGCTAAGCCAGTGTTGCTGGTATTAAGGTTTCATAGCTACAGCCTACATGAGTAACTAAAGTTAAGACAGACAATATCGCTATTTTATAAAGAAACGAGCCTGCATACAGATAAAAAGGCTAGGCTTAGCGGTAGACTAAATTCGACGATAGCACTTATCATTAGATAAGAGTATCGTTGCGATAAGTGGTGAAAAGCGACTATGCATGTTCCAGTTGAATACGTTATCAACTAGATTTCTTCTTTAGTCCGAATAAGCGTTTCTTTTTTGACCCGGTAGTTGTGCTGGTGGAATTCGAATGTTTACTAGTGTCAGAGTTAACGCTGCCAGAATTAGATGGGGTATGCATGAGGGCTGATTCCAACGAATCGTCATCCCGTGAAGCTGCAAGCTCCTTCTTCCTGTGTCCAATGTGGAAAAATGTATGGTGTTTCCTGATGGTACGTGTAGAGGCTGAAAACACTGAATCGCTATCAAGATCGGTTTGCGATTTGGAAATTCCTAATTTCGCGGTCAATTTGTTATTTTTTCCGGTAGATATTTTCTCTGCTTTAGCTAGTTTTTTATCTGCCTTCTGTTTCAGCGTTTTCTCAACCTTAGCCTGCTTTTCTAATAGAAGTTTCTCCACTTTTTCTTGTTTAGCCAACTCCTTTTCGTTTTTCTTTTTTAATTTTGAAATTTGTTTGTCGATTTCATTGAATCCTAGATGCGACTCGGTTTTAGTCCCCTTAAATGTAAATGGGGTTAACCTAGAAAACCCACTCAGTCTACCTTTAAGTCGTAAATCACTTGTGCTTTGTGATTGTGATTTCGAAAAAGTGTTGGACAATGAAGAATACGATTGACTTCGTTTATATTCGGTGTAAATTGACGAAGATTCAGACTCAAATCCAGTTCCCAGAAGTTGAACTAACTCATTTTCTCTTTCTTCTCTTTGTTTATTGTATTTTTCTTGTAATTTCTCAATCAAATCCCCAAATTCAAGCCTGGTTTGAATCAATATAGTATTCATTTGCCTGGCATTAGAAGCTCTAAGCATTAATTTCAAATCCGTAACAAGACAGGCTATTTCGTAGATGGCATTGATTACTCCTTCATTTGGTACGGGTGAATCAGGAGAAACTAGTTGTTCTAATGTTAAGCCTTGAGTGGTATCTTGCTCTTCCTCGTGTTCTGCCTCTTCATTATCAAAAGCCGTCCCATGTTCAACTGCGTTCAATACATAGCTACTCTTGTCAAATACAGATTTGGATCTGGGATTAATTGTGGGGTTCGTAAAATCGTTTGTTTGTAAAAAGCCTAAACCAAACTCATTATCCTCCTCACTTGTAGAGTTTAACCTGTCCGTAGAGTCATCAGTAGATTCTTTGGGGTCGTCAGTTGTTGGGCCCTTATTTTCTTTAATCTCAGAATGTGGGATAGACTTGACTTCACTATTGCTTGACTTCAGTTTGTCCACATCCTCGGTATTTGTGTGTTCATGAGGTAAATACCCTTCGTCTATCTTATCACCGGAAAACTCGGACATATCGTTTAATTCACCCGAAGGTTCTTCTGCTAGTTCTGAATCAATACCAACGGACGCCTTGTAAGAGAAGCTTGAACCCATAGATCTCTTCTTTCTGCTGCTTGAAACTGAGACAGAACTATTTTTATGAATCCTCGATGTATTTTTTAATAATGCAAGATCTAAGTATCCGTCATCCACCGTATCAAGGAAGCCTTCATAATGATCAAGAGGGAATACAAAATCCTTATCTAACGGAGTGTCAGTCAAATCATGTAATCTGATCAACTTTTTCTTCAACTTTTTCCCTTCTTTGATGACATGTGCTTCCTTTCTACCTATAATACCAAAGAAAACCTCACTGATCAAATCATATAACAAAGGAACGTTGAAAAACCTGGCAATTGCCAAATTGTCTACAGCAGTTGGGGTTAGTAACCATTTGTTACCAACCTGTCCCGTGTATAAATATTCACTAAATGCTTTCAAAGTGATTGTTGAAAACGGAACGTATAACTTCCTGGGAATTAATGACGGTTCCATTCGGAATTTCCCAATCTCAATGTTTTCAAAGTTTAACAACAGATTACCAAACAAAGACTCTCCTTCTCCTTCATCTGAATTGTAATCGATAGGATCCACAGAGTCATTTCGAGGATCAAATCTATCGTCTCCAGAACTATCTCTTCCTGAAGAGACGTTCGAGTGTGCTTCTGACATCGTAGACGATAATGAGAAGTTCTTCTCACCATAATCTACAGAGCTGAGTGAGACATAACTAGAAGAATGTTTCTTTTTGTTTACTAAGTCGTGGTCTGGGTTTGCTTGGGTTAGGTTCCTCACGTTGAAATCACTCAAAGATCCATCAATAGACTTTGATCTACCACTGGGTCTTAAATTTGGAATGGTTGTACTCAAAAGATCGGCGTGAGGTTGAGGAGCATTTCCCTGAGCTGATATAGACGCCCTCGGAGAAGTATAAGGCGAGTCTCTTGGCGATCTGGAGCTCGGAATATTCCGTAAAGCAGTTAATGTATGCAACAATGACGCCCTTGGTGAATCATGTGTTCCAGCATTTGATCCCCTCCATGATGGGCTCTTGAACGATACCGGAGTAGTTGGGACATCTGGGATTTGTTCCTGTGGTAATGGAAGTTGCGGTGGAATGTCTTGTAAATGAGATGTAAGTAAAGAGCTATTATTGCTCATGTAGGAGCTAGTAGATTCTCTCCTGGGTGGAGGCAGTTCAACGGGTACAGTAAGAGGTCCTGGTTGTTGAATTGATGGTGTGGTTGAATGGGATTTTGGTTCAGGTAAATTTGGTATAACAGACTCGGACTTCTTGAACGAGTCTTCTGAAGTATTTTGGAATGGTAACCTAAATTGAGGTGCATCCTTAGGTGGTTGTTTTGATGTCATTGTTGGCATAGAAAGATGATACAGAGTACCTTTCTCTTTTGGTAAAGACAGGTCCTTTTTGGTCTTCTTGGGATCATGGCTGTGTTTGGATTTGGGAATGGCTTTTTGAAAATGATCATCACTTAATCCGCCCTCAGAAGAGACGGACGACGCACTTAATGCTCCAGTTGAAGATTTCAATTTAGCAGATGAAAAACTGGAGTTTGTGCTCAAGGATGTTTTAGAAGTCCGTAACTTGGAATTGCTGTTGTCTTGAGTCATATCCAAGTCAAACTTATTTACTGCTTGGACGTAACCTTTTGCTAGCAATTGAATAAAGTATCTGCCCCATCTTTCAATCAAGATAGTTAACGACACGGGAATTCTGTCTCCATTGGAACTAACCATTTCAAAATCTGAAATCAAGTCCTCATATCTATCAAACCCATTTCTACCTAGGGTAATAGCAGCAGGAGGGAATACCGATCTAATTTTAGATGTAGTTGTTTTAGGAGCAGCATAATGTACATATTCCGTAAAACTTATGGGAGCATTATCAGAGGGAGGTGACATGTTTGACTCTTTTCCAATCGATTTGGCTGATGCTTCTGTATCCTCTTCGTCGGAAACTACAGAAGAACTCTCATCGTCATCGGAAATCTTGTCAATAACTCCACTACTGGAGGAATCAGACTCGGTGGGATTTTTACTCCCGTATTCCAAATCTTCACCAGTTGCTTTCAATTCGGAAAGATTGGCTGCCAACTTTTTATCTTCAGAATTGTGATGGCCATATGCTAGTTCAGAACTAGCTAAGATGTTTGTAACTGGCAAACTTACCGTTATCATCAACGTGAAAAATCTTATACTACTGGTAGTTCTGGATGAAATATAATTACCAATGAGCACCACTTTATGATGCGATTGCCAGGCAAAACCTCCCCAAAATCTATGCGATCCGTAATCGTGGTTGCAGAATATATTTAATCTTGACCATTTGCCTGTAGGCATGTTGAAAATGAAAATGGAGATATTATAATCATCGGGCAAGAACCCGGTAATCACCAAATTTTGTCCAAACAATCCCCCTGTAGGATACCGTAAGTTGTAAGGAACGTTGTAGATGATGTTTCGTGTCTTCTTGTTAGTACCCGTCAAAGTAGAATGTCTTCCCGAATCATATAGATTGGGAATAGATTCACAATTCAACGAGTCTCGTTTCCGATGTAATGCCAATGGTCTACCGTTTCGAATGTGTTTCCCCAACTTGAACGATAAGAGAGGGTTGATGTTTGGTTCTGTAGTTGGAGTGTAGACAATGATGCTTCCTGCGGGTTCATGGCGATGCACACCAGTAGCATTTTTCGTGCGGTGCTGGTTATGTTCGTCGTCGTCTTCGAAGTTCGACAACGTAGGAGTATTTTCGTAGTAGTTCAAGTCGGTCAGCGACTCCTTGTGCGACGGAGTCGCATGGTGGTGGTGGTGATGATGATGACGGTGCGACCCTTCCTTCAAGTCCTCGTCGATACTCACAATGATACTCGTCAAATAGTCCACGCTCAAGTCGTGGTTTTCGTCTATGTTGGCTATATCGTCGAGTCCGTGCGCAGTATCCTTTTCTGCATTGCCGGTGGTGACTTTAAGATGCACAGGGTCGTTTCCAACGTACTTTTTGTCCACCAAATCAAACACATAGTTGTCGTAAATGGCTTGCGAGCTGCTATCTTTGCCTCCCGCTATGAATATACCGAAATGGTCTCTTTTGTTCACAAAGGTGAGCGAATTGATCGTAGTCAATTTATGGTTGAATCTAGGCTGCGGAACTGCCAGATTCTCCTTCCAGTCGGCCCCGTCGTGCAAGAGTGTCCATTTGGACGTCTGCAAGTTGAATTCCCACAAATCGTTACACGGAACGAGCTCCATTGTCTCCGCATCCAACACTAGCCCTCCAAATATATAGGCACAGTTATTGGTAGCACAAATCTCGTGAAACACCCGTGGTTGCGGCCGTGATTCGCCCTCTTCAATAGCAACCCGTCGCCATGTTCTATCAATCAATTTTAGGTAGAAAAACTCTCCTGAAAGATACTTATCGATGGTCTTGAACCGTAAATTAGAATTCAAAATTTTCGAGCTAAAAATCAGCTGGATCTCTGAAATTGTACACTCATACAATTCCAAGCCGATGGTCAAACCTCCAAAGGTCAAAATCAAAGAATTGTACAAAGTGGAAGAGCTACCGGTCCTCACGATTAAGTTTAGCCGGTCATCTTTTTCGGTAGGCGGCAATTGCAAGGTATGACAGGCACTGGCGGTGGGAATTAACGTGGTCATGGTCTACAATGCGCTGGCTCCACTACCAAAAGCCACAGTCTACTCACGATATATTCGAGGAATAATATTTGTCTCTGTAACGATCTGAGCTTTTACAACATTTTTTGATAGAGGTTCGCGACCTGCATATAACCATAGTGGGGATGGTAGTAGCGGGCTAGAACGGGAGTTGGTGCGAGCCAGGGAGGATGGCGGTAGCTTGGGCTGGAGTTGGCTTGGGAGCTTTCTTTCGAGGTGGGGCTTGAGGTGGTGGCTTCTACTGGGTGACCATTGGTCAAACAGGGCAGTGCTGCTCTACGACAGTGGTGTTGGAGTGAGAGACACGAAGGAGGTCTGTTCGTATCGTGAGTAATCCATTCGTATTCTGTCTCGTAAACGGAACTATGGAACGAAGGCCCGATCGAGCTAATTCTGCCACTAGTATTGTTCCAGGATCTCGTATGTTTGCACCTTGCTAGTTTAGGTCTCGCTGCAGCTAACTTAAGGCCACCGCGTGCATGCGACTCAGGCTGCTCCCATAACACGACCACCACCCACCTCTTCAGAACTCTCACCAGCACGAATGTGGAGATGACCTGTATATAAGTAATATACTCCAAGAACTCCATATCACCGTAGGTGAGAAGGCAAGAATGTTAACGATCGGCGATAAGGCGATGGTTTTGACGATGGCGTTAAGAAACAGAACCAAAATGAGGCAATTGACATCAGTTGATAGTGGTGAAGAGATTTGGGTTTTGGGTATGGGATATGCATACTGCATGTATGTCTGCATAAAATTTATTGAATTAGGAAGTCAAGAGATTATTCAAGTTACTCGCCTCTCGGGGACATTAGCAACTGGGCCATGGGCCGAAAGGTTGCAAAGGGGCCAAAACTTGGCATAATCGCCATTTCTATTTCAGCGTTTAGTGGAAGCAACTATTACTGAAAAATTATATTAGGGTTTCCACTACAAGCTGATATGGATATTCACTATATTGAAGCTTCTTAAAATTCGAAAGAGAGTAGGCAGCTGCTAGGATAATTGTGTTTGAAGTTTGTATTTGATGATTGTGACGAATGTTGGTAATATCGAATCAAAGTGTGAATTTAGTAATATTTTTGCAAAACTTTTGCAATTGAACAAACCATTTGGCTGCAAAATTAACTGTTTCAGGCAAAACTCAATTACTCCAATGCTGTTGACTATTTAATTTACGTTTAGAATGTCCATTGAATAGTCTACGTTGAAGATTTCCTATTTTCTTCGCACTGGCTGCAAAATTACCACTGAATCAATATATTTGTTCCATAATGTAGCAGACTTAGTATTGGGACTACCTGTAGAGAGAGTACTACGCTAATTGTAGTTCCTGTCCTTTTTCGCTTTTGGCTGCAAAACTGTTTGTGCAGAATTTTAGCGCTATCAGTTTCCTTCGATTAGTGCATCCAATGATGCTCATGCAGTGCCTTCTGCGATAAGGACTATATTGGATATGGGAGTTCCCAACTTGGTGGGAAGATTTCAGGTGTTAATATACAGTCATATTGTGATAGCCGTTCCACATAATAGTGCTGAAAAGAGTACGAAAAAAGTACAAAAAGAGATAACCAACAGCATTCGGAATATTGTCATTTACAAATAGAAATAAATAGTGCATGGTATACAAACCACCATATATCATCCAGACCAACACATAGCAACATAATATATAGCATATAGCATATACAATAAACAGCACTTACATACATTCAAATAACCAACACAGTAGACCAATCGCAGCCATAATGCACCACAGACACCGCAAAATACCCCAGACAAATCCAATAGACACTCTGTACACATCCCACAACACACTACACCACTCCTTAACTACTTCACTACTTCACACTACACCACTACACCACTCCACCACTACATCACTACACCTCAACCACACCACCATCCACCCCTATACAGAAGGTGCAAGGCAGTCGTGTTCCGTGCAGCGTACGTCATAGCAGCCCCCTGCCGTTCTATTGCGCTGGTCCAAAATCTCCTTATTTTCGACGAAACAGGAAACTCCGAGGGCTTGCCCCCGTAAATACCAGTAATCTTTACCACTAAATCACGTGACAACATACATTTCCGCGGCGGCCACATCCTCGGATATCGAGTGAAATTCGTACGTTCACGCCCGAACGCTTGATAACAATTTTACAGCAATGTTAAAAATCTTCGACGATTTTATTCCCATTAATCTACAATGTCTGCCTTTGATACTAGTGCCACTGGAAGGTTAAAGAAGCTCGTTAGCCGAGCTGGGTCCAGTTTCGTGCAAGAACCGTCAGTATCCAAGGAGTCCAGTACCACTTTGAAGAAAGTTGCTAACTCCTCAACCTGGGTGTCTCCCTTTAGAACCGGGGAGTCCAAGAAACTGCCTAATTTGTACCGTCAGTACTATGAGTCCAACAAGATGGACAAGATCCAAGTTCCTCGGAGGTTTCAGGCCACCGGTACCGCTGCTACTGCTAAGACTAGTGCAGCAGCAACTACCAAAGAAACCAGCCAAAGCGATGCCAATGCCTCGAGCAAATCGTTGAAGGACGAGCCTATTTCCACCCCAAAGGCGGAAGAGACTGCTGGCGAAGAAATTGACACTTTTGACGTTGAATCTGAGAGACCATTGAACGAAGAAGAAATCAACCATGAAGCCAACGGAGCTGCCGAAAAAGCCCCAGAAGTGGCTCAGGATGAACCAGAAGCCGCCGCTGAGGCTACTGGCGAAGAATTGGCTGAAAAGGAAGAAGAAGTGGCCGAAAAAACCGAATCTAAAGCCGTTCAAGACGACAACATAGAGCAAAAAGTCAAGGAAACCCCCATTGAGTTGGTAACTCAACCGGAATTGAAGTACGAACCAGTAGCTGGACCTAACCAAGAAGTGTTGGAGAAATTGAAGGACAAACCCAAGTTATTGAGCCACTATCAGGAATTGAATACTGCTGCTGTAGGCTCCGTTTCAAAGCACTTGGACGACCCAAATAAAGTGATTGATTTGGGTCAGGGTTTGAAAATGTCGCAACAGCAATTGTTAGACATTGCTGCCAAGAGAGTAGCCCCTGTTTTAGCCAGTATCAACGACGCTGTGGACAAAACCAGACAAGACGATGCCTTGAAGCGCGAGCAATTGCACGACCAAAAGGTGGAAAAACACAAGAGCAAGTTATTGGGCGAATTTGACAAATACGTGCGTAAAGTTTCGCAAAAGAAGGAAAAGTATAATCGTGAAATCGACGCCAAGTTTGCTCAAATTGAAAAAGACCACAAACAAGCCAATACTGAAGCGGAAGAGTTTGAAGCCACCACCAAAAAGGAAATTGAGACTGTTAACACCGAATTTGCTGACAGAGAAACCAAAGCGGTTGAAAAACATGCAAACGATAAAGAAACATTGGTCAAGAACCACGAAGAATTAGAAGCCACCAAGAAACAAGAATTGGAAGAAGCCAAGACTGGCCAGGCCACTACCACTCAAGAAATCGAAGAATTACAGGAAAAGAAGATCACCTTAGACGACGAAAACTCGCAATTGTCCACCAAAATCGAAGAATTGACGGCACAACTTGAAGAACAAACCGCCAAATTGAACGAATTGAAGGAACATCACCAGACTGAAGTTGATGCTATTGCTAGAAACAAATCTACCAAGGAAGAATTGGACACCAAGATTGCTACCACCAAGAAAGACTTGGAAGACAAGAAATCCAAACACACTGCCTTAACAGCTGAAGTTGGTGTTTTGGCTGGTGTATTAGCCGGTTACTCAACCAAGCTCACTTCTTTGAACCAAGACAAAGAGGATCAAGCCAAGAGATTGGTGGAAGCCAAGGATAAATACACTTCATGGCAAACTGAAAAACAAGAGTTAGCAGCCCAAGTTGCTAAAGACCACGAACGTCAAAGATTGGAAGCTACACAAGCAGCTGAAACCAAAAAGCACAATGAAGAATTGGAAAGACAAAGAGCCAAGGAAGAACAAGAAAGACTCGAGAAAGAACAAGCTGAAGCCAAAGAAAAACAAGACAAATTGGATGCCGAAGAAAGAGAAAGAAAAGCCAAGCAAGAGGCTGAAGATTTGGAAAAATTGAAGAAAGAACAAGCCGAAGCTGAAGAAAAAGCTGAATTGTTGAGATTGAAGAACCAAAGAGAAGAGGAAGAAAGATTGAAACAAGACCCTGAAACCCAGCGTCAAGTTAGAATTCAACAACGTACTCAAGAACAACAAAGATTACTTGACGAAAAGGCTGAAAATGACAGAATATACCTTGAACGTAGTCAAAAAGAACAAGAAGAAGCTGAAAACTTGCAAAGAGAAATCGAAGAATTGGAAAAACAAAAGACTGCTAAAACTGAACTTGACAGATTAGAGGCTGAAAAGTTAGCTAACGCAAAATTATTGGAAATTGAGAAATTGAAAGATGAACACGAGGAAAGATTGAGATTATATCAAGAAAAATTAGATTTTGAAGAATTGCAAAAATCTAGACTCTTGGAAGAAGTTGAACACTTGAAAAAGATCAAAGAATTGAGACAAGAAAAAGCTAGATTGGCTGCCGAAGTTAATAGAAAGGCTCAATTTGAAGATATACAAAACTTGATTGATAATAGAGAGTTGGAAATTGCCAAATTAACCAAACAAATTGAATTCGACGACAATGATTTATCCAAATTCGCTAAGAAGGAAGTTAGCGGAAATGTTGCTAAAGAATCTGTACCTGAAGTTTCAACAAGTGGAGTAAATGTTGCTAAAGAAGTTGTTCCTCAAGTTTCGACAAGTGCAACCACTGATTCTGCTGAACCAAAAAAAAAAAAGTTAACTAAATTATTTGACAGCTCCGCAGGTGTACTTACCGGTGCAGGTGTAGCTGCTGGTGCTACTGCCGCAGCAGTTGCTGGCGCAGCTGCAAGTGGTTCTAAATCTGCCACCCAATCTGCTGCTCAAGCAATTCCAATCGAAAACACTGCCAGTGCTCCATCCGTGTCAAAATCCGTTGCTTCTTCTTCCCGTACTTTACAACCAGAATCGAGATCCAGTTTTTCGAAATTGAAATCTTTAGGAAGTAAATTTACCAGTAGTAAGGAAAAACTTGTTTCATCTAACTCTAACAATGAAAAGGCTGTATCCAAAGAAAGTGCTCCAAAGATTGACAACGGATCTGGGAAAACTGCTTCAGTAAATGTCGCCAAACAACCAGCTGCTGTTGATTCCGCCAAAGCTGAAAATGACGATGAATACGATACTTATTCAGTTTACGAAGAGGTTGATTCTGATGAATATGAAGAAAATCAGGGCAATCCAGACTATCTCCTTGTTACTGAAGATGAGTATCAAAAACATAAAGCATAAGACTACTAGAGAAAACTGATATTGTGACAGTTTTTGATTTTTTGCAATGATACTAAAAGTCAACTAATGATTGATTTTGTTATTGCTTTTACTTTGTAATTGTTTTTAACATGTGTTATAACACTATTCAATTCGATAATCGATTTGATAGAATCGTTTTTATTTATTTTTTTAACATTTACATTTTTTTCACTGATTTTATTTGTTTAGTTATTATTATATTACTTGTTTTGCAATTGTTGTATTAAGAATATATTACCTTGATTCTAATACTGTAGAAAACTTACATTAAAACTTAACGCTAAAGAGCAATACAAATTAATTTCATAAATCATAATTCTTATTAAGACATTATAACTACTTCCTTAAACATAAATAAATAAACATAAATTTAGAAGCAATATCTCTGAAAAAGACTATTTGGAAGTATCAACGACATATCTACCAACAATAGAGCCCTTTTCCATTTCTTCGTAGATTTTTGGAAGTTCTGATAACCCGGCCATTTTAATTGGATAGTCAATTAAACCTCTGGTAAAGAAGTCAATGGCTTCGGCAGTATCAGCTCTGTTACCAACATAAGAACCTCTAATATCAATTGTCTTAAGAACGGAGGTTAAGACATTGGCTTTAATTTCGGCATTTGGTGGTAAACCGACTAAAACAACAGTACCTCTAGTTCTCACATAGTCCAAAGATTGTTGCATTGCTTGGTTAGAAACCGATACGTTAATAACACCATGAGCACCACCACCGGTAATTCTCTGAACTTCAGCGACAACATCTTTAGTTTTAGTGAAATCAACAAATTCTTCAGCACCTAAAGCTTTGGCAGAGGCTTCTTTCTGAGCACCTCCATCAATACCAACAACTCTGTAACCCAATGCCTTTGCATATTGGATGGCCAAGGATCCTAAACCACCACCGGCACCTGAAATAGCTACCCATTGGCCTGCGGTCAAATTAGCTGTCTTTAAAGCCTTGTAGACAGTGATACCAGCACATAAAATTGGTGCAACTTTGGCTAAGTCAGTACCCTGAGGAATTCTAGCAGCTTGCACGGCATCAGCAGTAGCGTATTGTTGGAAAGAACCATCATGGGTGTAACCAGATAAGTCTGCATCAGGGCAATTGGATTCGTAAGTCTTTTCACAGTACTCACAAGATAAACAGGTTCCATTGATCCATTTGATACCGGCATAATCACCAATCTTCCACCCTTTAACGTTTTCCCCCATAGCGACAACGACACCAGCACCTTCATGTCCACCCACTAAAGGCAATTTGGTAGGAAGAGGCCAGTCTCCTTTCCAAGCGTGCAAATCAGTGTGACATACCCCAGAGTATTTGACATTGATCAACAATTCATTTGGTTTGGGGACTGGAACAGGAATATCCTTATACAATAAGGGTCCATTTGAAGTTTCAAAAATAACGGCTTTTTGAGTTTTTGGGATTTGTGTAGAAGCAAATCTGTAGCTTGCAATTGGCGTGAACCGAGAAGCAACTGGGGATCTTAAGTATAATCTTCCAGTGTTCTGGCCCAAGGTCTTGACTGCGGTTCTTAACATGATATTAATTGTTGCAAAATAATATGGAAATTTTTGTTTAGAATTAACTTGTTCAGTGTAAAGCTAGTTCAGTTTAAGTTCAGTAGGGTACTTTTTAAGTATAAATATTTGTTCAGTGTCAGGTTGTTTAATATGAGTCTACTATCACTTTTTGCAACTGTAATTATTTTCTTGAGAACAGTGCTATGGCCTGATGTTGTATATTTATATTCGTGGAAAACTTGGGGTAGCTATAGCGACGTACATGATGACAAACGGAGTTTAGCTAAACAGAGATTCTCATGCATCGGGCTTGTGACCCAATGGCAACTGATATTTTATTATTTCATGTCATTGTTAAATAATATCACAATCTAGTTCTTAGGGCCATCTCCGCCTCGTAAATCCGGAGCGAATACTCGGACAAAATTGACACCATTAGCGAACAATGCAATGTGATAGTAGGTTAATTTGTGTTATGTTTAATTTACCATTGTCTGGGAACGTTCATTACGGTTAGTTTGTCATTTGTGCTACTGTTGGTTCTGCTTCGCTAGAAATTGAGGGCTATCACCGAGGGGCTTTACTATTTTGTGGAGTACCGGTGATACGAACTCAAGGTGCTGCACTACATTTGCAACAATTGTGCTAGTATAATCAATTGTTCTACGGTGTTTACTTTGGTCAATGACCGTTCGTTCCCCACAGCCGTTGTTGGGTGTGCTGAGTTAGGGTTTGCCGTAGCTTACAATGTTGGAGCTAAAGGTTCATATCCCGAAATCGACATATGACGTCATCGTCAATTGACCAATTGGCCAAGACCAAACAGCTAGACACTCGGTTTTTACTGCAACGAACATAGGGTCCAACTATCACTTAACATGATGCTTCCATTGGTCCAATTGGTGTGTATTTTATTCTGTAAAATTATCCATTCTGTAAACGTAACTCCATTCTAGGCTGCGGACGCCTTGATACTACTAGTCAAACTTTATCTTCTTACCCGAGGATGGTACAATGGCTGCTGATGCTCTTTGTGCGGTAGCCAATGCAACAGAAGACTTCAATCTCTTATTTTCCTGAGGATAGTCATTTCTGGTTCTCTTTTGAAATGGTCTGGAACTATTTTGTTCTCTAGGTGGTCTCTGTTCTCTCTGTTCTCTCTGCTCTCTTGGTTGTCTTGGCTCCCAGTTCTCTCTAGGTTCTGATCTTTCACTAGGAGCTGATGAGTCGTCTCCTGCACTTCTTTCACGCCCCGTAGATCTGGAATCGTCAATAATTACCCCGTTTTCGTCACGTCTCTTGGGTGTTCTCTTGGATCTATCTTCACCGTATTCCAATCTGAGTGGTCTGTTGATTAATTTTTTGGCTAACTTGGACTTTAACGCCGTGGTTGGCCCAACCTCATCTTTGAAATCAATAAAAGCAAACCCCTTACATTTACCTGTATCTTCAAATGTAGCCATTCTAACTCTAGTAATTTCTCCGCAGAATCTGAAATGTTCTTCTAATAATTCGGAGGTGGTATCAAATGATAAATTACCTACAAATAAGATTCTCGATGGTGGGTTCTTGGACAATTGTTGCTGCTCTTTACTAGGACGACCGTCAAAGGAATTAGCATTCTTGATCAATAATTTTCTTCCGTTTAATGGTTGCTCTGATAATGAAACTACTGTCAATACATGCTTTAAACTAGGGAAATCAACATAGGCAAAACCCTTAATCTTACGTTCTTTCTTCGGTAAATTGAATCTGGTGATGTCAGATTCTTCCACCTTAATCAAATCCGAGTCTTCAGTAGAATCTTTTATGCTCATAAAATCACTGGTCTTCGCAGTGATAAATCTAATGATATCTTCTCTAGTGGTGTCGAAAGATAAGTTACCGATCCATACCCCAAATTCAGATTTCTTGGATTTGGCTGCTTCAGCAGCTTTCTCTTCTTCGGTTAACTCAGGCTTTGGTGCTGGATGCTTCTTGGCTAATTTATCAAGATCCAACTTACCTTTCTTTAACAATCTCTGTTGTTTTTTAGACAAAGGAACAGACGCATTCAAATCAATAGCAATCTCTTCCATATCACCGCTCTGTTCTTCGTTTGAACTTTCTTCATTATCATCACTTTCTTCTTGATCTTCTTCAGGTTTGGAAGTAGTTTCCAGCTCATCGCCTTGTTCGAGTTCAACTTCTTCCTTTTCTACGGCTTTTTTCTCTTTTGATTCCTTTGACTTCTTCTTTTCCAACTTCCGAGCCTTCTTATCTCGTTTGGATTCTTTCACCTTAATATCACTCATATTACCACTAATAACTCAGTTTATATTATTTCTATCTCATCGCAGTACCAAATTTTGACTACCTCATCGTGCGGCGGTGGTTGCAAAATATACAAGCTGTTCCAAATTGAAGTTGAAGAAAAATGAAAAGTAAGAGAAGATGTGCGAGCCTGGAAGGTTATATACTACTCGCGATCCATTCTGTACCAACCTTACCCCATTGTGTTGCATTTAGCCACTAGAATCGTTACGTTCTACTTACGAGTAACCGTTACAGTACTATTGCTGTAACCATTATAGTACTTACACCTGAAGTAAACGTACGTGCAAATACGATATCGGCTATGAAGAAGCATTCCCGACCAGTACATGTCTCCTATTAGGGACTACTGATATTCTTCGCTCTTAATATATCCTTGCATAAAATAGTGCAGATTTCTAATGGCTGCAAAATTAATGTATTTTTAATGCGATTTAGAATACAGCTCAAATTACTTTTTCTACTATTCAGTATATTTGTTCTTCTTTGCGCATTTCTACAAAGCTCAAGTTGCTTATTTCTACACTAATCTCAAAACCATGATCTACTTGTTAATCTATACATAATTGTTTTAACATTCAATTTGTGTATCTATAATTCATGTTTCGTCAACCATTTCCATCCATAACCATTTCCTCCATAATTCACCCGATTCATTAATAACATTATCCATATAATCAGCTTTGTAATTATTCGGCGCCGGTATATCATAACTCTTTTTAGGGGGAGTATTATTTGCAGATGCCGCGGGACTTGAATTAGTAGGTGATGATTCGAGAGAATCGTCAGACGAAGACTTCTTTCGAGACTTGTAGGCTTTGGCAGGTAATCTGGAAAGAAATTGCCGGATTTCATGTTGATCTAATTCGACCAACAAATTCTCCTTAGATTTCAAAATAGCCAACGAAACAAAAATTAATTCAAATTGAGGATCTAACTTCGAAAACGGTACATTAAACTCTGGCAACTCCAAAGATGACCTGGACGAACTTAATTCCTCAACCAAATTTTTGAAAGAGCTGTTTTTATGTAAAATAGTGGCAGAATCACTAATGTCATTGTCTTCGGTTTCGTTATGTTTTTCATTTTTACTTTCATTATTACTCAAAGACCAAAACACATCTGGCCCCAATTTATTTATGAAGGAAGCATCCACTTCAAGTTTTTCAATATAGTATTGCATGGACTTTTTAGGGTTTTTCAATCTCCACCCGAATAAGAGATCCCAGATTCTACCACGATCGTACTTAGACCATACTTTGGACCCTGAAAATTTCAACCACCAAATGAGCCATTCATCGTCATGAGAGCCAAATCTCGTCAAGATTTGTTCTTCATTGAAAACTTGACTCAATTCTGGCAATACTTTTCTTAATGCATACAAGAAAAATGACACTCTTTCTTCAATTGTACCACCATTAATTGGTAACAAGGTTTTATCTTGAATCTCCAACTTTTTTGGTGGAGAATGAAGCAAAACCAATACTAATCTTTCGTACACTGAGGAGAATTTCATGTTTTCTTGCGTCAAAAACTCTTGGATCTGTAGATTAGAGTTTGAATCTTCAATAAACTTGGAGTAATCTTGAATGACGTTTGTGATTAAAGAGTTTGTTGAAGATGTATTGTCTCTGCCGCATAAAACCCACGGAGTATTTGGAATTGGTGGAAGCCATTCAGCGAGATTCAATGCCATCCAAGTCAAACTTTGATCGTATTTGATGATTTTTGACCATTTTATGGAAAACTTCAAAATTGCAGATTCCAAGATTTTGAATATTTCTTGCTCATTTTCATTGAGATTAACTTGCGATGAATACTTCAATCTTTGGATGTATTTTTTCAAATCTTTTTTAATTTTTGCCGTGATTTCTTCCTCATTCACCTTACTTTCGGCGGTATCTTCACCTTCTTCACCGTCGTAATCATTTGTTAAATCATTATCTGGTTGAATAAATGGGTTTCTGACATGAGCATGATATTTCAATAGAATAGGCCAAATTTTGAACCGCAAGAAAGGCGGAATACCGTTTTGACGTGAGATTAATGCCAAACCATGGTGGTTGTTCGTTTGGATGTACTTTATCAACTGCAAATACACCGTCAAATCATAGTCAAAATGCGGTTTCTTATCGAGGTTTTTCATCGATGGATTAACGATGTTCTTTGGAGAACTTGCAAGAGAAGTCGTTGCAGAATTGATGGTGGTGGTTAAATGGACGCCAAACATATCAGCTGCGGTAGGAAACAAGGGCTTACTTGCCTCTGGAGGCTGTTGGGCCGGGGTTGGAGGTATATCCAACAGCAAGTTTTCTGACAACGACTTGGTCAAAAGTGACACAGGTTGCTCTGATAGACTGTCTGAAAGCATGGGTAATGTGGAAGTGCGTAAGGATGAATTTATAGGCAAAATAAGCACGAATCAAGCGAAAGACTGAGCGTACAAAAAATGTGATTTGCGATAAATACTGCTACGATGAACAAATGTCGTTCTAAAGCTCGCTGCAAGTAAAGGTACACTGAACAGAAGTCTGGCTATTCAGACGACAAAGATGGAGCTTTTTGAGTATCAATTGCAATCGATTTGGTGTAATCGATTATGGAAGGCAATAAAGGAATACGGGCAACTTTTGAACGTGGAATCACAGAACAATATCGAGATTAGCAAACAAACAACTAGTTATAATCTGGATAATATATGAGAACAATATATTGGAAATATAGAGTGACTAATACATTTTGGACAAGCTAATTTAAGTATGGAAATGAAAAAACGGGAAAAAATTAGCAAAATCGGAAGAAAAGCTGGAATTTGACAGGATAGTATGAATACGGCTGGCTGTTATTACTATATGACGGCAAACAGCGATACAATATCGATACAAAAGCACCCAGTTGGAACGGTCCAATTTGCGTTTAGTACTCAGAAGATGTCTTTCCTTACTAAAATTTTCACGAAAATCTAAACGGAAAATGTGACACAAAACCGAAAAACCCTCGTTGAACCGTCGGTCCGTTGGGCAGGTACGGTATGGACAGCTCCTATTTTTTCTACTATTTTCGCTGTGGAACAGATGCTTCGCCTCACACAGGGTCTGGGTTCAAAACAGTTGCTGCTGGGGTGCGTTAGTGTTAGTCAATGTGTGGAGCAATGTGGGATATCCGGTAGCAATGGTAGTGTAGCAGTAAATAGTGAGGCGACTACATTGGCCCAGGCAGGTGACCCACTGGTGTGGCTAGCCCTAGCAATGTATCTAACTGATTTTCTGACTAAGCGATTAGCAAGCGATGTAGTGAACATCTAACCGAATGAACCGTAGGGGTCTAGGATAAAACTAGATAAAACTATTATACATCGGTTCTTTTGTATCAGACTGCTCATTAACACCTTTTCATGAAATCCGTTTTCAAGTCGTTCAAACGGTTTGGAAATTCCTTACAAGCTAAGGTCACTAGAGGTATGTTCGTATTTGGATGTAAATCCCCAGCCCTTCCGAAAAGAGATATTGTATGACTGCGAAAGGCTAAGCTTTTGTAGACGAGCGTGTTAGAAATTGGCTTTTTGGGCCAGAGTTCTAGGAAGGAGATGTATGGCACTGAATCTGAATCTGAATCTGCTGCAGTTCATTGTTCTTAGCTTTTAGTTGTTAGTTCTTAGTATGATCCGTGGGACGGAGTTCTGCGCAATCATGTTTCAGAACTCTGCAAATTCCCGTGGAGACATGTTTGACTTAGAACATCGTAGAAGTTTCACTTGCAACTTAATTGCTCTGAGCAACGTACCGTATTCCATCCTGGAAGCATATAGATTGGGTTATCCTATCACTCCTCGCCGCTAGCCCCGAAGCCGATTTCGGCATTTGAACCATTCTGGGACTATAAGTTGAGTATATGAGTTTTCAAGGCTCGATTGAACTATGAATATCATAGAAGTATGATGCTGATAGTTCAAGTGCTGATCAATACACCGTCCTTTGATGAATTACGAAGTAAATCATATAAAACATGCATATAGTCCTAGAAGTGTTCCCCGATTTTTGGAAGTTCTTCACTGGTAATTCCTGATTAATGGTAGCGATTTGGTATAGCTCTACGATATTTGTGTTTCATTCCTTGCTAATAATTTATTGGCTACTTTTCGATATCAGTATTTTACGACTGTGCGTAATCTTGCGCGATCGTGCATAGAATATTTTTTACCCAATTTATTTTACTAACATTTATAGCAACTTCTAATGAAGGAATTGGTCCTACTAATGAAGAACTAGTGGAGATTTCGATATATAGTTACAACAGTAGACAATTGGAAATAATCACATCGACGATTTCGTATCGATTATGCAAGTTGTCAGAAAAATATGCTGTTTCAATTTCCAAAACCTTGACATTAATATTATATCTCTTACAAAATGGATCTAATGAATTTAGTAAATGGTTGAAGAAGAACCTTGAAAACTTTTCGCTACCTGAACACATACGCTGTGGTTGCTATCCTGATAGTATAAAAAATAAACTTACAAGAATTATCCAATTATGTCAGAATGAAGAGGAATTGAAAAAATATAAAAGCGACATCCACAAGTATCGAAATGATATGAATTCACCAGGAATCAAAAGGACATCTATAGAGTTGGCGAGGGAACCAGAAATTGCTATTGAATTGGGCAGGAATACCCAATCTGCAGATATTCCCAGATTCACCGGACTTCCATTAAACACATTAAGCGAAGAGAGTCCTAGTCACTCCAACAACCCTTTTTTTCAACAATTCGAGGTACGGATCTAGAACAATAACGAAAGTACACCAGAGCCTTGACGAAACAATGTAATGCAAGAATAATGAAATACAAGCATTGGGATAAAGACATACATGATGTGCAAACAATAATGCTATGGAACAGATGATGATACGGAACAGAAAATATATTACTAATAATAACAACTCTTAATTAACTCTTAATACTCTTAATACTCTTAATAAATAACTCTTAATGCATGGATCTACATATTTGCCCAGTAGGATGCATAGAAAGGAAACTCGCTTAAGTAGCATAGAAATCGGGGTATCTTGGCATCTTGGACTTACAGAGAATTGCACTAAATTGTCTTAGTAACTATACCAACTGCGCGGTGAATATACAGGATGGATATTCCAATTTAACTACTATTGTACTAGAGATAAGCTCAAATGCAGACAACTATTGTACATATAAGACAATTGCTGTCAATATAATACAACTTTTGTTTGAAGAACACCTTACACACAAGAAAGCATACATCCTTACCTTTTATGAATTTTCGTAATCTATGGATGAATCTAAAAATAAACAGTATAAATTAATGCTCAATTAACTACATAGTCCCGCAACTGAAACAGGGATCTTTGCCTGAAGTCCCTTTGGATCTCAATGGCACCTATGGGATGGCACAGAAGCATTTATCATCCAATCACCAGATCATAACCTTATAATAACTTTGGCTGCAAAACAGACACATGGCATCGCCGCACCAGTGATAATAAGCGATAAGAAACGTGTATGACCAAAATATACTTAACATGACAGAGAAATAGACAATGTCACGCGTAAAGCCTTTCATAGAGTCAGCCTTACCCTATAGGGCCCATATAAGGGTCATAACTATCAACAGTGAAAAATTTTCCTCAGCAAATAATTTAACTACAACGTTGTAATTACCTCAGTCATTCAAATGCGCAGCGTGAAAACAAAAAGAAAGTGATGCACCGTAAAAATAAACGACATGATTGCAAAATAATTGTGGACCATAATACTGTCAACTAAACTCTACGAAGTTAAATAAAAGAACTGATGTTAGTATCTTCATGTATACACCCCACTATACTACCAGCCCGAGCGGCCACACCTTAGTGGTGGCGGTAGGAGGTGGTGATTGAAGTTAGCTGGTTTTTTCCCGCATTACGTCACGTGGAGATTGTGTGTGACTTTAAAAAAAGAAATTCCGAAAATAGGGGGCAAACCAAAACTATATAAAGGGCTGGGGTTGCCGCTGTCGTCAACAATTAATTTTTATTACTCATTAATAATTATATTACAAACAATTAATAACTATGCAAATCTTTGTTAAAACTTTAACCGGTAAGACTATTACCTTAGAGGTCGAATCCTCTGACACCATTGATAACGTCAAGTCCAAAATTCAAGATAAGGAAGGTATTCCACCAGACCAACAACGTTTAATCTTTGCTGGTAAACAATTAGAAGACGGTAGAACTTTATCTGACTACAACATCCAAAAGGAATCCACTTTACACTTAGTCCTTAGATTGAGAGGTGGTATGCAAATTTTCGTTAAAACTTTAACTGGTAAAACCATTACCTTAGAAGTTGAATCTTCCGACACCATTGACAACGTTAAATCTAAAATTCAAGATAAAGAAGGTATCCCACCAGATCAACAACGTTTGATTTTCGCCGGTAAACAATTAGAAGACGGTAGAACTTTATCTGACTACAACATCCAAAAAGAATCCACTTTACACTTAGTTCTTAGATTGAGAGGTGGTATGCAAATTTTCGTTAAAACTTTAACTGGTAAAACCATTACCTTAGAAGTTGAATCTTCCGACACCATTGACAACGTTAAATCTAAAATTCAAGATAAAGAAGGTATCCCACCAGATCAACAACGTTTGATTTTCGCCGGTAAACAATTAGAAGACGGTAGAACTTTATCTGACTACAACATCCAAAAAGAATCCACTTTACACTTAGTTCTTAGATTGAGAGGTGGTATGCAAATTTTCGTTAAAACTTTAACTGGTAAAACCATTACCTTAGAAGTTGAATCTTCCGACACCATTGACAACGTTAAATCTAAAATTCAAGATAAAGAAGGTATCCCACCAGATCAACAACGTTTGATTTTCGCCGGTAAACAATTAGAAGACGGTAGAACTTTATCTGACTACAACATCCAAAAGGAATCCACTTTACACTTAGTCCTTAGATTAAGAGGTGGTTTTTAATCTGGATGTTGGATTAAAAGGTGATTTTAGTAATAAATTGTGATAAATATTTAGTGCAAACGTATATTGATTCTATCAATTATTTTTTTGAATAATTTTATATAGGTAATATATTAACACCTTTTAGATACTTTTTGTAAATGTGTAGTGAAAATTGGTACAAATCATACCCGAATTATGATCTGCTTGTGTCCAATCAATGGTAAGTGCAGCGATTCTTCAAGGTAGTTTTAATTTCTCTATTCAATTAATTCTATTTACTATGTACATTAAACTTTCTCTATGCATCGTCAAGTACCTTTTTAAACTCTATTTTGATTATATTGGAAGTTTCCAATTCTTCAAACAGTCTCAAGGTATCAACTATAGTTGTAGCTTTATCTACCTCATTAATTTCACGGTAATAAGCAATCAACACACCAGAAAATCTAGCAAATTGAATTTTGACTTTCTCGATATTCTTAATATCTAAACATTGCTCACTTAATTGTTTCCAATTGTCAAACAATAAAGTACTCTGCAATTCAGATACTATATATTTAGCGTCATAAATTTGTTTTGTAATGGAACTTAAGTAATCATTAATTGCGATTTTAGATCTCCAAGTGTTGGTAATTACATTGGACGTGAATGCTTTATGATACTGACTTAAAATAAATTCCCATAACTGTTGGTTGATAGTACCGTCTTTGATGTAGAATGTAGTACTCAAATTCTTCAAAAACACTAATTTGGATTCTTCTAACTCCAAGTTTTGTTTTGGAGTAATCTTTAGCTTGTAGTCAATCTCCATTGAATCTTCGTCCTCCTCTTCTGAGTCATCATCGTCTCCACGATAAGATTTATCCAGTAATAATATAGTTAAGATTTCGATGTAAACTTCAACCAAATCATCATCAGGGAAGTCGTGAATATAGTTTCCCAATAGCTTTACTGCATGCTTTTGATATGTTTTGTTCCGTCTTTTAGATTCAGTAGTTACAACTCTATTAATAGTTTCTATTAGTTCAGGATTACGGAGCAAGTGCGATTTAGCTTTGATTGAAAATGTCACGAGAGCTTCTAAAATGGTTTCCTTACCTTCCCATGATTTTCCTTTGCTTGCTTCAATTAGCAACTGAAGAATACCCTCAATGGATTCTTCCGAGAATTGAATTAAGTTATCAATTAAAGTAGATAAGTTTGAAATTGATTTACCTAAAGTTCTTCTAATTTCAAATTGATTCGAATTAATGTACTTTTGGAAATACTGTTGGATCTCTGGTAAATATAATTTAATGGAGTTATTGTTACCACTAGTATTTTCGATCCATTCCCGCTCAAAATTAGCCCTAACTGTCTTGTTATCGTCATACTTTCCAATAAATGCTAAGGGTAAAAATGCAGTAGAGACCAATTCAAATTTATCTCCTGAGTATCTGGCTACATTTTCACTTGCAATAGATGCTAATTCTCGACCTTTGTCGTCTTCACTTTCGAAATACAATTTATTGATGTAATTAGAATAGTCAATAATGGAGTTTATGGAAGCAACACGACATAAGTAACCAGCTGCTGAAGCGTATGATGATGCAATGGTTAAATTTTTATCCTTGATTTGCAGAATAGCAATTTTCAACAATTTATCACCATATGGTTTAATTAGTTCGTAATGCTTTGTAATTAAAGTCACCAATACTCTTGACCCACTTACTTTTGAAGGTAAACCGACCGACTTCTTAATCGAAGACTGCAATCGGGTTATGAATTCTTCCATAACACTATCATCCAACAAATCGAGAAGCTTTTCAGTCGCATCCATCATAGGAGATTGTCCAATACTCTGCAACCTCTTCGCATCAATATCGTTATGTTGTAAATTATATTTATCTGCATTCAAGATTAAATAGTTGATAACATCTGGCTCCAAAGTGGACATTAAATTTATGAAATTATCAACCAATTCAGGAACGAAAGGTCTTACAGAATCATTTCCAATTTTGCAAATTTCAAGAATAGTTTTCAATGCAAAGTTCTTGACATCCTCCGAGTCACTGAGTAAACCTTTGTTTCCTAAAAACAAAGGAATTAAATGATTGAGCACTTCAGTGGATTTCGCTTTTGAACCACCATGTTTGACATCCACCGTTCGCAACAATGTAGTGGTCAAGGACTTTGTCAATTTAGTTCCCTCTTTACGAACACTTTCTTTAATATCATCCAAAACTCTGAAACTCATATTCCATATCTCTTCCAATTTATCTTCGTAAGATGATAAAGGTACAATCTGCAAAAGATCGTTAAGGGCAGCTGTACTTGCTTCTCTAGTTCTCCATTCCTTATTTCCCATACTTTTCAATAATTCAGCTAAAATAAGATTGAAATTTTCCTTAACAGTTTTGGGTGTATCTTTAATTAACGTATTCCAAATAACATTCATTGATTGCTGAACAGATGTATTTGGATCGTACTTGTATCTAAATAATTTTGGAATCAATCTATCTGCCAAATTTTTATTGTTGGAAAGTAACAGGTCCAATGATGATTTGGATAAAATAGAACCCAAACCAAAAGCAATACCCTTTCTTGAAGACCATAATGCTGACGACTTAGCTAAAGACATAAATTTATAAACCAAACTTGGGTCACCAACATCCGTGGCTAAACTTAAAACGTCTTTATAAGTTGAAACAGACCCATCATTTGTCTTTAAGACCTCTTTGTCAAATAACTCAGTATCCTCGTCAACAGATCCTGCCGAAAGTTTGTAGGTGGAATTTGAATCTGTAAATGATCTTAACAATCCTCTGACCAAGTTATCTTTCAAGTCATGATCTCCTATTTCATAGATAACACTCAACCCTCTTGAAGCAGATTCCTGGACCAATTCATCTCTATCGGAAAGGAATCTTAGGAAAGCTACATGTATTTGAGGAGCCTTGTCTTTAATTTCTTGGAATTCTCCACAAAATTGAACTAACGATAATAACCAGATACAACCTGCTTTTCTTAATGATGGTTTGGTATTTGCGCATGCATCGAGAACAAGGTTCAAGATAACTGGAAGTCTTGAACTATCAGAATTGACGTAAGAGACGCTTTCACCTTGGATATCTAATTCTCTTTGCAAGTTTTTTGCTTGCCAACCAGCTACCAATATCAGTAGAGCCTCACCGCTGGTGAAAGTAAACTCTACTTGTTTTGAAACATGGGTGTCGTATACAAGTTGTTCATATTCGTTAATTCCCTCCACGTTTTTAACGTTCGAAGGTATACTTAACGATAAATATGCCAAAGCTAAGACAGACTTTTCATCACATTTTGTAACCTTTGGCTTGATGACCGATAAGAACTTCAATACATAAGATTCAAGTTCGAGATTCACAATTGGACCCAAAACACCAAATATAGACAACTGTGATATTGATTCCAAGACTGTAGTATAAAAATTAGCCTCCTCCATCAAGCTCAATAGACTATCGCAATATTCTACCAAGTATTGTTGCTTGAATATTGAGATACGCTTTCGCAAGTACAATCTAGATATCAAATAACTGGATGCTAACACTTTGACCTTGACTAAATATTTTGGTGAATCTTTGAAAGAAAGTTCAGCCAATATTTCGCCTACTTCTTCGTCACTTAAGTCTGGATGACTGAGGATTATCCCAACAGATCTACTGATTTGCGAAATGGAGATATCGCTGAGTAACCTGCCTTTCAATAAACTTAACAAGGTACTCTTTTGAGAAGTTAATTTTCCTATGACGCTCGAAGGAGACATAGATACAAGTCTTGCCAATATTTCTGTATAGGTAATGTTTGAATCGACATTACTGAAGCGATCATTAATAACATCAAGAATTATATATATGAATTCAACAAAAGAATTCTCTTTATGGTCATCTCCTATACTGATATCTGAATCTGCAATTACTTTTATCTGTGAAATAAGCAGATCCCTTACTGTTTTATCCAGTTCAACTGATTTGGCAACTCTCACAGACCAATCTTCATCAGGAACAATAACAGTAGTCCTGTCTTTAACAGATTCCATGACAAGAGTTTGAAAAGCAAACTCGATAGCTCTGTTCATAACTTTGAAAATTACAGCGCCTTCGACATCTTTCAAACTTTGAATTTCCGATCTCAATATTTCAACGAAATCAGAGAACTGTGGGAAGTTAACCTGCGAATTCCCACCCAAGAGATCAGGAGTGGCTTTAAACTCTAGAGTGTTACCCGATTGCAAGATATTGAACCAATAAGGATGTAAACCCTTGTTTGCTTCTTCGATAGTATCCGATTTGTATTCTTTTGCGGTACCCAAAAGACAAAGATACCTTGCTTCTGCGTCGTCGAATCCGAAAGCAGCATTATTGAACTTAACTGCAATATATCTGCAAGAATCAATATTACTGCTTTGACTTGTGTCAGTAATAAGATAGTGCCTAATTATTTCCTTGAGTTCTAGTTTTGAACTGGCAGTTAGTTGAGGCAAATACACCGTCAAACTCGACAAAATGTCTTGAATGACCGATCTGAACTCAATTGCCTCACCCTCTAGTGATTCAAACAAAAACTTGAGGTATGTCATGTCGTTAATGAACAACTCAGGACTACACTTTAGGATATTACCAAGGGCTTCATATTGCAACAGTCTCTGACCAGAGCTGGATACCGAATTTGTGGCCAATTTTGGCCAGCCATCGCCTATCAAGCTTTCTTTCAATTGTTCTGCGATGTTGGCATTGAAATTCTCTACTTTAGACTGCGATTCATTGTCTCCTTGACTAGAAATCTTCAAAAGCTGCAATGTAGTCGATTTTAACCTCGAGTAGTCCGATGCTAGACCGGCGCTGACCAATTTTTCAAATTCAGGATGCGAAGATACATGTGAACTTTTGGTCAACAACGCCATAATCTTATCCTGGAGTGTAGGTTTGACCGGAGGAATGTCGCTAGACCCGACAAACATGGACACGAGCCTGTTTACCACCGATTTGTCATTTAGATCAAACTTTAGCTTTTTGAACGCAAGATCCGCTACATCGTTTACGGCAGAAGACGAATCCACCGAGGCAACAAGTAGAGGTTCCCACAAATTATTATCGTCAAAGCCCGCTTTCAAGAACTCAAGAAACTTCATCTTCACCTCAAAGATCTCCTGCTGTGTTTTGTACATTACCCCGGCTTTGGTGGTGAAAAACGAGACTTGCTCAGTACTGAGACCAGGTGTTTCCACAGGTGTAGCCGTAGAATTTGGCTGTAACATGAAAAACTGGCTGATATGGGCTGTCAAAAACGACTCGCTCGCTGGCGACTTATCAAACTGGAGGAAAGCTTTCATATCGTTGAATTCGGTTGAGTCTTTCTCTGGTGCTGTCCAGGTCTGTAACAACTTACAAAGAACATTAAACAAACGGGCAGAAACGTCTGATGGATATGTACTGATGTTATCTATCACTTGGGGAACTAGCTGGCGTTTCTCAGAAGCATTGAGTCTATCAATTCCTCTAGAAATAAATAGTAACGAATACAATCTGACAGAAGAAGCATCGCAATTGACAGGTACGTTTGGTGTTTTGACCTGCTTGAGCAATGCTTCGACCGGGAGCTTGATGGTGGCGGCGGCAGTGATACGTGGGATGATGTGTTGAATGGTCTTTAGTACTGCTTTTCTTACTTCAGCATACGGACTAGCTAACTTTAAAAGTATGGGTGCTAAATACAAATTGATTGAGTTTTCGAACTGGCTGTCTCCATCAGCCAAGGCGATACGTAGATCAACCTTATTGACCAATGCTAACTCTGATTCAGCCATTGTGTGGAAAAAGAGCAGAGTAAATGGTGGCAAAAAAGGGTAGCTAAGTTTAGTTGAGTTTTGGTGGGGAGTCCTGCATTTGGATTGGAACCAGACTGCGTATGGTGTCGTGGCTGCAAATTTTGCAACCATTTCTTGCAATGGAGGTACGGTGTCTTTGGAGAGCAATTTGGTTGGGCATTGCTTGTGTTACATTAGTGGAAAAAGGAGAAAATGGTGAATGTAGATGTTTACAAAAAAAAAGAAAAATCCACCACGGTAAGCTAACGAATGCTGTCGTCTCTCCGTGTGATTGATCTCCATCATGCAAGTCGCTGTAAATTACTACCATCTCGTGCTGAAATAGACAAAATACTACGGTGTGATACCAGAATTCACCTACTTTGGTTGTCACATCAAATCACCGAATTGAATATCATCAATCTTTCTAATACTCACTAATATTTACGTTTATTGTTCTATAATGGAGTCTGCCTATGTATTCTTATATTCACGCAAAATAACTGGAACAGACGATGGAGGCAAGGCTCCCAATTCAGTTATAACCTTCTTGATATATTCAGGAGGTGTCAAATCGTACATTATATTCAAAATGTTCAAATTATCGATTTTCTTCCAATTTTGCAATGGTGCTCTAGGGTTTTCTGAGGCAGCAGCTTCAGCATTAGCCTCTTTTTTGTTCTGTTGCTTGGGTTTGGCTTTTTCTTTCGATTTGTTTTCATCGTCAAAGCTCTTGATAAACTGCTCCAATGCGAAGGATTTCTTTTGTGGTGGTTTTTTGGAATTTATGTCCAGTACCAAATCGTCTGGATCGGCAAGTTCGTTGGTTGTTACCGAGTCTAACTGCACTTTGTCTGAAAACTTGATCGACTCACAACAGGTCAAGACGGGAATGTTTCTCGTGTGGGCCATCATGGCAATGAGAGCAGTTCCTACTCTCGCATAAAGACGACCATTAGAAAGCATGGCATGTGCTCCCAAAAATACACAGTCTACGTCCTCAAGAGTGGTGGAAGTCAAGGAACTGATCAAAACATACGTCAACTTCAAGTTATTGGTGGTAATGGGATGGGGCTCGATGCTTCTGCTGCTAGTAATCGATTCGAGCTCGGAATCAGCCTCTTTGTCCGTCGAATTGTAGTTGGTATGCACCAAGTTGTTCAAGAGTTTCTTCCCTTCAAATAATGGTCGGGAGTCAACAATAATCAAATTAAACTTTTTGTCCTGGTGAATGACACAGTACTTGAACAAATCCTCCAATACTTGCGAATGGCCAAATGTCAATATGGTCGAGCCGTCAACGATGTGTTTGGAGGCATTTTCTACAATTACTTGCTCCGATAACTCGATTTTTTCTCTTATGAACTCATCAATCTTATCGCACAAAATGTTCTTGGCCTGTTGTTCAGAGGTATCGATGGAAATGTGCGAGATCTCTTGCTTCAACCATCTGATAGCATTTCCCATGGAAACAGACAAAGGACGGGCAGTGGTCAAGTACTCGATCTGGTGCGATAAATGCCCCGTCAAGTTTCTTGTCAAGGTGGTATTTTCAGGAGTCTTGTAGTCTTGTATGACATGTTTGAATGCCTGCAACATTGCCTTCAATCTCGTAGTAGACCCCACCACCTTGTAGGTAGAGTACTTCAACGTCAATGTGAGAATGGCAGGATGAACAATGTGACTGATAGTGGGCGAAGAAGCGTTTCTTTGCTCTCTTGTTTCTAGATGTGAGAACATGGATGGAATCTTTTTCACCTCTTTTATCACGGTTTCGTTCAATTGTTTTTTCATTTGTGTGTTGGTAGCAACTTTCTTGTTCTTTTCGATCTTTTGTTGTGCCAAATGCTTCTGTTGTTCGGGAGTTATACCTATAGCAGTTTTTTGGGCTGCTCTTTTAGCTGCCTTTTCTAACTTTTTCAACTCCTTGAGTTCTTTGTTGGAAAGTGTTTTTGAAGCTTCTGGAGTCGCAGTGGTACCAGCCGGAGCTGCTGGTGCTGGAGTAGTGCCAGCAGCAGTGTTGGGCTTGCCTTTGTCTTCTGCCATGTTGATGGATAAATTAAATCATCATTGCAATTTTTCGCGCTATATATGTACAGTAGTGAAAAATGGCTAAAATGAAAAATAGAGGTTGAGACAGCTGAAGAAGAATGATAAAGAATGAGTAGGAGAAGGGATATGAAAGATGAAGAAAGGAATAGGTGTAGATGGGTAGATGAAGATAGTGTTGTGAAAAAATGGTAGAAATTGCCTCCATATGAAAAAAGTTACAATAGTTCATATTCTTATATAATGTGTATTAACGATATATGCTGTATAGTAGTTGAACTACATTTCTGTACTCTCTTGTAATTCTCCGAAAGCACCTCTTTTTTTGGTGGTGTCGTACAATCTAAGGAGCTTCTCTTGATCCTGGTTATCAGCCAGAGAGAAGGCAAACCCTCTTTGTTTCTTGATTCTTTGCACCTGTCTGACTTTTCTGATTGCCTTTTGGAATTGTTCCATTCTTGGTCTATGATCTTGGATATTGTATTTCTGAATCTCTTGCACCATATGGTAACTCTCTGGACTATGGCTTCTTTTAAAGAATTTCCAGGCAAAGTCTCGCAAGAGACACAATATTGAAACGGAAAATACCATGGCCCAGAATGTTAAAGATGGATAGGTGGCCGCAAGTACACCGTGGTACTCCTTCGATACGCTGATCAAGGGAGCAATCGTGGCATAGGCTGGGAACCAACATAACCAGAATAAAAACGAACCAGGAATAGCAATAAGGGTGAATTTGGTCCACATAGTAACGACTAATGCTGCCTTACCCAACACGGTAAGCGAACAAGTGGTATAAACGGCAACACCCCACGACCAGTTGTTTGATAATAAACCGTTCGATAAGGTGTTCATGTACCTATAAATGAAAAATGAGCATAAAAAGATGATCCCCGAGTGGTAGAATCCGTTTAAAACCCATCCCCAGAATATGGTTACATTAAAAAACCTTCTTTGTTGACCAAGTTGGTAAAGTTGCGGATATCTATCCAATAATCTTGCACTTACAAACTGATCAAAAATCCCTAATACAAATGGTGGAAACACAGTGAAAAGCACGTTATAAAGTGTCAATGTCCATGATTCTGCGATAGATTGACCAGAAAAACAATTGGCAAACACAAACCAGAACTGGGTCATATATAAGGCAATGTTTTTGTAAAAAGAATACAAAATAGCCGTAGAAATACGCTGGTATGACCATGCCCCATGAACAAGTAAAAGCTTTTTCAAGAACTTGAACTGTCCAATGGAAACATCAGCACTTCTTGCAGCTTGCATACCTTCAAGACCACTGATACCAACACCGACATGAGCTGCTTGAATCATAGAAACATCGTTAGCCCCATCACCAATTGCTAGTAATAGAGATCCCTTCTTCTTCCGCTTGACCATTTTGACGACTAGAGCCTTTTGTAACGGAGAAACACGACAACAGATGACAGCTTTACAGTATGTACCCAATTCGATGAGCAAATCTTCCAATTCAGGCTCTAATGCAAATCCTAAGGAGTGTCCATCAATGATTAACGCCAAAGATGAATCAAATGAAGCATCGTCCATTTCAAACTGGTGGTCATGAATGGCAGTTAATTTTTCTTGAAGATTCAACCGGGTATCGTGTTTGGTCTCTTCATTAACAATCAACAAGTTCATGTCTTCACTTAAAAGCTTACAAGACATACCAATGTTGATAGCAGTTTCCTGTCTGTCACCAGTTAAAACCCATACCTTAATTCCTGCTTCTTGCAATGTTTGAATAGTTTCTGGTACTCCATCTTGCAATTTGTCCTCAATGGCAGTTGCTCCGAGTAAGAATAAGTCCACTTCAATAAGCTCGGCAACAGCATCAAGTTTCTCGCTTCTTTCATCCAAAGAAGTAGAAGCTTCGTAATATTGTGCTGCCCAGTTCTTATACTCTTCTTCCGAAACAATTCTCGACGCAATACATAACGTTCTCAACCCTTCGGAAGCAAAATCTTCCAAATGACGCAAAGTAGCATCCACAAATGGTTGTGTTTCGTCATGAGACAATCTTTCCAATATTACTGTGTCTGCACCTTTACAGAAAAGTCTGATTACTCCATCTGGACAGCGGAAGATTGCAGACATTCTCTTTCTGGTGGAATTAAACTCGCAAATGTTCAATAGTTCGTACTCCGAGCTTAATCCTGTCATGGTATTTTCAATGGTAACACCTCTAGGTCTACGGATGGTGAATTTGTAGCCTAAATCTGCTGCACCTTGTACCAAGGCACCTTCGTCTGGAGAAGCTGCCTGGTACTTTATTTCTCCAGTAACTTCGTTGACTTCAGGAATAACGGTATGACAGGTACTAAGCAAGGTAAAAAATTCGTTGATAATGGCAGATTGCTGGCTCGATGTGTCCGCTAAATCTCGGCGCATTTCGTCGTATGTGTGGAACCCAACTTCGATGCCATCTATTACTTGAGGCTGGCCATCTTCAGGAATCTCTTCAGTGTAACATCTTCCACCAATAGTACAGGCTTTATACTCCATGATATTTCTCGTTAATGTACCGGTTTTGTCACTGAAAATGTAATCAATTTGTCCCAACTCTTCCACTAAAGACGAAGTACGCACCCCAGTAGGAGTATCTGTTTCCTCGTAGTACATATCAAGATCGCTACCAATCATATACGCCTGGTAGTACTTGATAAGTTCCACCGTGACGAACAAAGAGATTGGCACCAAATTAGAGAAAAGAATCCAGTAAGTAAGAATGTCTTTGAAAAACAACCCTGCTTTATTAACGTTATCAAGATACAAATAGCCCAAATTTTTGCTGTCTACGGATATTTTGATGACGTTACCGATAGAAGACACAAGACATAAGGTTATTAAAATGCAAAACAAGGCAATGATCTGTAAATTGATGATTCTCTCCACATCGGTCCTTTTGATGGGAGTAGCCGTGGCATTACGCATCAACTTGGTCTCATGACCGGTGAATATCACCACACCATGCACCCATTGGGTGTTTCTTAAGTTTGCTCCTCTCAAAAGCAATTGTTCTGGGGTCAAGGAAATCTGATTAATACCGCCGAAATTCTTCAAGTTCCCTTCGTAGGTGTATAACGACGAGTTGGGCTGCTCAGAAAGAATCTCCGACTTGGACAATTCGGCCACAAGATCGCGCGGGTTCACAAGGTGCGAAGTCTCGACTTTGGACTGTTTGATTTTCAAATTGGTTTCTCCGTCTAAGTTCGCAGTTTCGATGTAACATAACCCTTCCGGTTCGGAGGAACTGAGCAAGATCAAATCGGCAGGAAACGCTTCTTCGTTCATTACTTTGACGATGTCTCCCACTTGCACCTGGATCCATTTCTTCAAATGAAACGTTCCTGAACTAGGGTTCAAAACAAGTACCTTGGTATTGTTGAGCTCCTTATCGGCATTTGCTCTTTTGATGTCCTCCATACTCTCCTTGATGGCTGAAACGAGCAAAACTACAATCAACGTCCCAATGGTGGTGTATCTGTTGGTTGGAGAAACATTCGGTACTTGTTGGATGACAGACGTGATGAGGAAAAACAAGTTGGCGTACTTGCTGAACTGCTCAAACAAGAACTTCGGCAAAAACGTGGCAAAGTTGTACTTGGTGGTGGAAATGTAGTTGCCGTAGTATCCAAATGGTGCGTTTGCCTCATGGTTCATGATATAGATCTGTCGTGGCTCTGATTTGCTAGTACTATTTACATCGATGGCAGGACCCAGCGAGAATCTCGATTTGACATCGCTGAAGAACTTCTTTACTCGAGAGCCTGTCGAAGGGCGCTTTGGGGCACTCTGGGACGAATCATCGTAGGTATTGTTCATATCAATATATCCGTGTGCATCGTCGTATTTGCTGCCAAATAGCTTGTTACGCCCCTGGGGAGCTGGGTTCGCTGTGTTCAATAACGGGACCTGGCGGTGGTGGCTTGAACCGCCCGTATAATTGGCTTCTTCGTCCTCGTCATCGGTTATTATGAAGTTGTCATTGAAAGGGTCCTGGCTGGCCAGGTTTGCGTGCTCGTGGCTCGAGCTCGTACCGTGATCGTGGTGGCGGCTAGTGAAGGCTTGGGCCGCTTCCTCGAAGGTGTAGTCGGGAATGTCACCGTAGGGGTTGCTTCTGTTTAATTGCTGATTCAATGAGTCCAAGTCCAAATCGATGAGATTATTGGAATCTTCGAAGGGATTATCATTGCCGTTCTTGCCGTGCGAGTACGACATGGTGGTAGCTTATTATGTACAAGAGACTCAGCAAAACCTCGACTCAATAGCTCCGTAATGATTACTGTGCCGTGTTTGAAAGTAACAGCGATTTTAATATTTTGGTGTTTTGGTTATGTGCAGGATGCATCTATAAATATCTACGCCTACGAGAAAATTTGCAGCCATGGCCAGAGGAAGAGGACCAGGTTTGGGGACGAGGTAGGGTAGTGAAATTTATATATTGGTTTGATTTGAGGTTATTGATATGGAAATGGGTGGAGATTGTTTTTTCTGGGGAAATATGGCCATTGGGGTGAGTAGGGTGTAGGTGTTCAGAGGAAGGCTGAGGCAGATGTGGTCAGGTGTGATCAGCGTAGTGGTGTAGAGAAGGTTATAGCGCAGAAATTGTTGTAGATGTGTGGTGGTAGAGAAAGCAAATAGGGGTGGCGGTAGAGAGACGGTGTATGTCGGTGATAACTGTGAGCCTTAGCACTGTTTGTATGATTTGATAGCTTAAAATGCAGTCCTGAGCATTATTCTAATATTCATGATTTTGAGGCAACAATAACGAAAATACACGAGAGCCCGAACTACCCTTCAATATAACTCTACCCAGCACTCCATATATGGCAAGAACGACCACTCTGTTCGTGTAATTCGCAGCATGCAAGTGCATATAGCACTGATATGCGTCACTACTTAGACAGCCACTTTATTTTCCTGTTACACAGCGATTTTAGCGTAATTTACGCTTCACGGTGCCAGCTAACTGTTCTAGCCACATACTGTTGCCTCTAGTTGTTCTTATCGTCAGGGTCTTGTCTCAAACACTGTATGCATGTTATATGCACATCGAATGAGCCCTCATCACTGTTTCAACCTTCTCATCGTAAATTCTCTGTTTCATCTCCTGTCCTCCTCCTTCTCCTCGTCACTCCCACATATTTTCCCTCTGTTTCGCACTCTTTTCCAACTCACTCGTTTTATTTATATTCCTGTTCCTTTATTCGTCTGCGTATTGCTGTGCAGCTTCGGTTCTTTTATCGTCCTGTGTACAGACCTAGTCAAATTATGACTCTAAATATCAATCCAATACTATTTCTTTATCACCATAGATGAGCGCAGAAACCATAGCCAAAGACGCCAACAAAGCTTTCGGCGTATTGAAAACTCTCACCAACGCTCAGCGTTCCGATGCTTTGCACAAAATTCATCATGGTTTACAGCTAGAAAAGGACTCGATCTTGCATGCGAACAAGATAGATATGGACAATGCCAAACAACAGAACTTATCCCCATCTTTGATCAAGAGATTGGACTTGTCCAACAATGGAAAGTTCGAGTCGATGCTTCAGGGTATTTTAGATGTGGCAGATTTGCCAGATCCAGTGGGTAAAATTACCTTGGCCAAAAAATTGGACGACAACCTTAATCTCTATCGAGTAACGTCTCCAATCGGGGTTTTATTGATCATTTTTGAAGCAAGACCAGAGGTTATTGCCAACATCACTGCCTTGGCTATCAAATCGGGAAATTGCGCCATTTTGAAAGGAGGAAAGGAGTCTTTCCAGACGTTTAAAGCTATGAGCGATGTTATCAATACCATCTTACAGAACGAGACTCCGGTCCCAAAAGCTGCCATCCAGTTGATCCAATCGAGACAAGACGTCAGCGACTTGTTGCTGCAGGATAAGTACATCGATTTGGTGATTCCTCGGGGTTCAAACGAGTTGGTTCGTAATATTAAAGAAAACACCAAGATCCCAGTATTGGGCCATGCTGATGGGATCTGTTCGATCTACGTTGACGAAAAGTTTGACATCAACAAGGCTACGAGGGTCATTGTTGACTCAAAGACCAACTACCCAGCTGGGTGTAACGCTGTGGAACAGTTATTGATTAACAAATCCATCAGTGCTCATGATATTACCACCATTTTAGCCAGTTTAGTTGATGCAAAAGTTACCCTTCACATCACTCCGGAAATTGCACCTTTTGTCAAAGAGTTAAACCCTGATTTTCTCAAACCAGCCGACGCTGATGCATTCGATAAGGAGTACTTATCGTTTGATATTTCCGTGGCTTTAATTGATAACGTAGATGAGGCTATTTCTCACATCAATGCTCATTCTTCCAAGCACACAGAGTGTATTATCACAGAAGATGAGGCTACTGCTAAGAAGTTCTTACAAGCTATTGATTCTGCTGGAGTTTACTGGAACTGTTCTACAAGATTTGCTGATGGATTCCGTTATGGGTTTGGAACCGAGGTAGGAATCAGTACTAACAAGATCCACGCAAGAGGTCCTGTTGGTTTAGAAGGCTTGATGAGCTACCAGTACCAGCTCAGAGGTGATGGTCACATTGCCAGTGAGTACACTGGAGCTGGTGGGAACAAGGTATTTGTTCATGAGGACCTTGATATTAAAAACATTGACCTTACTTAGATATGGTTATTAATTATATACGTTTGACTAATTGATATTCTAAATACTTGTATATACAGCTTCGTTACATAATTAGATATAATTAGATATACTTGATAAATATACTTAATATACTTATTTAGAAATGCATATTAACATGCTAAATATACCGTAAATACTATACTATAATTATATTAATAATTATCAAGATTTAGGTTTATTGGATATACTAGAATACTTTCACAATCCTATCCAGTTTGTCTATACTTAGCAGATACACTTCCAGTGTATGCTGAGTTGCTTATATTTCGCTTAATTAATAGAACATTATTTAGACATACTCATGCAGCTTTAAATAATAATTCTCACTTCCTGTAAGATACATCCATTTTAAGCACGCTTTCCGCTTTAATTAGCATACTGAGTACCAAATGTGCTATCATTGCATCTAATTTACTAAATACATGTATTGGCTCTAAATAGTATATCGTACAACTAAGAACTTAACTATGCTACACTATACTACGACTTAAATATGAAAATTAAATATACTATTGAATTTATTAAATGCTGGATTATATGTACGACGATTAATTGATATATATAGGATTAATGCAATTGCAGGGCTAGATCATTACACGACACATGATTCACGGAGTGATGGCTTTCTGAAATTCTTCATAATTACTAGGTGGGTAATTCGGGAAAAACTGTATGATTTTTTCAACAGAGACGTTATTACTTAAATCCAACTCACTCCACTGCTGTAATGAGAAAAAATCAGTCAAATCTTTTATCCAGTTCATCCTCACATCTATGGATTGCAAATCATTCAGCGAAACCAAAGTCCGCAAACTTGACCTGATTAGACCCAAATTTTCCACAGCTTTGTTCAAGTCTACATTATCGAATTGCTTAGCAATGGTGTCTTTGACAATTCTCGACAATCTGGGCGACTTTCCATTGGTCGACACCATGATCTGTAAACTATCTCTGTTATACATAGAGCCAAAATAAAAATCACAATATTGAGGTTTATCGGCAATGTTTACTGGTAATTGCAAGAGCTTACATTGATAGTATATCTTCAACGATAAGTCGTAGTCATCGATACAAACACATACGGTTGCGAACTTTTGCAATTCCCGCGAATCTACAAGAGAATAAATGTCTGCAGTAATATTTTCTAGGTCAATTGTCAGCAAAGATGGTGCCAGCTCTGTTTGATACATAGTGAGATCGGACGCCCTATAGTTCCGTTGAAACAACCTGATCTGCCCCTTCTCGTGAAAAGCCAAGATTTCGTCATCGATGTTTCCTTCCCCACTAATGACGGTTATATCAGCTTGAGCCCGCACCAAATGGTGAATTCGCGAAACAGCCACGTTTCCACCTCCAACAACAAGACACGGCTTGTTTTTGACTTGCCACGCTAATAATAATGACCCTTTCGCACCACCTGACATTCCTATTCCTTTCCAGCAAATAAACTGAATTTTACATTTATCTTGTCAGTGGTCTTCCTTCAAAAGTTGTGAAATATCACGAGTCGCTGGTCACGTGATCCGACATGCATCATGCCATGTTAGCGAACGTGCTTGCTGCAGAGAAGAGTGGGGCGGTGACTGAAAAGAAATATTGGGGTCCAATGAGGATCCGGGAGCGGCCGCAAATGACCAAAGGATCTGGAAAGGAAAGGTTCCAGTGCATCGCATATCCAGCCGTACGAATCACCTGAATCCAGAAGTTCCGTACGTGTGCCAGAGGATGAGATAATGGTGCTGTATATCTGGTTGTGTAACTACGTCTAGTATTTTGGTGTGGTGACTATTCTGATCCTGTGTTTAATGTTACGCCTAGTGTGACCAACAGAAGAAATCATTGGGATCTACCACGTCAATTAGTGGGAGTCTGCGAACACATGGTAGCATATATACGTTGTAACCTGGTGTAATGCTATAAAAGAGTTTATCACATGAATCTAGCAGCCGTGTAAAGATCCGGTAAAATATCACGATATGTTCACTATATCATGTATTTGATCAACTGATATGTTGTAGTGTACTATGTTCCTTTTTAGTGTATTCTTACAGAGTAACATTTTTGCAGACAATGCTCAGTGAATAATATCTCAAAGTACAGCACCTCGGGCTATATCCTCCACAGTGAGTTTTTGCAGCCACATCAATGTCCTAGCACAATCTTGCCACTGTACCGGTATCGCTAGCTTCAAATAATCACAGTAGGAGTGATACTGGAATGGTTCCAGTGGAATTGGTGCCAATGCCGACAAAATTATCCCTAATGATCCATTCGCTCTTGATAAGACGGACGCGGCATATATTATTTTTCTACTACTAGAGTAAACAACATTTCTGAGCCCCACGGAATGAAACGTTGCAATTGGTAGAATAGATCCCGTGGAACACTGTCATTACCCAGAACTAGTTCACGTACCAATATCCGTGGGTGTTTTCTATACCCCCTATTGGTACAATCATGCAGTCTAATGGTACCCTCACTAACATTTATTACTTCAAACATTTGCGACAATTCTTCTTTGAGGCATTGCTTCACTTTTATAAAATATACACACGCTCTTTAGGTGTCACTCTGTTTCAATCACCCAATATTTCGCTACAGTCTAGTCACTATTTTGCAGCATATTACTCCCCCACTACATTCTCCTATTCATTTTTTCGAAAATACAGTCAAACCACTCCATTTTCACTCAATTGTCTCTATCTACCCTTCTTGCCACCAACCATAAATTAATCTCACCTACAGCAGTAGAGAATCATTTCTTTGTTCCTCCCAATCCCAAACCTTATTTATATAGCGGGACAAAAAAGCTTATTTTTTTTTTCTTCACGTTATTTTTTAATCTCGAGAATTTGGTGTGTATTAGCAATTAAAAATTTTCTCAGTAATTTTGGTGATTATAGTTAAAATTTTTATTCTAATAAATTCCAATTCTTTATATTTTATTCTCATTGATTCATATAGGTTATTATTCTCACCAGTAGCTATCTGCTTCATTATAGCCTGTTTGTTCTGTTTGTTGTTTTTAACTTGACTCCAGGAGTTTTCTTGATTCCGGTTCTGGCTCACGGTAAAACTGGGGAAATATCTTAAACAAAACATTTCACCTTTTCCTTTACCGTATTTCACATCCTGAAGTGGTTGGATTGCATCAGCTTTATTAAGTGTTCTCACAGTTATTGTTGATTATATTTGCCGATTTATTGTTCATTTATTGTTAACTTTCTGTGACGTTTTTTTTTTGTAAACTTTTTGTCTATATCAATACTTGGTATTTATATTAACTTATACATACTTTCATTGTGGTTTTAGTTTGATTCATTGCTTTTTTTTCCTATTTGTTATATAACAGTATCCAATCTTCCATTAATTGTGTTGCAATAAATTATTTAAATCATGCCAAAAGCTGAAAGAAGACAATCTATGGCCGAAAGAAGACCTTCCATGTCTTACACCCCACCTGTGATTCCTCATTTGGCCGGGTTGGAGAAACCTCAAGACTTGAGTTTGAAATTAGAAGAAGCTGACGTATTGATTTTGGGTACCGGCTTACAAGAATCTATTCTTGCAGCTTCTTTAAGTTGGAATGGAACTAATGTGTTACATATCGACAGCAACACCTTCTATGGTGACTCTTCCTCAACCTTGACTATCGAACAGTTGAAAAAATGGGTCAGCGAGGTCAATTTAGGCAAAGTTACCCATTTTCAAGATGCCCAAATTTATATTCCAGGAGGCAAAACAACTAATAAATTCAATTCCAAAGATTACGGAATAGAGATATCTCCCAAGATTATGTTTTGTAAATCAGATTTACTAAGCTTGCTTATTAAATCTAGAGTCTACAAGTACCTTGAATTCCAATCTTTATCACAATTTCATACTTTTGAAAATGATGATTTCCAACAACAAAACTTATCCAATCAAACTTCAAAATCAAACATCTTTATGGATAAATCGTTATCTTTACATACGAAACGATATTTAATGAAGTTTTTGAAATTCGTTTTACAAGACAATACCAATGAAATAAAGAAACAAATCTTGAAAGATAATTCCAAAGTTCCAATCGAACAATTTTTACAATCGCAATTTAATTTAGAATTGCCGCAAGTAAACGAATTGATTTACTCAATTGGTCTTTGTGTTAAGGCTTCTACGAAAACTCCAGAAGCATTAGCAAGAATAAAACGGTTCTTGGTTTCGTTTGATGTTTACGGAAATTTCCCAGTAATGGTTTCAAAATATGGTGGACCAGGGGAAATATCTCAAGGATTTTGTAGATCAGCTGCCGTTGCTGGTACAACTTATAAATTAACCACCAAATTAATTGATTACGATCCTGTTAAGAAAATTGCTAAATTTAATGACGGTTCAAAAGTAAGAATCAACGAAAAAATTGTTATCAGTCCTACTCAAATTCCAAAATTCCTAAAATCAAGTTACCAAGATGTTTCATCTAATTTACAATTATACAATGTAACTAGATTGACTACTGTGGTACGTAACGATTGCAGAGAATGGATGGCAGAGAATGAATCTTCAACAATTGTTGTATTCCCTCCAGGTTCTTTACCTACAAATAATAGATTTTCAGTTCAAGTAATTATTCAGAATGGTGGTACTGGAGTTTGTCCAGTTGGCCAATCGATTTGGTTCAGTCATTCCATCGAACAAGATTTAAATCAAGCCAAATTAGATTTAGAAGCTGCCTACGAAAAGATGGAGCAATCGATTTTAAGAGAATCTACTTCTAATTCTGATATTGATGATATGTTTGAACATCAAGAAATAATAATTAGTCAACAAGGTACACCAATTATTGCCAATTCGTTTAAATTGGGTGAAAGCTTACAAAACTTTGTACCCAAGTTGAAGTTGGATATTGTTTGTAAGTTGGGATACGTTCAAAAGACATTTATCAATCCTAATTTATCTACAACATTCATGGCCAAAGAAGATTTATCGTCAAAAGATACCAATAATATAATCTTAAAGAAACTTCCTGATACTGATGATATAATATTCACCAATATGCCTAGTTCAGAAATATCTTATGATGGTATTATAACGGAAACCAAATTGATTTATAAGAGAATCACTGGTACCGATGAAGATTTCTTTGATGTTGATTTTGAAGACGAAGATGATGAGTTGAACAATGGCAGTGATAACAATTTGCCGCCATCTTCAACCACTTCTGGTAACAAACCAACAGTTGTGAATGGTGGAGTAATTGGTGGAGGAGTAAATACCAATTACTCCGATACCGAAATGGCAATTGAAGATGACAGTGATGATGATAGCCATCAACCTTTTGGAGCAAACGAAATGGAATTATAGAATAATTATTCATAAAAAACTACAAAAAAAATTGTATCACTGGATAAGTTGTTTGCTTTAGAAATTTTGAAATTTTGAAATTAAATTTGCTATTAAGTTAACTAAATTTAAAATTAAAAAAACATGTATTTTAACATTTAATTCTTCAAAAAGATAATCTGTTTTCAAACGTCAGGTTACTTAATTACTTCAATATTTAATAAATTATTTAAAACAATATCTCTCCTATAGGCTTAGTTTTAATAAACAATGTAACAATTGTTTTTCTTTAAGTAATTAATAGAATATATATTATAGAATGAAATAGATAAGAATTTGTTTGTAGAAATGGTTGCGATAATTTTTTGCAGCCATTCGATTTTACCCAATTTGATTACGTTTAACAAATAGAAGAAGTGTTACTAATAGTTCGGTTTTGTGAGACTTATTGATATCATGATATTATACTTTCTTGATATTATATTCTTTTAGAGACCTACTGGAAGTTTATTCTACAGCTGATGAGCACTTTTAACTAAATTTTAGAAAGTTTACAAAATTCATAAAAATTAAGAAATCGAAAGTAGAAAGTAATATATTCATTATTTACCTTCTTTATCACCTCAACATATAGTATAGTACTATAGTTGCATATATAGTGCTATATAATCTTTGAAGCTACAGGTTTTTGCAGCCAATGCGAAATGTGACAAATAAAGGAAACTCGTGATATGGAGTATGGAAAAAAACGTGCTTTCTCGGAGCATCCACCTCTATACTAAAACGAGTCTCATACTGATTTCCTACTGTTTCTACCATACCGTTACTGTCTTTCTTGGTCTTTCTGCTACTATTTTGCACCCATTTGGATCACAGTCACAAATCGCTGCGAGGGCTCGCATACCTAATTTTTGGCAATTTGCACACGACAAGAATCACGGTTTGTTGCGGCGTCGGATGTTTTCCCATCTCAAACTATCTGCAGGAGACGATTTTCTTAGTCTCCAGCATAACTGAAAAATTTTCTAGACCATAGTGATGGTTGATTTTTTTTTCAGTACTGAGCAGAATTTACCTGTCGAAGAAGTCTAAATATATCAAAAATGTCTGACGTTGAACAAGTTGTCGAAGAAGTTGTCGTTGAACAACAAGAATCCGGATCCATCTCCATTGAAGACTGTTTAAAAGTTGTCTTAAGAACCTCTTTAGTCCACGATGGTTTAGCTAGAGGTTTAAGAGAAGCTTCTAAAGCTTTATCTAAAAGAGAAGCTCAATTATGTGTCTTATGTGACTCTGTTACTGAAGAATCTATCATCAAATTGGTTGAAGCTTTATGTAACGAACCAGAAGAAAAGATTCCATTGATCAAAGTCTCTGACGCTAAATTATTAGGTGAATGGGCTGGTTTATGTCAATTAGACAGAGAAGGTAACGCCAGAAAAGTTGTTGGTGCTTCTTGTGTTGTTGTCACTAACTGGGGTGCTGACTCTGATGAAAGAAACATCTTGTTAGAACACTTCTCTCAACAATAGATCATTTAGTCTCTGATTACTTGGTTTTACTTGTCTAATGGATAGTAATTGTGTATATTATTAAATATAAAATTTCTATTGTTACTGTGCGATTTAGTGCGATTGCGATTAGTGCGACTGCGACTTTTGTAGGAGTAGGTGAGATTAGTTAGGGGGATGTAGATTAGTGATTCGCTAGGTCAGTGTTTCGTTAGGTAGGTGGAAGTGTCTACCACAGATAGCTACAGACTGCGTCTGTGGGTATTACTGAATCAAGTAAGATTATGTTGTGTGATGAAGTTCCTAGGCAGAGTCTCAGCAGTGTAGGTCCATGCTGGTAGTAAGCTAGGTCCACTCGACCTAAATCTTTCTCCACCAAATTAATAACTCTTTACTTTGACATAGATCACAGTAACCAACTCTTCCTTGTAGCATCTGTAATGTAAGTTCAGATAACGTAAAGACGCACTAGGGTGCGTCTCAGTAGAATACACCTATCCTCGTGGTAAACTTACGTCCATCGGACCCAGATTACGCACCATTGTTTTGTTTGTTTTAGCGCGCGTACACATAAATACACAGATCAAATAAACTAACTACAAATAATAATCTCTTTACTAGCCAATGTCCTCCGACGATCGATTGCTTCGAAAGCAGGCGCGAACAAGAGGTTCAGGGTAAGTACATCACTCTGGAACCGCCAAATTTATTTACACTTACTAACAAATTTTAGAAATCGAAATGTGCAACTAGAATCATTTTCCATAGTAGATCAGCCTTTAAGTTCTAAACAACGAAAACTGATTGATGAATTGCAATCCGCTTTGATTGATTCCCAGGAAATATATACTCTTCCTCGACTTCGTTCAAGAAGATCAACTATGAACTTTTCTGCTACAGAGGAAAATATTGATATCCAACAAGACTTTGCTGCAAATCAAAATATTGATTTTGAAGAGGACTTTGCAGCAGAACCAGATGCATACCAAGACAATTTGGATGAAGAAAAAAATTCATCACCAGTACAGGATTCGGATGAAAGTGCGAAAAATGTGTTGCATACACCACCAAGGTCTCAGACTAATACTCGTTCAATCAAAGAGACTCTACAGATAAGTCATCCTAACGAAACGAAACCTGCGACTAAAACGCGAACAAAGTCGACCAGGGAACATACCACAAGATCAAATGTAGCCGAGAAATCGAGTCGCCGAGGGAGTAATGTCACCAAATCTAGATTGTTGAAATCATTAGAAAGTTCTTTTGATGAATCAAACGATTCAAGAAACGACTCAGCTGCTGAAGCAAACGAATCGACGGAATCAGCCAATTCTCGATTTCTAAGAATACGAGCAAACGTAAAGAGAAGACACGAGCAGTATAACACCAGTCAAGAGGAACCAAAAGAGAATCCTCGTCCTAAAAGAAGAACCAGAAGAACGGCAGAACCATCGTTAGCACCAGCACAACAAGAAATGACCCCCACAGCAACTCCCATCCCCCTTTCCAAAACAAGAGCTAACGAGCGACAGAAGCCATTGACTGTAGATATAGAGAGGATAACCAACAATGCTAACAAAATGGTCAAAGTTAATACGATTGATGTTTTGAAGTCATTAGTTGTAAACTTTCAACCTAAAGCCATGAATCGCAGCCTAATAAATGAAGCAGCTGCTCAACAGGATTTCAAAAACCATTTGATTTTTCATTTGGATGCATTACTGGATATGTATGCCAGTATTAATGATATTACACAGTCTATCAAACAAGTGCAAAAAGACAAAGACAATTTACGACAGCGGATATTTGAATTACGAGAAGACCATAATAAAGTAGGTCAAGAGCTTAATAACGTGCGGAATAACCACAGAAAAGTGCAAGATCAATTTGACAAAGTCGGCAATATCGAACGAGAACTAATCAAATTGCGAACCCTGGAAGGAGATGATAACGTTAATGGAATAGTACAACAGCAATTACATCTGTTGAATAAGATAATTAACCCCGAATTAGGTATCTTCAACAAGTTATCTAAATTGAATGACAAACTTACAGACATTGAACAAGATATGAATTGAATTAAAATAAAATCTATTAGATTTATACACGAAAGGTTACGCTTATAGTCTCACTGCAATCTAATAAATCAATAAATTAGGTGCGTTAATTGTCTTCGGCAACTAAAGCCATGATCATTCTATACAAATAGAAGAAGAACATCAATAAATGGAATCCCAATTTGATGAAGGATTCCTTCTTATGTCTTGATAAAGTTCTGAAGATTTCTGTGGCATCTAACAAGTGATTCTTATTGATGAACTTATTGATATTATATGCAAGCAATGGCAAGTTTAATAAGAATGGGAACCAAAATCCATTAACTAAGAACAAAACAGTGATGAAGGCATGTAAACCAGCTTCAGGAACGAACCATGGGTTCAATTTGTTACATAATTCGATTGGGTTGATATAATCGCATTCTAAATCACTATACATAATAGTGAAAAATACTTGAGAAAACAAGTTTACAGCATTGGCAACAACAGCAAAGATGAATAACCTGACTAGTTAGTATCGATGAATCATTCATTATCTACGCATTGTTGTATAGACATATACATACCAACTTTCCCCTGTCATTTTATCTATTAAGTTCCTTTAATAAGTTTGTAATGATTGTCAATTCTCTTTATCAAAATTTTGTCGCAGTGAAATTAACATTTTTCAGAACCGGCCTAATTGGGTAGACTTCCCAATTAGGAAATTATATAATTGGTCGATTACATGGTATTACGGCGAGGTATAGATTACAAGCGACAAATAAAGCATACAAGTTTGTGATAAAGATTAGATATATAAATTAAAATAAACACTGTGAATGGTGATAGTAATACAAATAGTAGCAGATGCTTGCTAGTGAGAGATACTCCAACATCTTAGGAAGTGAAAAAAATGAATATTGTCCTGAGAGTATATCTGGAGAGATAATGCCCTGAAGTTATCTCACATCTGCTGATGGGATGTGCACCGGATAAAAAAAGACACTTCAAGGATAGTAGGACTCTGTATTAATCAATTGGGAACACAACATGATACTCGAGTAGTCTACGCAACAAGATACCAATTATCGTACACGCAATAAATTTAATATCCAGTGTCAACACTCACGGAACCTAAGAAGAAGATTCAATGAGAGCCAAGATCATTCTATACAAATAAAAGAAAAAGAAGATGAAATGAAAGGCCAACTTGATAAATGATTCCTTTTTGTGTTTAGACAAGGTTCTAAAGATTTCAGTTGGGTCCAATAAATAGTCTTTCTTGATATAAGCATTAACATTGTAAGCCAACAAAGGCAAATTCAACAAGAACACAAACCAGTACCCAGTAACTAAAAAGGTTAAACTGGTTACTGCGTGTAATGCAGCTACTGGAATGATACATGGATTCAACTTATTACATAATTCAATGGGATTGATATAATCCGACTCTAAGTCACTATACATTATAGTGAAAAATACTTGGGCAAATAAACTCATGGCATTTGACACCACAGCACCGATAAATAATCTAAAAGTTAATACTTGAAACAGTTCTCTAAGTGATCACTGATGTATATTAATTCCATCGTTTTCTACATACGCTCCGGCACCCATATTGTTCTATAATGTTTATAGTAATGCGATGGTTATTCCGAGCAGAAGAAGTATTTAAATGTTTTTCTGATAAGACCTGTCAAATAGACTTCCTAATTAGGCAATATGTTGTAAGTCAAATCTCTATACATTTCCATTCTAACCTATGCAATGTTACAGAATCATTGAGCGATCCAGCGAAATCTACTGGAAACCATTCAATCCTACCATACTCAATGACGTTATTCCATTTCCCGTCAGAAAAATGGCTTTGAATTACATGCAATGGAGTCTTCTTGTTGGATTTATCGTAAATTACACCTTGTAGCCAATTTCCAACCCTAACTAGTTTTCCTTCAAAGTCATTGTCGCTCACTTTTAACGTAAATACATCGCATTCACCGTTATCTTCATTCTCCACGACTTCTACATCAGGAGAATGCGAAACTGGGTCTAAAGACCTCCAAATTTCAATATAATCTTGAACTTTATCCGTAGCGGGATTCGTCATCCTACCCGTCTCTTTCCTATCAGAACTATTGGGAATGGACGAAAAGTCGCCAATATCTGGCTCAGGAGGATGCAATGGCTCATTATTTCTAAGTGCTTTAGAAATTGCAATTGAACTGATTTCTTGCTCAAATTGGATTTTTGTGGTACCAGGAATGGACTTTTCAATCCCAGATGAACACCATTGAAATATTGTATCAAATGGTTGCGAATCTTGATCTTTACAAGGATAATACTGCTTGTATGTTCTGATATCAACAAAATGCAGTTCTCGAGTTGTAGTAACTATAGTCTTTGTGTCTTCTTCAGCAGCTTCTGGTGGCCATTGAATGGATACCCGGGTAGACAACATTGGTAATACAGAAAGAAATAATATTTATGCTCTAATATTTTACATTGGATGCAAACTATGCTTTCTATATACTAGCTTTTGATAACTCTATGTAATTCCGCGCCTGAAAAGGATATATTTTCCTTGGCCGATTTTTTGCAGCCAACAGTTATCTACTCTGTCTCAAACTGCTATTCAATTGACTTCTCTTCAGGTCGCTAATAGTAGTACCATCGAGTTGGACGATATTATGGAAATAATTGATAAATAATAGCTCGTACTGATTTCTAATTAAGCCTCGCTTATCATGCGAAATTCGATTAACAAATTCTGTATTTCTCTCCTCCCAGTCATCAGCAGTTTTGTGTAGCGCTTCATAGTGAATAGCAAAACTTTCAATTTCGTCTAGAGTTTCAAGATGCACGGGACTATCACCTTTTCTAGAGAGATCCAATTCTGTGGGATTGAACACATAAGGATACAATTCAACATTACATGGATTTAACCTCAAATCCAAAACCTTCAAAGTATTTCTACTTCCACTTAAGCCAGTTATGATTGCTTCGGTCTTGGTAATGTTATTACTTACCAAATACAACTTTCTAAGATTGGTTAAAGCAGCTAATCCTTTAATATTATCGATTCGATTGAAGTTTAAATTCAATTCACGAATATTGGGGTATAAATTCGTGAATGAATCTGGTATGCTTGTTAAGTTCATTGCTGTTAAAACTAACTTTGTAAGACTCAAAAATGAATGTGAAGATATTTTGTCAAATTGACGGGAATATTTAACAAGATCAAAATGAACATTTCCGGACAAATCTAAATTAATTATATCCGTAGATTCTTGAATAATATTTTCAACTATGTTGCTACTGGATTGACATTTCATTGATAATTCCTGTAATTGCTTCAATCGCTTCATATCTGTAATGACATTCAAGTTGTTTCCATCAATTCTCAATGTACGCAAGTGTGGAAATGGTTCCAAGTTCAATTTCTTCAAATTGTTAAGTTTAACCACCAATTTCTTTAATGCACGATGTTTTGTGGTACAGGAAATGTGAATCAATTGATTTTCATTTAAATCTAGTATCCTTAACTGAGGCAAATTCTCAATCCCAATAACACTTTGGATGCTATTTTCAGACAAATTAAGAACTTCCAAGTGAGGTAAATTATATTTTGTTAAATCTACTTCTCCCATTAATCTATTTTGAGACAAGTTCAATTTTGTCAAGTTAGATAATTTTTCAATCCCTTTCAAGTTTGTCAATTCATTGTTAGAAACATTTAACTCAGTTATATGAATATTATTCCGGATATTACTCAAACTTGTTAAATGATTTGATGATATGTTCAAGTATTGCAAATCATGAAATTGACCAAAAGACGTCAAATTGTCAATATTATTTTCTGAGATATTAAGATTCAAAATATTCTTGGGTAATCCTTCAAGATATTGTATCGAATTCCTAGACAAATCAACATAGGATAAATTTGGTAAAAATTTATTCAAGTCATTTATATTGTGGAGTTGGTAATCAGATAAAGTTATTTCTTTGATTTGATTCCATTTATGTTTTAGCAGATCGCTTCTTGATAAGACATCTGTCACCACGGATACTAACCTCTTTCTGCTTTGAGAAAACGTAACATCGTGTAGATCAGCCACTCCAGTAATATCATCATTTGCCTTGTCCCTTAAGTCAAACGATACCTCCAAATTTTTGGCCCTTGCATCCTTTGGTCTCAAAATGCTCTGGTTCTTCTGTTCTTCCGAAGTTTCCAAATCTTCAATAGAATCCAAGCTGCCATGTTCGTTTTCCTTGTCTTGAATTAATATCCATCTTTGGTTCTTTTCATCTAGTATCATGTTTCCGTATTCATTTGGAAGTTCCGTATCCGGCCGTACTCTTCCTCTTACAATATGATGACTATTAAATTCATCATTATTAACAACTTTGGCTTCATTCAACTTCAACTGTGAAGCATGCTTCAATTTTATGTTTAAGTTGGCAAACGAATTACTTAAGTCATCAATGTTAATTGCGCTAACATCTTCCGTCCTTTGACCATGTTTTAACCGGTTATTTTCTTGTTCTAGGATGTTTATTTTAGCACGTAGTTCGTTCAACTCGTCACTGCTGCTAGAAGCAACCAGCGAAAGAGTAGGGGCGCCCTGATTATTCAAATACTGTTCTTGACCGGTGATAATCTGTTGGTGAGATTCTCTTTCATTGTCATATTGATGAGGGACCTGTTGCTCTCTTCTTTGCTGGTGAATTCTCTGGTGTAGTTGCTGATTGTGCTGATTTAACGGGGCCAGATTTGTAAACTCGTTTTCGTCTGAGCTTATTTCATCGAAGGTAAACTCACTTTGATTTCTGGAATGACTGATCTCGGTATTTTGCATGTTTCTGGAGCTGTTATCAAAAGAGGTATATTCATTCTGCGTTTGCTGTCTAAAGCTATCAGGTTGTGGTACCAGCTCAATTCTCTCACGTACATCTCCTTCTTCGTCGTTGGATTCATACGATGTATACTCATCTGACGTCATATCTTCAGTTCTGGTTGATTCCTTTTCTTGAGCATAATCGTGGATAAGATTCGTGGGGTGTATTTTATTGGGTTTTGGCGTTGAGGTGGCCGTAGAGTTCTGATTAATCTCGTCGGGTATCCTGAAACCTTTCCGTTGTATATGGTTGAAGATCTGGTTGGCATTTTGTATGAACTGTTGGTCTGTATATTCGTTATTTTTCGTAAACTCATGAATTCGAGGTTGCGGCAACTTTTGCAAAGAAACAGGGTTCTCGAGGGCCGCTTTCTTGTTAGGTAATGCTTGAGGAGTTTGCTGTGCTGATCTATTATCATTGACCTTTTTCAAAACCCCATTTAGTTTCTCTTTGGTGTAAGTATTGTAGTTGTCAGCAAATAACTTTAATGGTGATTCGGGGTTTCCTGGAGCATTCTTTCTATCAATCTTGGTCAAATTCGTATTGTTATCATGGTTGTTATGGTTATTAGTGCTGGGTTGGTTACCTTTCATAGTACCCATAGGAGTTGACATAGTTGAAGATAATGAATGGTTTTGGAACTGAGGTGCATTTGCCTCATGCGAGTCGTTAACAGCTTTATCAGACTGTGACAAGAAGATATCGTGGAAATTAGGTTGTGAGTTCTTCTGTACTCTTTGCCACATTGGCGTCAGTTTATTCTGATGATTTTTGTTGTGAATCATAGTGTTAGATCCCGAGGGAAATTCGAAATCTAGGAGCTGCGGTGGCTGAGAGTTGAATTGCTTGTTGATACGAACTGAAGACGAAAAATCGGCGTTTTCCTCCGCTTCTTCGTGCCATTTAACATCAAGTTCCTTTGGGATCCAATCGGGAGTAATTTGTACCTCTTCTCCTGCTAAAGCACGACCCGTTTGGCCAGCATGTTCTAATGGGGCCCCTGATTCGTTCTGGGGCGACATTAAGATAGTAGATGTCTTCATTGGCGGAGACTCTGTTACTTCATGTAAAGAATGTAACGGATGATTTTCATCGTTAATGGTGAAAGACGACTTCGTTTTTGCGTTGGGATGTGATTTGTAGTTGAAGGTGTTTGTGGCAGAGTTTCCTGGCGTTAACTTGGTGAAATCGCCCAGGAAATCCATGTTTGGTAAGTACTTTAAATTGCGTCTGTATTTTGAAGGTAGCTCATTTGTAGCTACGTTCTCTTCAAGCTCTGAAATTGCGACATCTTGTTGAGCCGCATCCGCTAAGTCGTTCTCGTCAGTTTCAGCGACATTGATTGCTGCTGGAGTGGATTTGTTTAATTCACTGTGGTCGATGTTGTCGCTATTGGAGGTTAACGATGTGATATCCGACAATTGCGTGTTGGCGATGTACCGTTTGATGTTGGACGTCGTCGAGCTTGGATTGGTCGAATCTGAGGCCAATCGGTTCATGTTTTCACGCAAAACTCGGCTAGTTGCTGGTGTATAAATTCTTTGCAACAATTATCGTTTGTTTTGATTCTAAACATTGATACTGCACCTAACCAGAATATCGGGAGTGCAGGTAATCATAATGACGAGAGTGTATATAAATCAAGGGTATATAAGGAACCAAGTTTGCTTCGATTTGCAGTCTAGGACTAATGAAGAATCGTGGCTTTTCGTCGCTGTTGGAGGTATAGTTAGGTTTAGGTGGCAATTGGCAATTGGAGGATTCGGAAATGATTTTGGACAGACTTACCGTCTACTGTATCTCAATTCTCAAACCTTTTGCCGTAGTGGCCATGGTTTTCCCCATAATATTGAACCCAATGGAGGAGGTATGGGATAGCGAGAATAAAGCATAGCAATGTGTGATAGACCGTGTTTAAAACATTGCTAGCTCCGGACCAATTGTAGGTCAAACTAACCGTAGTTAATTGCGGCTGCGGATATACCCCTGATGCGCATGGTAGCGGTGCTATAGATCGGCAGTAGTTTGCGGAAGCGGATATACCAGTAGGCAATGTAGGCCACGTAGGCAATTGTAGTACAATCCAGACCGTCTGTAGACTATACTTTGTAGTACTTTGACTAATTCGCAATAGATATGCGGTAACTGACGGAAACTCCGTTACTTCCAGCTTGGCCGCTGTGCCTCTGTCGCTACGTCATTATATCGCACGGTTGCTGCGCTCGGCTACCACCGTCCCCCTTAAGCTAGCGCCAATTTGCCGCTGGCTACCACGATTTTGCCTCTGGCTACCACCAGCCCTGCTCCTGGCTCTCCCTAGTTTCTCCCTGGTCTGCTTGCTGCACCTCAAACGCTATATAGCACTCTAGCACAAAAATTGATTTTTCATATTTGTCTTCTTTACATTAGTTTATTCTTTGTATATTTTACGGTATTAATTGATTTTTTTCTCGTAATTGCTCTTGTCTGTTGTTGTTGTTTTGATTTTCTTCATCGGTTATTGATTGTTAGTTTGTTTTGGGATTTTATTGATAAGAATCAAACCAATTGCATCACTCTGGAATCAATTGAAGCAAATTAACCAGAAGAATCGACCTGAAATCAAGTTGAATCGTCTCTGCTTGTTCAATTGAGTTGCCAGTACCAATCTGAATCGTCTAGCTTGATTTGGCCTCATTCCGAGCTATTTTTCACTTTTCGTCGTTTTAATTGGCAATAATTACCCAACTTGATTCACCCTGTTTTGGCTCCATTTTAGCTCATCTTTTCAATAATCTTCCCTTTGTTTTTTCCGGATACCCCATACACTTTGCTTTTATTAAATGTCCTATTTAGCTGAAAATGTTGGCCCTGAAAATGATGATGAAAAATCGCCCGATTTAATTCAGCACGGATCAAATATTATGCCCACCTCCAACACCGCTTCGCACCAGCACCAACAGGAGCAGGAAATGCTCTCGTCGTTTGCTGTTCCAAACCCGCCTATCTCGACCCAACAATCGTCGTTGGCAGTGGAAAGCGAACCGGGTTACAGTAATATTAATCCCCCTAGAACTTTATGGATGGGTGATTTGGATCCCTGGCTCGACGAGCAGGGTATCGCGGACTTGTGGTGGCAAGTGTTGAACAAATCGGTCACGGTGAAGATAATTAAGCCTAAATTATCCAAACCTGATTTGAATTACCAAGGGTTAACCCACTCCGGTTACTGCTTCGTAGAGTTTGATTGCTTCGATGACGCCCAACAGGCACTCTCGTTGAACGGGCAGTTGTTACCAGATATGGCCATGCCATCGCAGCAATCTTTCCCTAACAACCCCGATAACCAGAAGAAATACTTCCGGTTGAACTGGGCTAGCGGTGCTACATTGTCAGCTCCCATCATCCAAACGCCTGAATTTTCGTTGTTTGTCGGTGATTTGTCGGCGTCTACCACGGAAGCCCATTTACTAGCATTGTTCCAGAAGAAATTTCCTACCTCGATCAAAACTGTTCGAGTTATGACGGATCCAGTCTCGGGAAAATCGCGGTGTTTTGGGTTTGTCCGGTTTACTGACGAGGCAGACAGGCAACGTGCCTTAATAGAGATGAACGGAGTGTTTTTTGGAGGGAGACCTTTGAGAGTAGCATTAGCTACTCCCAGAAATCAAAACAAGCTTAATTTCCATCAAAATCAGCTCCAGCAAAACCAGCAGCAATTTTATGGCCAGCAGCAATTTTTTGATCCCCAGCAACAGCAGCAGTTCTTTGATCCACAACAGCATCAACAGGACTTTTTCATGCCTCCATTGCCTCGCCATTCGCACTATTTCTATGGAAACCCTCAGATTCAGTCGCCACAACAGCCTTTTCCAAACGAGGAATTAGAAAATTCGTATATAACCTCCCCCAATGGGGGAAACTTAGGTGGACCTAGTAAGTCTCCTTTACCTCCAGGCAGTGCCCAAGGACAACCTTTCACTGATCCAAATAACACCACAGTTTTTGTGGGCGGTTTATCTTCAGAAATTACAGAATCTACATTATTTACCCTTTTCAAGCCTTTTGGTGTGATACAACATGTTAAAATTCCACCAGGTAAAAATTGCGGGTTCATAAAGTATTCTACACGGGAAGAAGCCGAAGAAGCGATTGGTTCCATGCAAGGATTCATAATTGGAGGCAATAGAGTGAGATTAAGTTGGGGTAGAGTATCAATGAATAACAAGAAATTCCATCATCAACAGCATGCAGCTCAAGCAGCCCAAATACAAGCAGCTGCTGCATTATCCATGGGGATAGATCCGGCTAGTGCCATGGCAGCAGCCGCAGCAGCTGGAGGATTCCCACCACCAATGCATGGTGGTATTCCACCAATGGCAATGCCAATTCCACCTCCAGGAATGGGAGTGCTACCTAACTTTGCCATGCCATATCCTGGTCAAGAAGAGCGTGAACATGACGACGAGGAGAACCCTGACCGAGATTATTCTCGCAACGAGCCAGAGGGAGAAGAAATGCTCCAATCATTCAATAAATTAAATATCTCCAAGAATTACGGCGATGAGAATGCTCCTCAAGAATATATTGATCGCAATTTCCCACCACAAGGTTATGGATCAGGATACGGAGTGCCAGGAGTTCCGCAAGAATTACAATATCAACAATCATCCGGGGGTTCACAAGAACATGCTGGATCAACAACCCAAGAGCCGGAAACATCGTCTGCCAATACCTCATCTGCAAATACCTCCTCCACCACCGAAGATGATAAGGTACCAAAGGTATAATGCAGTGTAACTCATCAACATAATATCTAATGGGGCATATTATTCATTCATTTCATTTGATAGTTATTAAGAAGACAATTATCGATTATAGCAATACAAATGTGTTTTACGGTTATTTTTTATGTTATGCTTGGTTTTAATTTTAGTTTGCTTTTATGTATATTGTTCGTTAGTTTAATTTGTTCGTTTGTTTCTTATATACTGTTTCTTTAGTTAATATGTTTGTCAATAAGTATAATAAATTAGTAGTGAAGTGTACGAAGGACACCACCGGTTACGTTTCATGGCATATGAGCAAATGACCATAGACCTACTCAGACAGCAAATGCTTGCTCTGATCTTTTAGGTGGCTGCAATTTTATTGGAGTAGAAACTAATTGTGCAGTAATTGAGCCTTTTACCCCCTAAGGACGTAAATGTACCTAAAGATTTAATAATTTTAAATACTTTTACTCTTCTTGGTGTGCTCAAACTATGTCATCTACAGTGTTTATTACCGGTGGTACTGGTTATATTGCAAAGCATATAATTATGCAACTTTTACATAAAAATTACCTTGTAATTACAACCGTTAGATCGAAAGCAAAAGGTGAATCATTGCTAAGGCAATTTAATAATAGCAGCTTATCATACGTAATCATAGAAGACATTAGTGTAGCTAACTGTTTTGATTTGATTGTTAATTATCCACAAATATCAATTTTCATTCATACCGCTATGAAATTGCCTGCAAATGGAGAAAATCCACCAGTGGATGAATTAGTTTCATTGGCAGTAAATGGAACTAAGAGTGCTTTGAATGCCATCAGCAAATTTGGCACTGGTGTACGCCATTTCGTTCTAACTTCATCTGTATCAGCGGTTTATCCAATGCACAAGCAATTGCCAATTTACGATGAAACTAGTTGGAACGATGTAACTATGGAGGATGCACTAAAAATGCATCACCCAGTTGTTAGCTATAACTTAGCGAAGACTCTAGCTGAAAAAGCGGCTTGGGATTATGTGAAGCAGAACGATTGTCGTTTCAAGTTAACGACAATTTTGCCTAATTTAGTGTTTGGACCGCAAGCTTTTGATAGCGATATCAGGGAAACCCTTAACGTTTCTGCTGAAGTTATTAATAGTATCATATTGAAAAAACCCTTGTCGATGCCTGGCTTGACTACGGCATCATTTATTGACGTCAGAGATGTAGCAAAAGCTCATATTGTTGCGTTTGAGAAGGTAATTGCTAACGAAAGGTTAATTTTGAGTGAGGATGAGTTTACAATCCACGATATTATTCAAATGATTAATTTGCAGTATCCTGATTTAAACTTGCCTCAAGTAGATCAAGTTGAGAAAATTCGAGATATCAATAACGATAAATCTAGACAGTTGCTTGATTTTACGTTTATTAAGTTGAAACAAACTGTTCTCGAAAGTTCGAAACAAATCATTGACAATCAGAAACTGCTTTCAACTTAAAAGTTGCTGAAATGAGATGATATGCTTGATATTCCATATTTGATTTACCTAAGATCGCTAGGTGATATCCTATTTACATGATAAGCGGTCATCTGTATATTTAATTTAATCGCAAGAATATAATGATCAAAAAGAAGTAGAGATTGAGGAATAAGAGGTGAAACTCCTAAGATGTAGTTGAAACGATTCATTAGATGATTTAAACCAGAGTTTGCTAATCGTTCGTACATACGACACCTTAATTTGTCTTTTTAGAACCGAACCGTTACCACAGCAACTACAAGATAAGATTAAATGTACTTGAAAAGATAAGATAAAAGAGCAAGAGAGTAAATCTTAACCAAGTAAGACTGTAATTCAATACAATTACGAATGGTACCCTAGGGGGATCATTTATCTACATTTTGACAGAGTCTTTAACAATCGTATAATTTATTTAATAAAATAGTAACACTATAGAGAACCAACCGTAATAATACTTAAAACATTAAGAGACAGTGACCCGGCACAGCGGGGACACTGGAAGAGAATCCTAGCAAAGCTAGTAGTATTCATAAAATTTAAACAGACACTAAAAAACTTCTAGTGACTGACTAATCTATTTTAGCAATCATCATGCTATTTAAGATCTTTCACCTCTCAATCTTCTAGCTAATTGGATATCCTTCTTTTGGATAGTAACTCTCTTGGCGTGGATAGCACACAAGTTGGTGTCTTCGAATAAAGAAACCAAGTAAGCTTCAACAGCTTCTTGTAAAGCACCAATAGCAGAGGATTGGAATCTTAAATCAGATTTGAAATCTTGAGCAATTTCTCTAACCAATCTTTGGAAAGGTAATTTTCTGATCAATAATTCAGTAGATTTTTGGAATCTTCTAATTTCTCTCAAGGCAACAGTACCTGGCTTATATCTGTGTGGTTTCTTAACCCCACCAGAAACTGGTGCGGATTTTCTAGCAGCTTTAGAAGCTAACTGCTTTCTTGGTGCCTTACCACCGGTAGACTTTCTTGCGGTTTGTTTGGTTCTAGCCATTATAAACTTTAAATATATATACTAAAGATACACAATAAAGATATATTAGAAGAAGAATAAAATATCTGGAAAAAAATTTCTAGTGCGAACATGTGCTTATATATGGGAATGTAGGGGGCGAAATAAGGTTCCCGCAATTTCTCATTTTTCAATTTTGTGGTCACTGGGAAAAAATGTAAAATACCTCACCAAAAAATCCTGATTTCTGCCATAGTTAGATGGGGAGCTTAACTATGGAGGATTTTCTTGTGGTTTTGGTGCGACCCTCGGGGACTGCAGTCAGGTGATGCGCACAGAAAAAAGGTTTATATACAGGATATAATCTATTACAGACATGTTTCATTTTGCCAATATCGGAAATGATTCCCGAAACTAGCAGTTAGTGTTAAGTGAAAAGCTTTGAACGTAGATCATAGATGACTGTAAATATGGTTTCTTGACCAGCTGAAACAGATCCTAATATATCGGGCAATAATCAATGCATATCTCAGAAGTAAAATCACGTGACGTGATTGCTCATCTTAGCGGTAGAGACCGTGGTCACAAACCGATTTGTAGTGGTCTAGTGTGGGCGTAGCCCTGGTCTGCTTGTAGTTAGTGCTCACTTAGCGGCCCTGAGTTGCTCGAAGGTAGCAAGTCGGGCACCTGGCTGAAAAATTCGGGAAGAAGCGAATCACGTGACCAAATCCTTCTACCTTTCTGCTATTTTAGGGAGTCTTAAGTGGAGCTGGAACCGGCGCTGTCTCTCCGCACCAATTCTGCCCCTCCAACTAGGGCACTGCTCGTCCAAAGGACTTGGGCCGGGAAATTTAGGTCACGTGACAATCTTCAAAATCGATTCCTAGCGACACAGCAGAAGTTAAACAAGTCTATTAGGAGGATACAGCACTCTTGGTCATGGTTACGTTGTTGCTCGCGCTTGAACAATCAAGTATAATTAAGTTATATATCCGTATATTAATAAATATAGCTAACTGGTAGTATAAAATACAATGCAATGAAAAAGAAGAAGGCATGAAGCTACGTTACCGTGGCGTGCTGAGATGTGATGATTGTGCTGAAGCTTGAGGGAGGTGGAGGTAGGTTGGTGGTGCAACCGCCGGTGTGCACCTAGTTTCTGTACCATAATCTGGTGATTCTAGTTTTCATCATTTTCTTTTGCAACTGGAACACCCCGTACATCAATGCTTCGGCGGTAGGTGGACAACCTGGCACGTATACATCGACAGGAACGATTCTGTCACAACCTCTAACTACTGAGTACGAGTAATGGTAGTAACCCCCACCATTGGCGCAGGAACCCATGGAGATAACCCATCTTGGATCGGGCATTTGATCGTAAACTTGTCTCAAAGCTGGTGCCATTTTGTTGGTAACGGTACCAGCAACGATCATGATATCAGATTGACGAGGAGAAGCTCTGAAAATAATCCCCAATCTATCTTGATCGTATCTTGGAGTAGACACATGCATCATTTCTACGGCACAACAGGCTAACCCGAAAGTGACTGGCCAAAACGACGACTTTCTGGCCCAATTGGCGATGACATCCAATGAGGTTAAGGCATAATCAATGGCACTGGAGTTACCTTGCTGACTGATGAGAGGTAAATCAGTTGGTAATGGGCTAGGAGTCAAGTCTTTACTGGAAATAAAACGGTGGCCCACGACCATTGGGGTGATGTGGTGTCTACCAGCGGTTATAACGCTTCTTTTGGATAAGGCAAACATGTTATAATGAAGATAAACAAAGAGGTTAATTATTCGCAACAGGTTTATAATTTTTTCGTCATTTTATTAAGCAAAAATTTAATGCGAGTGATTGGCCGCGACATTGATAGACATTTTTGTGTGCAGGAGACGAACCTGGGGCCGGTAGTAGACAAAGACAAAGACAAAAGCAAGAGAGTAAGAGATAAAGAAAGAGATTGTGGAGGGCAATGAAGATAAAATAGAAATGACATTTTTTTTTTGGCAATTTAAAGGAATTGATTGAGAAGGTGAAACTTGATGAAGAAAATAAAACAAAAAATGATGAATCAAGGAATGATTTGAAACGACTATGAAACAAGAGACATGGTAAGAAAGAGTATGGAATGAAGGTTTATGGGAAGATGGTGAACAAGAGTTACGTAATGAGAGATGTGATTAATGAAGTGTAGAATGTAAATATTGTAGTGTAGAATGTGAATATTGTAGTGTAACCACTGTACTTGTAGTTTGTTGAGCTATACTTGAGCTAATAACTAGATTTAATAACTTAAGCTAAGAACTGGATTTAATAGTATTACCTAGAACTAGAGCTAAGTAGTACATGAGAGCCCACCAGATTGACTAAATAGAACGAAATGGAATATTATAGAAGTACATTTCCCTCTTTATCTTTTCCCATTCGGCATCTTACATTTAAGGTAGACCCTTACTAGTGTCAAATTTATTATATGCTATATGCTTACATGTCTCGATACTACTTATGCGTGTAGCCAAGATATTATTGTGGTACCTGAAACTCAATTAGCGAGTTCATCTCACATTGTTGCAAAATTGTCAATTTTTCCATGTCTTGTTTCAATGTCTTGTTTCAATGTCTTGTTTCAGGTTTAAGTGTCATTTTTAAATTTGCCTCAAATATTTACTCATCAGATACTAACTACACCCACTACTGGATAACGTCATCTAGATACTCAGTGATTCGTTGTAAAATATCTTGTTTCACATTTGCAGGAACTAAATCTTCTGCTTTAGGCTTAATGAAGGAGTATAATTGCTCGAAATTGTAGTTATTATCTTGCAACTCTCTGGAAGCAAGCTGACTCAATTTATCATACCATCCAGCTTCATATAGTTGAAGTTTCAATTGTTTGTTAATCAAGTCGTAATTGCCAGACGAAATCAAATGTTCTTGGATCTGCGATTTTATTCGGTCCAACTCTTCCAGCTGTTGAGTCATGACAAGATTAATCAATCTGAGCGGTAAAATAGGAGATACCTACAATAAACTACAGCAAGTTAGAGGAACAATACACAAGAAACATCTGCTTGAAGCGATAGAAAATAGTCTGCATTGACAGAAGCGTTTTGGTTATATGCAGGAAGGAAACGAAGGTATGAGGTTAGTGGGTTTCAATGAAGTATAGTAAGAGGGAAATGGTGGAAGGAGATGGTTCAAGAGAGTGGATGGAACAGATAGGTCTAATCATGTAGTGGATAGGAGAAATGGAGGAGAAAAAGAACTGGAAATATGGGGTGTTTCAGATTAGTGCGAAAATGCACGCAACCGTAGCATGATTTGGGTGCAAAAGGAAGCACACTTTGTGTACCATTGTGTACCTTTGTGCAAGCTAGTTTTTGTTAGGCACACATTTGTGCTTACACGCACGTCTTATTCCCATTCCGTTTCGGGTCCATGATGAGTCAATCTCGGGTGTCAGTGACTTCTTTCCGTTTATGCCTTTTGAGCTCTATTGTACCTCATGCTAGACTGTATATTATAATGATGTAGCATAAATAGTTTACTATGTTTCGAAGAGGGTTTCGAGTATATAACCAAGTAGTTAGGATGAGTAGTAAAGGATCACCTTACAAGTCCAAGATTGTATCCATCAGTGATTTGCCCAAAGGGAAGTGGATTCAGACCAAATCCATTGAGTATACCGACCCAGTTGGGACGTCTCGGTTATGGGAAATGGCAGTAAGAACCACCCGAAGCAAGACCACCAATATTGATGCGGTTTCGATTGTTTCTGTGTTGAAACATGCGACCGAACCCGATCAATTGGTTTTAATCAAGCAGTTCCGTCCTCCTACTGAGAAAGTCGTGATTGAATTGCCGGCCGGATTAATTGATGCCGGGGAATCGATTGAACTGACGGCAGTTAGAGAATTGATTGAAGAGACGGGATATCACGGTAAGTTTGTAAAGCAATCGCCACCTATGTTTTCAGATCCAGGATTAACCAATGCCAATATGGTCCTTGCTTATGTTGATGTAGACTTATCGGATGCAAGAAACCATAATGTTAAACCTAAGTTGGAGGACAGCGAGTTTATTGAAACTTTCACTTTACCATTGAAGGGATTGTTGACGAGTTTGCACGATTTGGTTGCTAAAGAGGGCTGTACCGTTGATGCTAGGTTGTACCATTTTGCCGTTGGACTCCAATTTAATGAAAACCAGTAGATTAGAATAGACGAAAGCATAGAAGGCGATATAGTTAATTTAATGTAATATATCCAATGGAATATAAACACAGCAGTTTTACTCATAGAGCAGTAGCTGGTATTGAATTGTGTGCTAATAAAGATGTGTAGTATAAGTATATGTAAGGAAGATGACATATGCTATAGTTAAAGTGTATAGTTAAAGTGTTATAGTTAAAGTGCTATAGTTAGCATAGTTAGTAGTACTATAGTTAGGGTACGTAATTCCCATAGACTTATTTTGTCAGAGGATTATCGTTTTAGAATGCTAGAATAGAGTTATCTATTAAGTACTATTAAGTACTATCATGTAGAGCTACAGTAATTGGTTTTCTTAGTGGTTAATATGATTAAGATAGAAATAGCTTTAGAGTAATACAAACTCAAACTGATGGTACGGTGTTACCTAACTATGCTATAACTTATGGAATAAAACCATAATATAACATCGTACTATAATGCTTCTATCAATAAAGCAGTATATAATTCTATACCAATATTAATATAAAGCAGAATTAAATTTTACACCAATATTAATATAAAACAGTACTAAATTGTATATACAATAAATGTATATAATATCATAATTGTATATATACAATAATTGTACTTCACAATTAATACACTACTAAGCAAATCAATACAGTACCAAATCATTTTGTTCCTGCCAACAATTTATATGTAATCCGTCATTCAAATAAGTGCGACCATTATCACAAGTAAAAGAAGCTGATAAAACATCACGTTCACACAAAAGATAAAACTCCATAATAAAAGTTAAAATCTCTATAGTTAAAGATAAAAACCACCATAATCATATAAAGTTAAATCCCCATTATTTAATATGGATAATTGCGGATTCTGTTTGGGTGGTGAGACTGATGTTCCACCGTTTGGTACCTTGGAAGATGCTAAGGATATCATCGCCCCCTGCCAACAATGTTCCTTTGTTGCTCATAGAAAGTGTTTATATCAATGGTTCGATACTCTACCCGATGATAAGATAAAGGTTGTATCTGTGAATCGAAATGAGAACTCCTCCGATTCCAATCTGGCAACCGTGATTATTGATCTTAACTCCAATTTCACCCAATGGTTTAGCTTCTCTACCAATACAGAACGAAACCGAGAAGTAAACGATTTCACTCCTTTTAATTTCTCCACAGCCCCCACAATTGACAATTTCACCACCGACGACACCACCGATGGTACCATCAATGACAACAGCAATGTCACATCCACCTCTCCCCTCACCACGGCCAATCTTCAAGGCTTGAAATCAACTCCAAATACCATGTTCTTGCTCGCAAGCTGTCCTCAATGTAAACATGATATTGTCTTCACCACTTCCAAAGATTCCATAATTGGGTTTCATGATAGTGTACGGTCAATAGCAACTGGAATCGTGCAATTTGGTGGTCTCGCTTTGGGGGTCACTTCTGCAATCACCGGGGTGGTTAGTATGAGTTATATCGGATTAACGACATGTGGTTTAAAATTCATGGAATGCTTGCTTCCTCGTCCAATGTTGGCCCAATTCTTGAGTGGAAAGTATAGTTCATCATATTCTAATTTATCCCAATTGTTACTGTCAAAAAATGATAATTATTCAATCGATAATTTAGAACAAGCATTGTTGAAAGGTTTGGTGGATCCTTTTAAATTCTCTAGAATTCCAATTTTGCCTATAATCTTGTACAAGATGAGATCGTCTTCGTTCACAACGGCTGCTTTTGGAAATGCTTCCGATAACCCTTCTCCTATGAATAGTTGGTTCACGGAATTAATGATAACTGGTTACATTAGTTCCTTGGGTGATAACGAATTAGTCAAAGCAATTGGTAAAAACTTGGTTGATTCGATACAAAATCCTTCATTGGGACCCAATTTACTCAGAGGAATCAACTTATGGAGAACGAATAATATGATTGCCATGTTGATTCCAGCAAGATGGGCTTACGATTTATTCTATAGATTGACATTCAATATTGCTTATTTCGATTTAACTTTGAAAGTTAGACCAAGAGATATTCCTAACAACTTAAGCGAAAGCCAAGCTGACAGGTTAGAAGAATTAAACAGCAATTTAGGTGATCTCCAGGCCAGTTATTTAGCAACTGTCGACCGAATCAATTCCAACTATAAAAAGCCGTCCAACAGTTTTAATCTTCCAATAATCAATGGAATTTACAAGTGGATTAATCAAAAAATCTTATTATTGAAATCATTATATAAAACATCCTATTTCCTGACATATTTGAAGTATAAATTACAATTTAATATTGTTAAATTTACAGCAATAATGAAGCATGACTTTTCTCCATCAGTTCTTTATAATTCATGGAGTATACGATGGCTCACAACTATGATTTGGCCCTATGTTTCATCTAAGGTTGGGTCAGTCATATTCGAGCATTTATTGAAGAAATCAATTAAAAACGTCCCCCAAGCCAATGTATTATTTCTTAGTAATATTATAGGTTTGGCAGCTGTGGTGTTTGCTAAGGATCTATTCAACTTGGGATTGAGCTACTACCAGGGCAAACAATTTTCTAAAATTTCGGTAAAGATATTTGATTCAATTCGATCCAATGAAGAGCGCAGGACACCTCTCGACTCAATTGAACTTCCAGGGAGATATCCTGGCTGATCAACAAATTTAAGTGAAATCGCTCTATTGTAGCTACAAATACCCATATTATATATCAAATAAAACTAATACACACTAAAAGTAAATGACAGAAAAATAATACATCATAAAAATATAAATCATTTAATTAGCGTTCAAATAAGTCTATTGGCATTAATCATCATCGTCATCATAATTTTCATCTTCTTCTACTTTTCTCATGGGAGGCTCAACTTCTTCTTGGTTTTCTTCAGCGGTCTCTGGTGCTTCTTCTGCTTCCGTTTCAGCTTTCTCAGCAACTTCAGCTTCTTGGGTTGGTTCCTTCTTTTCTTCGAATACTGGCTTTACTTCTGGTTTGGCACTTCCGTTTCCGTTTCTATTTGTTTCAGCCGTGTCTGCGGCTTCGGCAGCCGCAGCTGCATTCATAAGCGAGTTTAAGGAATTAGATACTACTCTTGGCGAAGAAGCGGGTTTTTTGGCTGGTTTTGTATCTTGTTTGTCTTCTAAATCGTGTTTGGAAGAGCCGTTAGAAGATTTTGCTCTGAAAATTTTGAGGCCGTTATTCTTTGGAGATTTGGCTGCTACAGGTGGCTGCGAAACAGGAATTTGTTGCTGCTGCACTGGACTTACCGGTTGTTGCTCGGGTTGTTGTTGGGGTTGTCCCGGAGCGACTTTGGCTGGTGTTATTTGGGTGTAAGGTTGGACTCTTGGTTGCGAGGCTGGTTGAGCATGAGGTTTAGCAGGTTGCTGTGTCTGTGTTTGCAGCTGCGATGGTGTACGAGAATGCTGTTGATTGGATACGGGGATTTGATTCAAGGCTGGAGGCTGTGGTTGTTGTTGTTGCGATTGAGGAGGTTGAATTGGGTGTTGTTGTGGAGTCAAGGCTGGTTGTGCTGCCAATTGCTGTGGATTAGGATTTCCTAGTAAATGAGGTGCTGCTAGACCGCCATGTTGTGGTGCATGTGGTTGTGGAGCTCCTGCTGCACCCGTAGGAACAGGTACTCCTGGTGGGCCCCCAGGGACGCCAGGTTGTTGGTTAGACTCTAATACCATACCCTGAGGTAATCTAGGTTGTTGTGATACTGGAGGTGGTTGTGGTGGATGGGTGTTTCCTTCTTGTTGGTACTTCAATAATTGGTCCAATCTTGCTTTGATGTGAGGGTTACCTGGATCCAATCTTTCTGCCTGGGAATAAGCATCCAAAGCGTCGGAAATTTGGTTGTTACAAGTTTCGTATAAGGTACCCAAGTCGTACCACACCTCAGAAATGTACGGATTCAATCTTATGGCTCTGGTATAAGCGTCCAAAGCGTCGCGGTACTGACTAATTTGGTAGTATAATACACCGATAGAACACCAGAAAGTAGGGTTTCTTGAGTCCCTGTTTACAGCTTTCTGGAAGGCATCGTAGGCAGCGTTAAAGTCACCTCTAATCATGTGTACACGACCCAAATAGTACCACGAATGGGCGTCGGTCAGGTCGATTTCTAACGATTGCGTCAAGTAATTAAGAGCAATGTTAAGGTCTTGTTGGAACAGGGCGTTGTTTGAATCGTGGCCAGAAGGAGTGTTAGGTTTGGATTCGGCCTGGGAGTACAAGCACCCCAATTGTTGCAAAACTTTGGCGTGTTGGGGGTTTACTTGAAGAACTTTTTCGTAGGCGTCTTTTGCTCCGTTCCAGTCCTTTTGTTGTTCCAAAACGCTCCCGATTTGGAACCAAACATCGGGCTGGGTCAAAGGGTGAGGTGGGTTGTTCAAAATGTACTGGAAACAGTCCAAAGCAGACTGTAACTTGCCCTGGTGCTTGTATATGATCCCCAATCTGAAGTAGATTTCGTTGGATTTGTCAAAGTTTGGATCCAAGTCAAGTACCCGCACAAACGCCTCTTCGGCGTACTCGAGCGACCCGTATCTGTCGTACAAAATCCCGATTCCGTGCCAAAGTTTGGGCACGTTAGGGTTATCCAAATAGTAAAGGGCTCTTTGGTAGGCAGCATATGCCCTTTGCAAGTCGTCCAACATCAAGTAACAATGGCCTAATAATCCCCAAGTTTCCCCGTTTTCCGGGTTGAAATTAAGTGCTTGTTCGTAGAGTTCTGCTGCTTTAAAGAATACGTCTTTAGAACGGTAAATATTGGCCAATTTTATGAGAATTTCCGGGTTATTTGGCGCATGGCGTAAGGCAGCGTCGTAGGAAGTCAAGGCCTTTTCAAAATCACCGAGTGACTCCGCCAAGCTTCCTATAGCGACCCAAGTAGCGGAAGTAGTCTCGGAAAGTAAGTTGGGCACCATGGATGCCATGGTGGACATGGCGCCCATAGGTTGTGGTTGTGGCCCTGGGGCGGATCCTGGACCAAGACGGCCCGGTTGGAGCTGTCCAGGTTGTACTGGCACCGACTGGCCTGGTTGGCCTGGTTGGGTCTGAGCTGAATTAGACACCTGAGCGGTTAAACCCGGATGGGAGTTGATTAGCATGTCTTGATTGTGATGCATTGGATGCGACCCATTAAGTTGTTTGTGCATCATGATGGGGCAATATCAACAGGAGGAAAAGAACAAATAAAATAAAGAAAAGAAAATGGGTGTATGATGTAATATATCACCGTATCGTTGAGGTAGCAGGGGGTGGATTTTTCCGCAGCAAAAGTTTTTCTCACCCCGTAAAAAATAACGGGAATATTTTTACGAAATCGGCCACAAAACCATGTTGACGGATGGGTGCAGGGGGCGTATAGGGGGATAGGAGTGGAGGTGGTAGAGAGGGAGTCGAGGTGGTGGTAGAGGTAGAGAGGTAGTGAGGTAGAAAAGGGGGTAGGGGTGATGTTGTGAGAGGAACGGATGTTTTAGATGTGGTTGGGGGTGATTGGTGGCGTAGATGTCGAGGAGTGATGCGGTGGTGTAGTGGGGAGTAGAGCAGATGCAGTAGTGGACCGTATATGGTTGTTATTGTAGGACTACATGTACAGGGAAGAACTAGCGAGAATAGACCTAGAGGTAGAGAGCATAGGGGGTAGACATTGTAGACGCTGTAGACGCTATACCCACTTTAGAATATCACTGTACAGGGTACACAGTAGACAGGGTACACAGTAGAGTGTGTAATATAGTGTATACAGACGCCATCTAGAAACAGTTACTAAAAATATTGTATGCAGGCCCGAGGTCTATACACTAGTTACAAAGAGTATGGAGAGTGTGGTCAATGAGGAGAGTGTGTTATGTATGGTGAGGAAGGTGAGGATGGTGAGGATATAAAGAGTAGAAATGGTATAGACAGACACGGTATATTTCTAGTATCGCAAAAAATACAGCACCACCAAATAGTTACTCCTATACGCACAGTATATAGCCCTACCGTACACCATAGCTGTAGTGCATAGACATATAAAGTTTTGTGGTCATTGATCACCGTAAAGCACATGGCCCGAGCACTTTACAGTCTACACCGAATCAGGGCATCTTCAGTAGTATACACCCAGCCAAACTACTTCAGACAATACCGACATATTTGCTGGTATCCACCTCAGTGCAACCGAGCTTAGGGCCCTTAGTGCATACAGAAGTGGCTGCAGCAGGAAGTGTTCGGTGTCAGTGGAATTGCCGGCATACAGTCCAGTCGAAGGTGGTAATCGAAGGTGGCAGCCAAAGGCGGCATCTCCAAGTACTATTCTACTATATAAGCGAATATCCATCTATCTCGCGATATTCCACTACGTGGCATCATGATAACAAAATGATGTCAAACAACCGCCTCGCAGTTGCGCTATTTATCATGGAACAGGTGGAACGATCCACTGATGCACGCGCAGCTAGCCGTTGCGACGAAATATCCACTTCCGCCGACATCGATCGGCTAGAATGGACAGTAGACCTCTCCGCAAACAAGATAACCCAACTTTTCATCTCCAGCACTACCATCTGCTTTGATAGTTGATATTCGTGCTACCATGTGTAGTTATTCATATTTCATATACGAGTTACTTGCGCCAAATACCATAGCTAAACTGCAGCATATCATTATCAGACAGAACAATACTGTCGTGTCAGAGCCATCGCCGCATACGATAGAAGTCTCAAGCGGAATTTTGTCACATTAAATTTTGTTATCACCGAATTTATGCAGACAGCACTACGACATACATTTCATAGGTTCGGCGTGCTCGTATCTGTCTACTCTAACGATTGCTGTGGACTTCCGTTGCTTTGTGTGTCAGAAGCTTTGTTAATTTAACAATGTTGCCAAAAGCAATCATGTAAACATCTTTCGCCGGTTATATACACGTTGCAGCATATGTTAGCCAAGATGCTGCTGAAGGAGCCACTAATCTGAAATTATGTTGGCCACCTGCCAAATTGGTCTTCTATGCAATTTAAACGTGCACATGTATCATTTAGGGGCTGTAACTTGCGTGTAGTGGTTTATACTCAGGATTGTATATAGTTGGAATCTAAAAATTGTCACCGCCTAAGAGGCTCATTTACCAAAAAGAGAATATTGGTTTATGCAGGTGACAAATTCGCTTCATGGCTGCAAATATTGAGTTGCTATGGTTCGCCGGTGTTGACGATGTAGAGTTGTAAGTGGATATATGATTTTGATGCACTGACTCAAGTTTTGTGGAATTTGCTTTAGTCAGTTTAAATTCCAAACTGATATATCAAGATATCAGCATTAATTGTTCAAGTAACACCGCTAGCTGATCTTTTTGCTTTCTTACTTTTTTGCTTAAACAACTTGATTTCAATTGGACTGGTCAAGCGAGCTTATCTCTAAAGTTGCATGTTGTCTAAGTGTGTTCTCTTTACGCCAAAAGTGTATATTTGGCTTGGCACATATTTTCTCGTCAAAATTACGGCTACTTACTTCGTTGTTCCAAATAGCTGTGTCATGGCTTGCGACTAAGTACTCGTACTAACAGACGCTACTTTCAACTAGTTTGCCATAATCAAGTGGTTTCTGCACTTTGAGGTGCATCGTATCTATTTTTATCCTTATCTGAGTCTTGACACCTTTCTATAGAATTGACCTATTGCATCGCTCTATTAGAGCCCGGTTGATGCTACTAGCGCCTTCTAGATCATTGTGTAGTCTCAGCAATTGCTGATTGGTTTCTCTTGCTATAGCAGAACATTGTTTCTCAAAAACTGACTGTTGCAATTGATTTATTGACTCATAGCGTTCCATAATCTCAACAGTTTGCTGATACAATCCCATTATAAAGCTATTCTTCTGCTGAATTATCTCATGCAATTTATTATTCTTCTCTATCGATTCGTATAGTTCAGTATTCTTTCTTATCAATATCTCCAGTACGTTAACCAGCTCACAGTGCACTGTTTCTTTGATTTCTCCAACATTCGTTTTAATAAGCTTACGGTAGAGTATTCCTAATAACACACCAAACGATATCAGCACTGTTATTATCATTATCTGAAATAATTGGCTCATGGTAATTCTTGCAAACTTTTATAATGGCTGCAAAAAAAAAATTACCGTTGGCGGTTATGCAAGTTTATAACTTGGTCCGAATTGGGACTACATTAAATTCAATTCTTGTTTCTTGTGATAACACCATAATACGTTTTTCATTAACTCTTAGTATTATTACCCAAAGTTATTATTCTGCATCGAATTATTCAGTTCTTTTGCCCAACTGATAATTTCAAGACCAAAAAAATCAGCCAAGTGAATATTATAGCTTGTAACTAAGAGTCGGAACCTTCATAATACATATAAATGTACAAGAAAGCTTATTCCAAGAACAAAGTCCATTATCCACAATTCATAACTAAAGGAGATTCCTTCAATCTGATTCTGTTTTATTTATTATTGATTAATATTTATATTAATTATATCTATAGCTTTTCATAGCTACTATTTACTCATTATTATCTTCTCATGATCTCATGTTATCATAAACTTGTGACATATGCTACATACATGGCCAGCTATACTATGTGAAGCTTCATGCCTCTCAATTAAAGCTTTGGGTGGAACGATGAATTAAATCCTAGCAATCCATTTATATCTTTGGCCCAGTCGTTTTTGGTTCTAGAAATACACCAGATACCTTTGTGCATTGCCTCTTCTTCGTCCAGCTCCGAGTTTGCGCTCGAAAATGGCAAACTGTCCTCATTTTCGCTAATGACTTCGATTTTGTCCCCTGGCTGCAAATTTGGTTGGTGAATTCCATCAATTGCCAACTGGATCGATAAATTACGATTCTTAGGGGTAAGTTCGACGGATATTTTCGACGATAATGGCAAAATAATGGGTCTGAAGGATAATGACCGCGGGTTTATGGGGGTTAGTAAAATACAAGGAACAGAAGGGTGCGTTATCGAGCCTCCAGCACTCAAGGAGTATGCTGTAGAGCCCGTAGGCGTAGACAACACCAAGCCATCACCGGTAGTAGTGGTGAAGAACTCGCCATCTACGTAAATGTCCAAGGATGTCAAATGAGGTCTAGAACCTCGGTGTAACGAGATATCATTCATAGCATGAATCATCGTTTCTCCATGGTGTTTAAGGTACTGGTTCTGTTCAAATTGATCCATAGAGTTGTTATGGGCGTCCTCGTAAGCCTTTGTGGCCAGGGACCCAGTTTGCTCGGTACCGTTGTTCTTTCTTGTCACATGGCACTCGAGACGATTTCTGTGCAATGCTTTTGCTCGAGATTCATACACCATTTTAAACGTCTGTTTAAAGTGCGAGATATCAAATGGCAATAAGAATCCCAATGTACCCATAGCAAAACTTAAAACCGGCGGTACATTATTATTCAGAAAGATGGATACTGCCCGCAAAATGGTTCCATCACCACCCATAGTGACTATCAAGTCAGTCTTCTGAATTATATCACGAACGGCACCAGTGTAGATGGTGGGTTTCTTGGTATATGCAAACGATTGGAACTGGTTCAATTCGTCAATTACATCTTTACTAGCTATTATATTAACAGCAGGGTATTCTTCATCTATATGATGGATGAACTCCAATAATGCTTTGGAAACAGCGTCGTTCCACGGCTTCTTAACCAAGAGAATATTCTGTAACGGTGTTCTCCATATCAAATTGTATACTTTGGAGTCAGTACAGCTGACAAAGTCAGGAAACTTACTGTTGTTGAGTAGTTTGCACGATTTAATATTAAACATGGTGGTATTATGGGTATAACGAGCTGGAAAATAGTGAGACTTGAGAAGCTTGCCAGAAAATCTAGCTAACATGCTCCAAGATAAAGATCCTTGCCTCAAGCGTGGTCTACAGGAGTACAGTAAAGAAGAGGTGTGCTAGTTATATGTTACTGATAACAAGTGCGTATATTTCCACTATATAAGCGCAGTCTGTATGGAGGACTAAAATGTCAATTTGTTAGTGCGAGATGTGAGTCGTACATAGTGAGTCGTACATAGTGAGTCATCTGTTAGTGAGCGTTGTATATTTGAAGCTAAATAGGTCTACGGTAGTGTGTACTTGCTATTGTAGATAATTGTAGTGAATTACGATTCGTTGTTTAGCTCGTTGATTTGTTTCATTTCTTCGTCTGTGAGAGCAATACCCTGGCTGGTTTCTGCTGAAACTGGGGCTGCAGTGTCAACTGATGGAACTGGTGCGGCTGCAGTGTTAACTGGGGCTGCAGGAGTTTCAACTGGCTCTACTGGTGCCAGAATTGGCTGTATTGGAGTTTGCACTGGTTGAACTGGCTGTACTGGTGGAACTGCATCTTGCACTACTTCTTGTACTGGTGCTTGTACTGCTTCTTGTACTGGTGCTTGTACTGCTTCTTGTACTGGCTCTTTTGTTTCAGTTTGAACTGGAGTCTCTACTGGTGCTGCTGATTCTTGTGCAGGCACAATAGGCTCTTGTGTTGCTTGAGCTGTTTGTACTTGTTCTACTGGCTGTACTGGCTCGGAAACAGGCTGTGATGGTTGCACAGGTTGTACTACGTTTCCTTGAGCATACAGATCAATTTCTGGCCGCCTCTCGAGCTCTATTTTCTCACTATCAACCTCCATTTTCTCGCTATCAACCTCCACTTTTTCACTATCAACTTGCAACTTTTCGCTATCTATCTCCATGGCATCTTCGTCCCCCTTTCCATTGCCATTGATTAAGATATTTCTCTCCCCTACATCCTTGTCCTCTTCGTCGTAGAACTCAGTCAATGGCTGGGTGTGCTCATCGCGGGCAAACTCAGACCCACCTTTGGTGTCAATTGCTTCCGCAGTATCTTCATCTACATCACCTAAATCTTCGGCATCGTTAGGAACCACATTCATTTGCACCGATGGAGCATGTTTGGTGTTTTCCAAGTTGGTTATTATATTGGTTAGAATCTTGTTGAGAAATTCGGGAGAGTTGGAATTGTACATATTGGAAGGTCTTACGTCCAATTTATAGTCGGGGCCGTAGTATTCGTAGTACTCGTTGTAGGGCAATTCTGCGGGTAAAAGAACGTTGTTCAAGATCCCTGACTCATAGGCCCAGGTTCTGGCAACGTTTCTCATGGTATAACCACCACCACCTACAACCATCATAGGAATGTTGAAAGATTTGACGAAATTAACACAATTAGCGTGTCCTGCCATCGACAAGTTGAAACATCCCAATCTATCACCACTCAAACTATCACCTCCACACTGCAATACAATGGCAGAAGGCTGGTACCATTCAATGATCTTGGAGATAACCGGCTCGAAAATCGATTTATAGGAAGCATCGTCAATTCCATCTCGCAATGGAACATTGACTGAATAGTACTTCCCTTTTCCGACCCCGATGTCTCGCAATTCACCCGTACCTGGGAAAAACTCCCCGTACTTGTGGAACGAACAGGTCATCACTCTGTCGGTGGTATAGAAGGCTTCTTCGACCCCGTCCCCGTGGTGCACGTCGATATCGATGTACAACACACGCGGATGGTACCTCAACAACTCAATTATCCCCAACACAATATCGTTTAAGTAGCAGAAACCAGAAGCTTCCGATTTCTTAGCGTGGTGCAAACCTCCAGCGTAGTTGATGGCTATATCGCACTTCCCTCGGTTCAATCTGGCGGCCCCTTCCATGGAACCCCCACCAGAAATCCCACAGTATTCGAACAAACCGTCAAAAACAGGACAGTCGTCTCCTACGTTGAACTTGATCTGTTCTTTAGCAAACATGTCCAAGTTATCTGGGTTAACTCTGGACAAAAAGTCAATATACTCATCAGTATGGAACTGACACATTTCCTGCTTTGTGGCAGGCTTGGCCCGGTAGATCTCCATCTTTTTGTACAAGCCGTAGTTCATAATCAAGGAATGAGCCATTCTTATTCTGTGGGGCTTCATGGGATGTCCAGCACCATAAGCGTAATTACCGACGTCGGCATCGTAGAAATAGGCAATTCGTTTCTTTTGGTTCGGATCGACCTTCAAGTCGTCGAAAGGAAGCTGCACGTACATTTTCGTCCGTTTATTGGCTGTTTATGGCAATTGTTTCACCGGTTTTGTCGAGGTGGTAAGTGAATATTTATGAGATGGGGACAACTTTGAAAAAATGGCGCTTTTTTGGCACTTCAAAGCGTATTACGTAAAATTACAATAAAACAAACAGTCTATGCGAATTTGGTAGCAAATTCTCGTTTATATCCTCAAGTTATCGGTGTTGAGCTGAAGGGTGAATTGTGCTGTGGGTGTTTTTCAGGCTCAATGTTGAAGAGATTTTGTGCTCCTGCAGAAAAGCAACTACGATGGATTGGGTATGATGGTACAATGGGGTCTATATATCATGCTATACAAGGTTGTGTGGTGCAAACGTTGGTGTGGCAGTAGATAGGGTCGTTATGGATGTTGTGTCCAATTTTGGAGCAATTTACTGTATTTTTACAAGAGTTAAAGCAAAATGTTTGCTGCTACCGAACATGTCCTACCGCAACCATTGCTGCAAACGTATAGATACTAAGACAGCGTGGTCGAACCGCAGTGGTATTCATTAGGGACAGTCGCCTAGAATAGCGCTTTCCTCAGAAATAGACCTGGACATCATGCTAGCCCGTCGTATGTACATTCCAGATAGTCAAGGTGCTAGCTATGCGAGTGTGTATGGTGTACAGTATTCCTGAGTCTGCTTGGCCGTAGTATCCTCTTAGCATCTGAAATGCTCTCTTCGTGGTGTTCTAGAGTAATGCCTCTGAATGCGATTCTATCTTTCTGCTCTGTTCAGGTTGTACTCAGCCAACTGTTGATTCAACTGATCTTGTAGACGGGCATTATAGCACCATTTTTCGTACACTTCCGCATCTACCTCGTAGTTTATACCATTCAAATACTTAGCATGAACAGACTTGTTTGTCAGAGTGATCGGCAAGATCCAGTGCAACCAATTTGGGCCCATTATAGATCTCCAGTTCCGCGCATACCCCAAATCATAAATGTTACCTGCTTTTTTGCCTGCTTCATCAAATTGATACTGGAAACTGCCATTAGTGGCATTATTGGACCTATTCCAGCTTCTTTCCTGGAACTCTATGGTGGTCAAATTCAACAATACCAAGTAAATCAGAAATCCTGCGAAAGCCGACACCGCTACAGCGAACGCTAATGCGATTATGAATAGAATAACTAAGCTGATTGGTAAAAATCGCTGAGCGTAAAACTCTTTAGAAAAGAACTCATACAAGAGTACCGTCGTCTCCAATAGCACTAAGCCTGCGTAAATCGCTATGTAGCACAAAAATTGCACGAAGAATTTCTGGTTAAAGTATCCAATGCAGATGGAGAACCAAGGACAATGATGGTCCATTCTTAAAATACACTTGTTTTCTCGAGAGCAATGGTGAGCTCTGTCGGGTTTCCACACCGCACATTTCGGACAATATCGGTACCCTTTTCGGCCGAAATTGTGCATGGTGATGATGTCTACCGGTGGATTGTCTAAGGGACTTTGTTGTGACATGGAATCGTACGGATTTGACGAAGTGTATTCATAGATGTTTTCGATTATTAGTTCTTTATAATCCAACGGCGATCCTGGACCACACACGATAATTTTGTAATACGTAAAAACACATAGCAAGTATAAAAAGATGGCAATGGCATCAAAAACAGATGCTAATGTTGGTCTTTCATATTGATTTCGTACTTGGTCATTAGCTACTGTGAGAACTACCCATAGGGACCAGGTCAAAGTCCCGGTACAAAATACTTTTGGCACCAAAGACCCTATAAAACTACAACCAGACTCTAATCTTGACATCATAGTTCGTTTGAACATGTCTTTGAAAGAAGGTGTTGTAGCTATCTGTAAATGTATGGAACTTTAAATTCGCACAAAGTTGTACCGCGGCGCGGTCACGGGAAAATTAGCGATGTCTGGCGAGGTACAGAAGAATGTACAGAAGAATGCTCGCTGCAGCAATGTTTTTGTCGCGCTATCTCTCGTGATAAGGTACTGCGAAGTATAGAAGTAGAACAAGCAGTTTCCATACGTCGTCTTTTCTCAGTTCTACAGAGTTCTACTACAATGTCTCTACATTAGTTCAAGTACGGTTTGCAGACAAAAAGAAGAAGACTCCAGTGATGCTAGAGTTGGTTTATGTGGTTATGGCTGCAAATTTCCGTTAAGCTAGCTGATAACCATTTGCTCTTCTTGTGCTCCTCCTGTGTCTTCTTGTGCCCTTTTATCTCTCAATCTTTTTTCGTCTTCCTTTTTCGCTTAGTACTCTACCTTGAAACATTACAAGTGCCTCTTTATCTATTAAACCTCTAAATATTATGCTTTTTTGACCTTGTTGTCATTTCCTTTGCTGTTCATTTTAACCACGGCTTCGTATCCAATTCCAGCAAAGACCAATGCTACACCTCCCCATTGGAGATTGTTTAAATAGTGCCCAAATAAAATCACCGACAAGATCATACTAATCATCTTTCTAGTAACTGTAGCCGTGATCAAGATCAAAGAATCAAACTTTTCTAATATTATAAACACAAACACTTGACCAATCGATCCAAACACAGCAAATTCTAAGATATTACGCAAAACTGCGGGATAAGCCTTTACAAACTGTATAGTATAGTCTATTTCTTCGTTATACTTGAAAATAACAGCAAACGATAAAGATAACGTACAAATCAAAAGATTCAAAATGCACATCAATGATGCACCAGTGACCTTGACCATTTTTGGATGCGATGACTGCAATTTGAACAACTGGTCCTGAGTAGAATTAGTCAATCCGTCCAACATCATAGACCCAATTAATTGCGCCATACCCAAGATATAATCACCGTCGTCAATGCTATTTTGATTCTTCAGCGCATGGTGACTTAAAGTGAATACAGTAACACCCAAAGTGACGGCTAGGGCCACAAAATACTTATACCAAGCGAATCTTGTTCCATAAAACACCATATGAATCAACATTACTGGAATTAATTTACAAGATTTGGCTAACAAATAAGCCAAGTAGTCAACGTGTTTCAATGATTCGTACCCCAAAGGCGAAGATAAACTCGAGGTTATCGAAATCAAAAATAACAATTTTGCTAACTGAAAAGATAATGAACGGTCATTTTTGGTGAAGATTTCGAATGGCGACCTTTTGCTGGTAACGATACAGTAAATAAACCCTACTATTGATGCAAAGAATGCCTGTACTATGTTGATAATTAAAGGTGCTTTAAAGTAGATACCTTCTCCGAGTTCGGTAGTACCATAGGGCTTGGTATTGATTCTTTCTTGCAAAATGGACCACAGAATGAACGAACCGTAGAGTCCTATCACACAAACCAAAAGCGTAAGTGCCAGTCCGTGTGTTTTTCCCATCGTCAGTAAAGAACAGAATACAGAAGAATATATTTACAGCATACAAAACTCAATGAGAAAATAGTTACGTATGTGTACTGCATATAGTCTATATATGCAACATTTTTTGCATCCATTCTTTTATTGTACTTGCACCATGTTCGTTGTAGTTGCTGGATGTATGGGGATGGCAAGTTCGTTGGTTTGGAAGGGGAGTCTGAAGTTTTATCTTGGTGAAAGAAACGATATGATTTGTTGAAAAATGGATGAAATAAAGTAATCACTGAAATTGAGTATTACATACGTAAAAGGTGAGAGACTATGTCCACCCTAGGTCTACAGCAAACTTCCAGGAAGTGAATTACTTTTTATTATACTATTAACATGGTTGTATGCTTAACGACCACCAAATATTCCGAAAAATCCCCGTTTTTTCTGGGATTCTTCTGACTCTTCAACCGCAATTGGAGCTGCTGGGGTTGGTTTGATTGCAGCACTCTTGCCCAAATCATAATTAATATAGTTGTATGCAACATCAAACAAAACTGGTTTGCTTAAAATGGCATGGATCTTTGGAACAGCTGACAAATTGACAATATTAGCTAAAGATTTAGGATATTTATTGACATTTTCAATAGCGTAAGTATTTCTTTGTCCTAATTCGATTTGGAATTGCGCGGCAATTCTAGTTTGCAATGATTTTTCGGACAAATCGCTTCTGAATTGAGCGTATTGTTGATTATTGGCAACATTGTAAGGAAATTCAACCTGGTATACATCCTCCTCAATTGGTAAATTGCTTTCAACGTGATGGTAAATCTTTAAAGCTTGGCAATATTGATCTTTAAACTTGAACAAATCCCCCAAAACAATCTGTTTCGAGGATTCGTAATATTTCTCAAGGTTTACCAATGAATCATTCAACTCATCGTCATTGTAAACCCCTGGTAATTCTCTAGCTTCTCCAACAAGAGCTATTATCGAAGAGAATAATCTAATTACATCCTTATTCTTGTTGATATCATCTTTGACCAAATCGTTAATGAGCAACAAATCTCTCTTTATTTTCGCAAAAATGGTGTTGTAATTGATATAGGTTAAAGTAATGGCTCTGTTTTGCACGTTTTCTAAATCATCTTCATCTTGGTTTCTCTCGGAGTCTGATTTATGGAGTTCCAACACTTCGGACCAATTAGTGATTAATTCATCAATATTAGTTCCGTTAACCTCCGTTATCGTTTGTAAGTTCATGATTTTGAAAGCTATTTCGTCGTTGTATAAAGCTGCGTCATGTTCTCTCCAACTAATAGATTTGATTAAATCAACGGTAGAAGATAAGTCTGCAAGAAACTCCTTGTCGTTGCGTTCGATTAAGTGAACAGCAGGAGTTAAGTAGGGCAATTCTGTATCACGACAATGCTTACGAGAAATCGATTTCAAATCGGTGGTAGTCTCATGGATTTCGTCTTGATTAATTGCAAGTTGTAAAGAAGGATCAACCAAGTTATCGAGCAATTCACTAATTAAAGTTCTGTCAAAAGAGGTTTCTTCATCATCCCCTTGGATCTTTGAATATAAATAGTCCAACGAACATTTGGCTATGGAGAACGAGGTCAATACTTTCGTCCATTGCTTCTTAACAATAGATAACTGACCCTGGATTAATGCAGAATATATATACATTTCAAGATGCTTAATATCGTTGGTTTCGTCCTGACTGATGTCTAATAAGTGCTGACAATGAAATAAGGATCTTTTTATCTTACTGATCATTAAATTCTTGTAGGAAGAATTTCTATCGTTACTAATTTCTAATAGATTTTTGATTTCAAGAGAATACAAAATGTCTCTTTCGGCTGTTAAGAGTAATAATAAACCATATTGATCGTTAGAAGCGTAATCTTCCCGAGAAATCTTGGATATTTTTTGTTTACTTGAATAGTTCTTTGTGTCTTTGGTCACAAGATCTAAATCATGACGTAATCTAAGCAATTTCTTGTTGATTCTCTTTCTTTGCTTTCTGAAGTCGTTAGATGTGCTGAGATAAGCACTCAAACGTGCCCCTAGAGTGATATCAAGGGGTGAATTCATACTGGGTACTATACTATAATATTTCATTTTGTTCTTGATAATTTTTTTTGCTGAGATTAAGGTCGTGTGAATTAGCGAAAATTACACTTGACTTTAACTTTAATATGACGATAGGACGAATACAAGAAGAATGCTGTGGTGGTATAGGATTCACAAGAGCGAGATGTTAGTCAAGATGGTGGTATCATCAGTAATCATTTAAAAAGAAAAAGAAATAAATTTACAAAGGAAGATAAAAATAAATGGTCCCTAGCAGGATCGAACTGCTGATCTTGGCGTTATTAGCACCACGCCTTAACCAACTGGGCCAAGGGACCTTTCTATGTTTTCTATAGAGTTAGAAAGCAAAATTAGGAATTATATATACCTCATAAACAAGCTATACAATATATGTTAATTGCCGATTGAGTACTATATAATGATTCCCCATTAAAGCAATCCCAATTATAGTGTACAAACTGTAGCAATACACTTATACTTGTAGATTTCAAAAATTGGTTACTTGCTTAGTTTTATTATTTCAATTGGTAATCTAATCTTCCTAAATCATGCAAAGTTATATGTATTTAAGGGTTTATGGGTCTCAATGTGGTGCTAAACGTAATCATTCCATCCTTGAAGGGGTTCCTTTGTGTTAACAACCCTTTTTTGTGTAATCAACTACATTGTGAAATTAAGGTTATTTCAATATTTTAAGTTATATCATCAGGAAACTTTACGCGGATTCGAAACTCATAACCAATTGGACAATGGAGTACCCCTGGACTAAAGTACTTGCTGGCTTAGTTTCATGACAAGAATCAAAAAACACTCCCGGTGGCCAAGCTGGCTAAGGCGCGAGACTGTAATTGATTCCTCAAAGTAATCTTGAGATCGGGTGTTCGACTCACCCCCGGGAGATTTTCTTTTTTCTTTTTTTTTGCAGCTATTAACCTTTTTTATTACTTGAAGATAGAAAACACTCACATTCTACTTATATATACCATATCTACAGTATTACTTCAATTTGTGTTCTGTATTAGTAGTTACGGCGCAAATTACTAACAAAATTGATTAAATGACAAATGAGTTACTTTTGTATTAATTATAATAATAATAATGACTGGTCGTGAAATGAAATGAAACTGAAATGAATGAAAATTGTGGTCGTCAATCTATGAACCTATGATAATTCCTCCCCAAATACAACTATTAACAACAATTACAAATCCTGTCCAAATGATGACAGAATGATAAATTGGAGTTTGGTGATATCGCATAAAGCTTAAGTTAATGCTAACTAAACTTAGAATGAACGATATAAAGAGTCCAAATATAACAGCTATGACCCACCATAAATTTTCAGCAAATAAAAATCTAGAGTTATCATCTGAAAGATGTGAGAATGAATAGAGGATTCCTAATCCAATTCCACTCAAAAATGTAGCCAAGATGCTTAAAGCAAAGTATAAATAAGACAAAGTCAAATCGTAGTCTAACTCGTATTGGTTTTCAAGTACATTTCGTTCGAGGAAATGAGGTTCCTCGTCGTTGATACTATCATAATTAGTGTCTATATTTGATTCCTCAAGAAGAAATCCATAGTTAGACTTAAGGGAATAGGGTTTTGGTTTGGTATAGTACGAGATAGGATCGATTTCGTTATTGTTCAACTTATTCTTTAGCTTAATGACGTTGTTGATGAAATTGCCAAAAAGGGTGGATCTTTGCAGGATATTTACATACGTATAATAATCAGTTGATCTATTCGTAGTATCCATGAAAACATCTTCTTCTTCGCTATGACAGTAGTTACGGTATGGGTTCTCGGGATTTGGAGATTTATCAAAAATAGATGGCGTTGAAGCAACCGAAATGATGGATGAGTTCTTCGTCTTGGAATGAAGATTGAAAATAGACTGTTGTCTTCTAATCAACTTATCGGTCTTTCCCTTAATGATTTTATGCTCGTGTTGCAATTGGTGGTTGAAATTGTCAACGTTTTCAAATGATTTCAACAAGTTTAATGTAAGCAAGTTTGTATAGTGATTATTAATGTATTCGTCGTTGATTCGATTGTAATAGCACGAAGACATAAATTCATAAAAGCTTAACGATTTGAACAAGGTAACATTGCTACATGCACTAATCAAGTTTTGCATCTTGTAAGGCAATTGACGGAAATAGCTTGGATTGAAACTGTTAGAAACACATTCTTGATCAATATCAGTCTCCAAAGAAGACTCAAAGTTGGACACATTGAAGTCATTTGTCGACACAGAGATTCGATTATGGGGAAACTTGTCGTATTGATCAAGATTGGTAAAGTCTAGCGAATTAATGTAGGCGGGATTGTTGGTGGTACAGATGTTGTAGTCCAATGAAACCAAGTAGTCGTCATTGTAGGTGGTCATGGAGGCATCGTTTTCGTTTTCGTCGCCTGAATCATTGTCGTCCTCGTCATCGCTATCAGGTTTCGTTTCAATTTTGGAATCGCTGTCAAGAATGTATCTAGAACGGTTACACACCAATTTGAATCTTGGTAACAACTTTTGATGGAGAATTGTGTCGATGGTGGTTCTTGTAAGTAAAGAAATGTTTGATTTGAGGAAATAGTCGTATAGTTGGGTCTTTAAGCTGGGGTCTTCGCGGTCGTATAAATACTTCAAGAGAATTTGAACGATTTCGTTGGGCAAAATACAGTAGGAATATTTTCTCAACCCGCCAATGTAAGTGATAATTAGGGAAAATGCCTGGTCCGATTGACTGAGAATGTACGACGGCACGATTTGTTGCTCGTTTGAGTCGTTGAATAGGTAGATATAACTATTGAAAACTCCCAGGCAATTCTGGTCTTTTGGTTGCAAGTCCATATTGAGATACAACATCAAGTCGTTGATCATATCGGGAGGAGAAAGAAAGTGAAGATGGAAGTTTTTCTTAAGAAGAATGGAAAGGTCAAAACTGCAGTCATAAGTAGGTGGTGATTGCTGTGGATGTAGTTCTTGTTTTTTCATCATGGACAGGTCCAAGGTACCAAAAGACTTGGGGAACAAGCTGGTGGAGGATCTATGTGAGGAAACTGAGTTGGTAGACTGGTTATTTAGGTTGAACTGTTTTCTGGCATGGCTGATATTATTAATTAAGTTGGTAATCATGGTGGTTAATTGGAATAAATCAATGTTGATGAAGGAGTTTTCGTCGGTCAAAAGATAATTCTTCAAGTTGATGATGAATTTGGCCGATTCTTGTTGGTCAAAGTAGTACTTGTTGAATTTTTTGAAAATCTTTCTTGTAGCAATCTTTTGGATGACGATAAATTTGGAAAGTTTGTTGATTTCCAACGAGATCTGGTAGATTTGGTAGTTTATCACGTCCAACTTGTAGAGATAGTTATCTGGATCGATACTTATTTGTTCAAATAGATTTTGGAGGTAATTTAGTTTGGTGAAAAGTTCATCAAATTTCATTTTGATGAACATATTTATGTAGTTGAAATTCTCGATGAAAAGATGGTTGAGGGAGAATAAGTTGGTTTCGTTGGCATCGGTGATTTTTTTGATGGTTCTTTTCAAAAGATTGTAGTCTAGGTTATAGTTTCTCCATTCTGGGATCGAAAGTTGCGATAGATTACTTCCAAATTTCATTATTAGTGAAAGGAGTGATCAAATGTTTTGTCAAAGGAAAGTTTTCAGAAGATGTGGATCTGATGATTAGTTGGATTGGAATGGACGATGGTAATGAAATAAGTAAATAGTGCTGGATAGTGGTAGATATCAGTGGCAATATATATCAATAAGGGTGGTATGAGCACTTGCGAATATTATTAATGGCTGATGTTGGCAATGCAGTCACTAGATGAAACAGCCAAACAATACCAATGGGAAATAAGCCACTAGGTATTCAATAGTTAGCGGTAGAGTTGATACAGATAAAAGTAGATAAAGACTTTAGTGTCGGAAAGTAGTATGCCTATAAAAATGTACTATGAAACTGGGTTATCAGCAGAGCTTGGCACGATAAGGCAGGAAGCAGGATGCGACGAACTTGATTTCTCTGCGTCAAAAACCAAGAAACTAATGAAAACACACAGTACTGGGTTAACACTAAAGAAAAGCAAATACTTTTATAAATTCAACCTCGCCAGCTGGTGAAATTACTCTAGAGGATGGGGGTTAGTTATATGTAAGAATATGTATGTTCACAAGACTAATTGCCGAATTGGTAAGGCTATGTAGTGCTGTATTGTTAAATAGAGTTTTTCCTGTTGCATTACTTGAGACAAGAGGATTTTTTTTCTCGTGACATGTAGCCTCGTTACGCTGTTGATGTGGTATTACAGTAGAGCAAGGATATGAAGTTGTTGACCATTGTACTGAATGGATTTATTAGTAGTTTAGGAGTGATGGATGGTAATTTTCCTTATTTTTTTTAATACAAATATATTTTTTATGTGAGCGGGTTATTTTCCTATCTGAGATTGGGATTATTTTTTGCGCTCACTGTTGATTTGGCCCCAGGCAGGTATTTTTTTACCTTTTGGTACAAGGTGAAGATAAAGAAGTAAGAACAATAGCAGCCACACAGTACGATATGAAAAAATACTTTTAATTGTCGTGTGAGGTGCAATCACACGACAGTAAGCATGAAAATTTACAAAGTCAACTCCAACCGATGAGGGACAATTAAAGTTAACTGTAGATAAGTGACGCTTTATTGATTAAGGTTTCTTGGACACTGAATTTGCGAACCTTGATTTAAATTGCGTTTGGATTATGGTTATGCGCCGTTTCTTGGTGTTCCATTTTTCCTCAATATTTCTACCCTAACGTAATGTAACCTCGACGAATAAACTTTGGTGGCTGCGCAGAGCCAGGAACAATTTATTCTTTGCGCTTTTTACTTGGTTTTACGATCGACCCTAAACTTTAAACCGAAGTTTTAATTAGTTAATGTAACATGTATTCTTTCTCGTATATCTACAATAGGAGTTTCGGAAACTCTGGAAGTTAATTAATGATATTGGAATCTTTCTATGTCTTGATGCCGTGACAAAAGCTTAATTTCGCTAGTTCATGTGATGCTTTGCAGCCAGGCTTCAATTTATTTAAATTACTGCAATTCCGCCGGAGTCAACAGTAAAGAAACTTATCGTAGCAATAGGATGACGTCTGGCCTATCGCTTTACGATGCCCCGACTGTGTAACCTATGTCGATCGCTATTGTTGAACAATACCATGACATCCACAATGAAAAGCACAGGTGGTACGGTGCATTGCTGCCCTTTTAACGTGGTACTTCTGTCATCATTTTGTATAAATAAGTACCCTTTTCTCGTTTTCTACGAACTATTTTCTACTGTAAATTACTAATATGTGTTCTATACTTCTAGTCTATTCTTCAACTATAATCTATAGTTCATCTCTCTATCGCACTTCTCGTCTTCCCAGGCGGTGTTATATCTCCATCTGTGTCTAATTTTGCCTACAATCTGCTTTTCTCTCCGTTACTATGACACTTATGCCCACTACCTACCAGTATGACCTAATACCTACAGTACCTACCTAGTCGCTATAATACTTATAATACTGATTTATGAGATATTATTAACGCCCGAATCGCACCGCTAATCAATGCCGTTTTGGCCCACGTTCTAATTTATTACGCTAATAAGCCTCGCATCTAGATGGTGTACATAAAATATAATTTATTTCAGGCATAGATCAGAGTTGTCTACAGGTCATAGGCTGGTTCATAGACTTTGACCTAAGAGTAGTCACCACACTATGTTTACACATTATGGCCAATTTCTGCAAAATCTTCACTTTCTTCTATCCCTTATGAGCCGTACACTAAATTCTGTGGTCGCCTGTACCACCTCCTAAGTTTACCACGTAATTTGATTAATAGAAAATTTTTGATACACTTATCAGGCACCTTACATACAAATGTTGATGGGGATATATGGGTATTGTACATGGCATTGCATTAAATTGGCAACTTTTACGGGCTCTAGGTGGGGGGACAAATTCGCAAAAAAAAGAAATTGGAAGGCCGAAATATCTTGGATCTGAACCAGCATTAGAGATCCCGTCAACACTGCAGATGAAATTCAATACATATGAGTCTTTAAGAATTGGACCCCTTGAATCTTTGTTCAAGGCTAAGACTGATTCTCGTAAATACTACTATTAAGGGCATTTGATAGTAATCAGTCGCATTGAAGATATTTTCAATGCAAAAAATATTTTATCGATCGCCTCTATCGTGTACCTCTGCTCTACTTCTCTCTAACCTCGGTCTCACAAGAGTCTTTGTTATCGTCCCATGTATGCGTTGCCTCCTCTCCCTGTTCCTCTGATCTCGTAGTTGCATAGTGGAAATGATTGCAAACTAGCTTTGAATAGCGCACAAGAGTCTTGTCGGAGATAGGCGGACAATCTGCAAGTTGAAGTATCTACATCGGTGAATATTTATCTTAACCGTAAATACGTCTATTTCAATAATACAGCATGAATCTAATTCTTCTCTAGTTTTATATTGTTGATTTTAGTTTTGTTTTAGTTTGTTTATCTGCCTTTTGTATTGCGTCTTCTCGTTAATTTAACTTGCTTTCTTATGGCTAAGTTCATTAATTATTTCTCATCTCTGGAACTCAAAGCCTCTACTCTCATAACTTCTGATTCGAGACCTTGGTACCTTTCACAAAGACTGGTACCATACCTCCAGTACCAACCGCAAAAGGACGGTGACCCAAGACTAATAGTTGGGCTCTAATTGACCCTGAATGACTGGTTATTCCTATAATTGGGTCTTGCGCAGTACCATCAAATATATCTTGTAAAGCTTGATTGATTCTCAACCCTTGTTCTGCTACAGTTTCCCGGTAATCCTCTTTCCAATATATGTCTTCTTCTGCAAATCCTGGCTCGATTGTAAATCCTAATCTGCTGTATTTGTCGTCAATAATGGTACGTGTAGACCGCTTATCGCAAGTGTGGACCCCCATGGTCTCACGAATATTTTCCATGATGAATGGAAATGTCTCCTTTAGGTCGATTACATCACTCCAAGTATGCACTAAAGTGTCGATTGATCTACTCAAAGGAGATACAAAGAATCTAGATGGAGTAATGGTACAACTTGTCAGCTTGATCTGTTGTTGCCAGACATATCGGTTATCCTTTGCCTGGCTAATACCAAGCTCGGTCAATTCTGCATCGGGGCCCCAAACGATAGTGCCATCACCATTTAATTTACTCCAGTACTCGTTCCACGCATCATCACCATATTTGGAGTGCGCAAGATTGTGAAAGCCCTGGCCATGTCTAGCAAGAAATAAAATCTTGTACGATTCATTGGCTGCACTAGTTTCGTTCAAATAGTGCAAATGATTAATTGTATCCTCCCATGACCCAATAATACCAAAATTTTCCTTGAGGTAGTTGAATTTGGTTTCGTCGGTCTCTGGCAATGACTGCTTGAATCTATCTGGAACAACTTCGAATTTCCAGTAGTTGGCACGGGCAGAATTAACCTGGTTCAACCGTTCGAGATATTGCTCATTATCGGTCGCTGACAATTGAGAATCAAGAACGTCAATTGCGCTGGGATTCGTGGACATTTCGTCTTTGTTGTAGCTGATTTGAACAAATAGTTGTCGATATCTGACTTGTCTATTATATGATACCCATGGCCAATATGATAAATTCCAATTGCCTGCAGGTTTTCAGGAAATTGATTTGACTTAATTTAAGGGTATAAATTAACCGTTGTAGGAAATAAAGTTTGGAGGGGTGGAAGTAGACTAATTTAGTGGTAAGAATGTAGGATCGTAGATTACGTTTGATTTGTTTTGAAACAAAATTGAAACAAAATTTAAAAACTATTTGAAGATGAATTTGTGTGAACCATATGTCCAAGGATCTGTACAAATGAGATGAACCAATTAATGTAAATTGATAAGCGTTTATAGACCGATCCCATTGTGTAAGGTTTATTGTAGCAGAGATACTAGCTAGGGATATCTGAATTTGAGTATGGTAATATCACAGGCTTGTTACTCTTTGTTAATGGCTGCAAAATTAGTTCATGAAAATAATGAGTTTGGATAAACACCAGACCTTTTTTATAGATGAATCGAAGATATAATTCAACTTAGATAGTGTATTTGTATTGAAGGGACCATATTACTATCATTGAATTGTCTGAACTTTCTTTTGGTAAACTATCTTTAGTTTACTTTTTTTGTATTTTTGTAATAATTCGCACAAAATTAAATCAGTAACAATTCCATGTATTTCTGCTTACAAAAAATTAAGTAAAGCTGATACTGGATATATCTAATAATATAACTGAAAAATATGAAATTCCACTCATCTACGGTAATATACAGCAACCAGATAATGTTGGATCTGTCCACGCTTGAGGAAGAAATCTTTACAATATAACGGCGCTACCATTCCACGCCGGTGAACTTGCTATTCTTAGCAGCAGACTGAAATGAACGCTGTTCTAGCAGTTCAAAGAAGATTATTCCCCTAGTACTGCGGTAAGAGGACAGAGACTGCCCAAAACTGACCAACTGAAAAATAGCACCACTTTTCAATTCTACCCTTTTTGCAGCCAACACATACCATACACCAGAAAACGGCCACACGCTCCACATTCAAACAAAAAGAACCCACTTCTACTACACCCCAAAAACCGTTTCAACACCCATATATCCAACAACAACCCCCACCACCACCAGCAACATCACCATCGAACACCACACCACCACCGTTGCTATTAGCCCGGCGCTACCATACATCGACGTGTCCGTCGCAATTTTCCCCGAGCACAAAGTTACAAAGAAAAGTTCAACTGAACAACAAGAACCACAAGAGTTCCACCCCGTTAAATCTGGAGAAAAAGTGCTGAATTAACCCATTGTTGACACAATCCATTACACCCGATACACACAACCTGAAAAACCTTCCAAACCAGCCAATTCACCATGGATAATTACAACGACGACTTGTACCCCTTGGCGTTATTGATGGACGAGTTGAAACACGACGATGTTTCCAACAGAGTCGACGCCATGCAGAAGTTGGACACCATAGCCATAGCCTTAGGTCCGGAACGAACCGTGAAAGAGTTGCTACCATTTTTGAACGATGTAGCCCAAGATGATGAAGAAGAAGTGTTTGCCGTATTGGCACTTAAACTTGGAGATTTTGTTCCGTTAATCGGTGGCCACGAACAGGCCAAGCCATTGATTCAGATCTTGACGATTTTGGCATCGATGGAGGAGCCTATCGTGCGAGACAAGGCCATCAATTCGTTGAACAAAGTAGCGTTACAATTGTCCAACGAGGAGTTAAACCTAATAGTATTACCATTAATCCAATCGTTATCTCAAGGAAACTGGTTCCTGAAAAAAGTAGCTGCTTGCGGCTTGTATAAGTCGGTTCTTGTGAAAGTGAACCTGGCGACCCGGTTAGATTTGCTCAATTTGTACATGAAATTGGTCACCGATGAGTATCCTATGGTGAGACGGTCTGCCGCATCGAATTTACCAGCGTTGATCAACTTGTTGACGGAGTTCACTGAGAAAAACACCGATGATGCCAACAAGGTCAACAACGAAGACTGGGAAATCATCTCGAAAATGTTCCAACACATCATCAACGATGACCAGGACTCGGTCAAGTTCTTGGGGGTGGATGTTTTGATTGCCATTTTGGAGTTTTTCCAACAGATACACGAGTATTCCTTCAACTCCGACTTCTTGACCTCGGCATTAAAGCTTATCAAAGACGAGTCGTGGAGAGTCAGATACACCGCTGCCGACCGTTTCTCCAAGATCTCGGAGAATTTCATAAACAACGAGCAGGATTTGGTGCAATTGATTGACCCTTTCATTGGTTTGATGAACGATAACGAGGCCGAAGTGAGAAAGGCTGTAGCCAACCAATTACCTGATTTCTGTAAGCTTTTGACCAAGTACCCTCAAACCAAGTTAACCATTCTTAATAAGATCATTCCTGTAGTGAATGAGTTGAGTCAGGACCCTCACGAAAACGTGAGAGCATCTTTGGCATCCACCATTACTGGATTATCGCCAATTCTTGAGAAACAGTCAACCATTGACGAATTATTGCCGTTATTTTTGACTATGTTGAGAGACGAGTTCCCAGATGTGAGATTGAACATTATCAGTAACTTGTCGGTGGTGAACGAAACCATCGGTATCAACTTGTTGTCCACCAACTTGTTGCCTGCCATCACCGAGCTTGCACAAGACCACAAATGGAGAGTTAGATTGGCAATTATTGAGTATATACCAAAATTGGCCAACCAACTAGGAGTAAGCTTCTTCAATGACGAGTTATTGACCCTTTGTATGTCGTGGTTATGGGATCCAGTGTTTGCCATCAGAGAAGCTGCTGTGAACAACTTGAAGCAGCTTACAGAGATCTTTGGCAGCGAATGGGCTAATAACAGTATTATCAACCGTTTGGTCAACGAAAAGGTCGACGAAGACGACAAGATAGATTACTCCAACTTTATCATCAGAATCACCTGTTTGTTTGCCATTACACAGCTCATTCCTGTTCTTGATTATGAAACAACCATCAACCGTGCCTTACCTTTCATCAACGATTTGATTGGTGATGCTGTGCCTAACATCAGATTCAACGTAGCCAAATCGTACTTAGTAGTGGTAGAAAGCTTACTAAAGAACAAGACTATAGAACCAGAGGTGGTGAAGAAGTTGATCAATGTAGATTTGTTACAAAGTTTAGAGAAATTACAAAGCGATGAAGACGTGGATGTTAGATTCTTTGCTTCTAAAAGCATACAAGAAATCAAGGAGCTTGTTGATGCCCACTAACCACAACATCTCACATTTGCTGCTATTAGTACTGGACCACCAGACTATGAGATGAGCCCTTTTAATGAGTTTGAATCACGGACGATTAGTTAAATTCACGGGCATGTTATACAATGACAAGTTGGTGATATCTAAACAAGTTTTGGCTAGAATTCATAATTTGATTATGTATACATACCATTAAATTTATGTCCTGCTATGATGTATTGTGGTATACTGTTATGTCTCGTAATGCCTTTGTCTTTATTGTAATGTATCTACTAGTTATGTCTTTATTGTACGTCTTTACTGAACTGTATTTATATGCTGTATTTTAAGCTTAAGTCTTTACTGTATGTGTTTTTATTGTACTTAACACACTCTCTATATGAGTCTGTTATAACGCCTATATCTTAATGTGTATATCTTTATATTGGCTATCTTTATATTCTATGTACTTGTATTAGATACGCCTCATTGTCACTTGTTTCTCATAACATAAATACCTTTGTCTTACACTAGTTATAGTTCATTGAATGTTTGCCATTGGTACTTATGTGCCGTTTCGTAAGTAATGATGCCTCTCACATCACGTATGTCTCGTAAAACCTTTCTATTCCTAATCATTGTATTACTTGCGACTGTTCTATGCTTATGGTCTATAGATTTGCTCCTGTTAAATATAACGAGAGCTTAGTCATTGTAGAAGTATTCCAGCCTAGCCCAGTAATTTATGAAACCAACCATGGACTGTTTACTTCAATTGACTTAGCTACTATTGAACTGTTATCTCCTCCTTCAATAGTATTCAACTAAATGAACAAATCACAAAACCCACAGAACAACTACAAAAAAGCACGTCTACTTGGAGTCCATTTTCTGCTGCAACTTATCAAAGTCAAAGTCAAAAGAAGACCCACATCCACATGCCGTCGAGGTATAAGGCGAGTCCACCACCTTAAACTGGCTACCAATCAACTCTTTAGTATAATCAACCTTCGATTCTTGCAATATCTGGAGCGAGTTTTCATCAAGAATGATCTGGGCCCGGCCAAACTGCTCTGGGTGGCCATCACTACGACTAAATACAAGCAAATCCTTATCATTCTTTAATTCATCTTTAACTGAGGTTAACTTTAAGTTGTACTGAAATCCGTGGCAACCTCCACTTTCGACACCAATTCTCAACGCAGAGTCTACGTTCTTGTCTTCGTTCGAAATTGAGTACAATTTGTCTCTAGCTCTGGCGGTAATGGCTATTTCTAGGTCGGTAGACCCATGAACTAGGGACGTCAAGGCAAAATCGTTAATATCTTCAGCTGGAACGACTGAATTGTTCTGATTCTGCTGCTGCTGGTTGCTCACACCATCGAGGGAAGAATTCTGGCTTTTGGCGGAGTCTGGGCCGGTGGTTGTAGAGTTTGGCTTGGACTTGGGCATGACTAATGGCGATGCCTGGAACGACTTGGGTGTATCTCTGGTCAGAGTTGTGTAAAACAGCACCGCGCTTCGGTAAATGGGTCTTCTGACCGACACGGCATAGGGACGACAATATATAGACAATTGTTTTAGCATGATGTGTTGATAAGCATGTAGTGGTAAGAAGAGACTATTTGATTCAATAATTGAAGCGATCTATATTTAATAGTTTCCATGCACTCCCACGAAATGTGGGAGAACGGTAGTAAAAGTACGGTAGGGTTACTACGGTAGCGCTGTAGCCTTATAGTAGCATATAACTGCCTATAGTAAGATATACTACACTCTGCTAATAAACTACTTCGAACAATTAGCTCACTCCGAACTATTTATTACTCTATAGTACTCTATACATCATTTCTAGCCTAATGCTGGATCTATATCTACACGGTATCTACACTTATTAGCTCGATAATGTATTGTACTTATATATAACTTAGCTCAAACGTCCGTAGAACGTCAGCCTCTTTTTAACAAACCATTTACTGGTAGTTGTCGTTACCAATCTTCCAAGATGGCAACAAGTCCAAGTAGGCCCAGTTTTCTTTAGGTCCTTCCATACCAAAGGCAATGTGTCTCCAGTGCCAGAAAACACCTGCCACCAAGGCGTACCAGAAGACAAAGATAGCTACATAGGCCATTTTCTTGGTAGGAGAAGCATTTGGCTGGTTCAAAGGCAAGGTGAACGATTCAATTTCGTAACACAACACCAACATGGCAAAATAAAGCGCAGGAACGTAATGGTGCACGTAAGTGACTCTTCCCATGATAACGAAAGGCATGTAGTGCAATCCCCAACCGAACATTGGGTAGATACCTCCCATCAAAAACAATCTCAACTTGTTTGGTTGCGATGCAGGGAAGTCTTCGTATTGTCTTTGCCATCTAATAAGGTAGTACAAGGTGATGAAGGCAAATAAGAAAACCCCTACGGTAGAAGGCCAGGTGGTTGCTGGTGAGGAGATCATGAAGTATTTGATCTTGTCGTTAGCCCAGGAACACATTCTGATACCGGCGTGCAAAGTTGGCCATTCCCAGAAGGCTGATGCCAAATCGTCTTGTTTTTCGTGGTCTGGAACCAAGGCGTTGTTGGTTGCCATCATGGCCAAGTTAAGCTGGATAAAGTCCTTGATGAACTTGGTCTTTGGAAGTTTGAAATCAGCAGGTGGTGGAGGCAACAATTCGTTACGGTTGTTTTCAATGTTCCACCAAGTTCTCTTATCCTTTTTGAATGGATCTTTAAAACAAACGACTTCACCTTGTCTGAAACCCCAGTGAGGTAAAGAGTTACCACTGACACCAAGATAACATCCCATAACTTGCGACTTGATTCTGAACGAAGTGGACAAAGGATGTAATCTCATCTTATCTTCGGTGTCAGATAACTGTTCCATGATTTCAATGACCCAGTTATCTTTTCTATCACCGAGAGTCAAGTTTCCGTAACCGGCAACCTCAAACTCTGACTTGGAGATAGGTGCTTGTACGTCGTGGGTGTGCAAGTTGACACCAGTCATTGGGTGAACAATTCTTACTACCATTCCGTCTACAATGTACTCGGTGGAGTTGTCATTTTCAGTGTTGAAGAAGGGTTGGTCACGGGCTCTTTGGAATACCCAGTTATTGTTTTGATCCTTGTGGGAGTAGGTGGTAACTTGCTGTTGTTTGGAACCTTCAGGGAAGGTTTGAACGTGGGAGTGCAATAAACCACCGGTCAAACCCTGGTTTTTGAAAGTAATCAATGAGTGGCCCATGGTGACTTCACGAGCACCTCCAACAACGTCGGAACCGACTAAATTGGCTTGGAAAAGCGACGACATATTGGCATCACCGGTACCGGACTTGTACAACAAGTCGAAATGAACTTTAAATGACAATAAAAAGATACACAATGGCACCACAATCAAGGCAATGGCCCTAGCGGCCCAGTGGCCGGCGTAGCGGGACCAAGAGATGGATTTATCGCCCAATTTGTTCCACAAGTCGACAACAGTGTAGATTCCCACCAAGGTAGTGACGAAAAGACCCACCATTTTCACAGAACAAGTGCATCCAATGGACACCCCGGTTAACAAGATCCATTTCCACCATTTTCTCGAGAATTCTTGGCCTGGAGTGTTGAAATTGTTGAATCTGGAGAAACACAAGATGGTAGCGACAGTAAAGAACAAAAGCATGGAGTCTAACAAGATAAACTTCCCAAGGGTGACGTAACACAACTCCAAAGTCACCATCAAGGTGAAGAGCCAGGTGGTGGCCACAGAGTAACCGATTTCCTTCATGGTAAAGTAGGCCAATGGAGTACACAAAGCAGAGAAGATAGCCTGAAAGATTCTCATTTTCGTGAAATCAATGTAGTCTGGGTAAACTTCACCCGATGGGAAGTCCCACGAGCCATTGTAGCCCGCTAAATACCCCGATAAACCCACCAACATCTTGCCTAGAGGAGGATGGACATCGTGGTAGAACTCGTGTCTTAAATAGTAGGAACCAAACTTTCCAAAATGGGCCTCGTCCCACACCACGGCGTTATTGGCACTAATCTTGTACAATCTAACGAGGAAAGCCAAGGCGGTGAACAATAATGGTGCTAACCATGATTCTAAGCTCTTTAACGACTGGACAAATTCCTGTGTCTCCTCATATTTGCTGGGGGCAGGAATTTCATCCTCGTCGACCACAGGAGCAGCGGGAGCTGGGTCCGGCTTTCTGTGGCGAAGGGTGTCATGTTCTGACCGAATAGCAGACGATGACATGGTTTTACTGATACAATTGCAAAGAAAAGAGGAAATGAATTAAATTTGTTTTTCGGTTACGTGTTGAAAACGACGAGCGCGATTGAAATTTCTTGATTTTGTGCGACGAATATGTAAACGGGAATTGTAGACGAAGGAGAGGGTTGGGGGAGGTATAGATGTAGGAGAGTGATGTGGGAGCAGAGTAGATGGTTGGGTGCTTTTTTGGAGTTTTTAGCGTTAAAACTGGTGGAGGTACATCAACATGCTTGTGCAGCAAAGGGTCCTGGGTGTGGACGATAAGCGCAGATTCAGGGCGGGTCGCGGTAGCTCAGGCTACCTCTGCGGCTCTGGTTGGGGAAATACATCTGGTGGTACCATGTGTATGTGGGTATGTGTGTATGGGTATCGTTCTCTGCGCGAGATTATCTGCCCCTAGAACTGTATCTTGCCTCTTGTTCTGTAGCTATTAAGCTTTAAGCTTTGTATCTTGTGCTGGGTGTAGTTTTGTACCTTGCACACTCTGCTCTTCTCTCTGTGTTTTCTTTTCTCTTTTGTCTCTGCCAAGCACTCAATGTTCAAGCTACTGTCTTTTATATAGCCAAGATCAGTAAATTGGTAGCACTCTATTCTGTTTTAGGCGAAGTCTCAACCTCCAAGGTATCTATGAGCCAGTTCTATTCTGCCAGTTCTTTATTAGCCAGTTCTTTATTAGCCAGTTCTTTATTAGCCCGGTCTAAACCATTGTTCTATATTAGCTGTTTTCTGCATATCTCTCTATGTACTAATTATCAAATCCCTGTTTAATGTGTATCATATTTTTGCTCATATATTTCGTAAATTGCTTGCCCGGAAAGTCCCATCTGTCTAGATATAACTCTGGTCATATAGGCCATGGCACCATATCCTGAACCTTTTTTAACCTACGCGTAACACCAACTCTATCATCGAACTTGAATTGAACAGCTTGTCATTCATACATCACCACCATGCACTTAGTACCAGTAGCACTCTACCACTCTCTTTCACTCTTTCACTCTCACACAATAAATATCGACTCGATCAACAACCAAATAGATTCATGCTGCATTCGTTCCTCCAATTGACTGAGCTTGGCTCCAAATATCTTGAATTTACCTTCACTAGCAATATTTAGTACCCCCGATGTAAACCTAACTATCGATAAGTTAGAAAATTTCATTTTAGTGTTGTTGTAAAGAAACTCATTAATCGAATCTATAATCAACGAATCCCGATCCTGCTTCAATATCAAGCTTTGTAGATCACTAGAGGGTATTTTAATGGTAATGTTACGCAAGTTTTTATTTATATCTTGATGGTCTTTACCGTAAACTAAGTGAAAGTCCTCATTCAAAATGTCGCTGTGCTTGTCTTGGAAATTATGTATTAGATTATTGACAATTTGCTCGATATTCTTGATTTGACCAGGTTTTACAATCAAGGGAATAGATAAGTAGGGCAATTCATGAAATAATGACAAAATTACCTGGTTTACAGACAAAGTACCCGCAGTGCCTACAGTATTTGCATTTGTTAGTCTCGATAGAATGATGGTAGAAAAAGTTTTTGCATCCGTCTGCTTATTTATGAAGATAAATAATTGTCGAGGAAACAATTTTGATGTTAAGGAAATGTAGCTGATATTAAACTGATTTTGAGAGTAAACCAGTAACTCTTCATTTGATTTGGTTTCAATACGAATTTGTTGTTGCATCTCTTCATGATTAGAGTATTGTGCTATCAAATCATTATTTTCACTTAGATAATTCTCAAAGAGATACTTTGATAAGTTTAACGATATAAATTCAAGATGTTCCTCGGTAAAATTGATGGATTGGTTCGAATGGTATACCTTAAATGTCTGGTTACTGAACAAGTCCGTCATTGATGCCAAAAGAAACGAAATATATTTGTTTACCAAATATGCTTTACGATTTGGGTTTGATAGATATGCAGGGAATGTGCAGGAATGGCTGCAAAAACAGGTCTACTTAGATGAGTTGGTCGTGATGTTGTTGGAGATAGTTCTTCAAAAGACGCTAGTTTCAATCGCTTGTTGGTGTCTTCAGTTTCTATTTAGTCTAAGGGTTGTACTGAAATTATATGATTTGGAATTGACGAGACCAACTTACGCGATAACCTTGTTTGAGACTGTAGTTTCTGCTATAATTTGCTAGAACCATCACTTGCGTTCCTACGATCCTACGTATTCGAAGAGGAATAAATAACTACGTTTGTTGTTTGTAAATTTAACATTGACACAGTAAATCAACACATGCTTACTAAATGGGTGGACATAAGAACCAGAAGATCCATGTGATCTCTAGGTGAACTCAGAGCATCAATTGACCTCTACTTCGCATCTTATATCTTAAAAAGTCTACATTACCTACAATTAACTTCGTAAATACAATATATTGTTTTATAATTATAACTCACTGAGTTGATAGGAATCGAAAAACTCTAAACAAAAAATATCAATATTCTAACTTTAAAGTTTTGGGTGGCCTAGTTAAGCAGAAACTTCAGCGACGTGTTGTAACAAGTCAACAACTCTGGTGGAGTAACCGAATTCGTTATCGTACCAAGAGACTAATTTGACGAAAGTTGGGGATAATAAGATACCGGCTTTGACGTCAAAGATAGAAGAGTATGGAGAACCTAAGAAATCGGTGGAGACAACAGCGTCTTCGGTCCAGGATAAAACACCCTTTAATTCACCTTCAGAAGCTTTCTTGATGGCGTCGGTGATTTCTTCGTAAGTGGTTGGTTTAGCTAATCTAACAGTTAAATCAACAACGGAAACATCGACGGTTGGGACTCTCAAAGACATACCGGTCAATTTACCGTTTAATTCTGGGATAACTTTACCGACGGCTTTAGCAGCACCAGTAGAAGATGGGATAATGTTACCAGAAGCGGTTCTACCACCTCTCCAGTCTTTGTGGGATGGACCATCGACAGTCTTTTGGGTGGCAGTGATGGAGTGGACGGTGGTCATTAAACCTTCTTCAATACCGAAAGCGTCGTTAACAACTTTAGCTAATGGAGCTAAACAGTTAGTGGTACAAGAAGCATTGGAGATAATCTTCAAGTCTGGAGTATATTTGTCAGCATTGACACCAACAACGAACATTGGAGCGTCACTGGATGGAGCGGTGATGATAACTTTTTTGGCACCAGCGTCAATGTGTTTGTGAGCACCTTCTAAGGTGGTGAAAACACCGGTGGATTCAATGACGTATTCAACACCGTTTTTACCCCATGGAATAGAAGCTGGGTCACGTTCTTGGAAAACTTTGATGGTTTTACCGTCAATGATCAAGTTATCACCTTCGGATTTGACTTCACCAGCGTATCTACCGTGAGTAGAGTCGTACTTGAACATGTAAGCAGCGTATTCTGGAGCAATGAAAGGATCATTGATAGCAACAACTTCAATATCTTTTCTGCCTAAGGCAATTCTGAGAACTAATCTACCGATTCTACCAAAACCGTTAATACCAACTTTAATAGCCATTGTGATTTATGAAAATTTATTAAGTACAATTAAATAAAATGTGAAACTTATAATAAAGATAAAAATCAATTGAACAAAAATGCGAGATTTCTGTCTCTATTTATACTGCCCCGTATTTTCAAAGTTGAACGAACGCCCGGGACGTTCTCTTCCATCCCCCCTACACTACCTTTTTTGTGGTTCGATCATACCGTTAACCATGAAAGAATGGACCTAGAGGGACTAAACTCTCGGGTATAGCTCAATTGTATGTTGTCTACAACTACTAGGGTACGATTGTCGATTTTGGTACCAATTGCGGTTACAGGTGCTACATTATTCGTCTTTTAATTTTTTCAGCTCGGTAACTCGACAGAACTCCGAGACCGAGCCTTGAAAAACGACTGGCGGTGTCACGAACCAATTGCGTAGGGCCTGGCGCTCAATCATCCGTTCAGTGCACGAAAATCACCAGAGCATCTCAAGGGTTCACGTTCTTTCTATTTTAGTAAGACGGACATGACTGAAATGATTGCTGTGATCGCGGTGTTTGGTCCGTAAGCCCGTGCCACCAAAGTATTACAAATACAATAATGCTGGTCATTCAAAAGGACCATAGGGTTATTACAGCTGCTCTATATTAGTCAGGACTGTCCCCCCTGTGGATAATAATAGTCTTTTGCTGTCAACTAAACAAAATGTTACTATTACTTCCTAATCAGTACCTCGCTAATCGGCTTTAAGCAGCACCTGATCGCTAGAGTGCGCTTACTAGTAGCCCTGTCCATTCTAAGATGTTGACTCTAACTAGCACCAAAACTGCTGCTGTCTATAAAGTTAGTTACTACGATATCACTAAGGTTACGTTCCAAGAAAATGGCATTCATTGTGAACACCTTTGTTAGTTAGTTTGCAGACACATGTGTTCGCTTCCTGGTTATTTCAGCCCTACGCGTATATTAGTGGATTCTGCAAGGGTATGCTTTTGTATCCGGGTCAAGATTACCCATTTACTAGTAAGTTTTGTCTGAGTATATGCTTGTACACCCCGGCTGTTACAATGCTAAGCTTCCTAACAGTGTGTTTTGCAGCCCTACGTGTTCCTGCCACCTGGAATACCCCAGATCACCCGGTAAGTAACGGAGGAGTTTCATGTGGGTTCCGGATCACTCCATTCAGATGGAAAATTAAATTTGAAGCGTGCCCCGGGTTTATAGCCTCGGATATTTCTGGGGTAATTTTTCACTCACCAACGCGAACAATAGTATAAAGTTTAAAACTCATTGTGCCATATCACGTTTCTAGACCGCGAGTGATTTCAACCATATTAATGGACCAACTACTCAATTCAATGATTTAAAATCTAGAAAAGCACTATTTTCTAGCTTGCAATGCACACTTATCATAAATATCACTGTGTCTTCGGTTACGTCACAGACTTGGCTACCTTTGTAATTTATGCTTGTAGACTTCTTAACCTAGACAAGAAGAACTAGAACCAGATAATCGTTTGTATAATTTCGATGACTTGCCGAGGGTTGTGAGGGCCAAGCTTATTAAACCATACGAGTTGTCTTTCGCAAAATTGTAGACTGAAAAATATGAAAAATATGAAAAATAAAGTAGCAATCATCAGATTATTAAGATTTTACTAGTAGAAAATAGGAGAGTGTAGAGAACAAATACGCTAGTTTGCGAAAATCAGGCATCCTATGCCTATGTATACGATATGCTCTTAGCCTTGCTTACCAACGGTTCAAAGTCCGAATAAGTTGCAGCAACCAATGAGAAAATAGGGAGGTGAAATATGGTCAATGGTACCGAAGTATTTTTTCAGGCAGCATTAAATTGAAAGCCAACATGGGATACGAACCCTTTCACAGAAAGGAATGTAACCATATAAATTGAATTTTATTTTCAAAGTGAAATAGCAAGTGTAAGCAATATAGCAGCAAATGTCGCAATATGAAATGTTTAGCATCGAGGTATAGTACAATCTAAGCGGATCTGATAAATAAGCCTGCGAAAAAGTTAAAATTTCCACCACCTCTCAATCTCATAACCGACCATAACCTTCGCATCGACTAAGCTGCCAAGCAAGCAACCAAGAAAAAAAATAGCAATGATTGAACAGTAAGCAGAGAAGATACCAAGACTAGATACAAAAAGCAAAGAGCCGTACCCAGAGCAATAGCTTTTGCATTTGGGCTACCACTTTTTAATGCAAGTGGTGGCAATAAGGGGCAATGTACTATTTACGAATATACGCAACTGTACAAAAGTAATAAGATAGGGAGCATTGTAACAAAAAGGATCTATGCCACCTCCAAAGAAAATAATATCCCCCAAAAGAATGACATGTTTATTTGCGAGAATTAGGTAGCTCCTTATCATGATTGCGCGCAATACGAGCCAATAAATGTGTGAAAGTAGCATTTCGGCGACACCAACAGTTGCTACCGGCTGTAAAATCGGTCCCAAACGTGGTTCCTTCATCTCAGCCGTGAATCGTCGACCTTCCATGTCAGCCGTACCCTTAATTGCCAGTCGTACATGAACTTACATACATAACCATTCGTGCATACACTAAATGTTAAAAGCAACAACAGGGTGCATATAGTATAGTATGCCCACCTTTGATATATTGAGGAGATAGGAAAAGTGCAACTGTCCTCGTAACCGCGTGGGAGGCCTCGTATATAGATATATAGTAACATATGATATTTATCAGCAGACTGGACGTCGATGACGAGTCGTACAAAGTTAAATCCGTGGTAGTCATCCTTTATGCTCGATGAATGTGGTGTTGACGTTTTGCACCTGCGAAATCGGGATAAGTGATTTATGCAGCTAAAAAATTCCTGATGATTTTACCTTCCCTAATCTGCGGGCTTAAATCTGCGCTATTTCCGACTAAATGCGCACTCTCCAGTCGGAAATATTCCTGGAAATACTGGTGCATTTACCTTGATTTTGAATTCCAAGTGCAAGGCATTGTGAGATAGCGGAATTCCTAATGCTTTGATAGGGCCCAGCCATATCACTCAATTTGTATGGACAATCTTTACTTTTACTCCAAATCATCTCAATTGCCGATCTTATCGCCGACTTTTTTACTGCAAGCCCTATACACCAATGATAGCCACCTTGAGGCATAAACTGTATTGTCATTATGACATCAGCTTTGTCTTACAACAATAAAAATTATGCACCCAAATATGATTCAACTAACATTAGTGTCGTGGTAGCAGATACGGACACCATTCAACATAAAACCTGACGACTGCAACCAACTGGCCATAGTCGCATTTGATTGCAACCTTGTCATGGAAAATTAACTGATAGCCATTTAAATGCGGTAAATAGCCATTTACATGTTATGTACATGCCGTTACTGGGCCATCCCAAATCTGCCAAAATCCGGGCATTTCGATTCTGTGTAGGCACATTTTGGCTAATAGTTGCATTTGTGATAACTAAACTCGATTGTCTACCACCGACTGTGTAAATAGCCTAATACAGCAAACGCAATGGGGATGGAATATTATCAAACTGAAAATTAAGCATGACTGTAAGCAACTCTAAATCCTCGAAGTACTGTCGAAATCGCTCAATTGCAAATATTTACAGTACTAGCTTGTACTCGTGCGCGGATTGTAAATAGTTCTGCGAAGTCCGCTCATTAGTAAGTTTAGTAATCGCAATTTCAAATTGAAATAGTAATTACACACCACTCATGACACCCATGACAAATTTGTTTTCTGGTTTCTAATTTCTGTCAAAATAGTAAGGAAATCCACTTGTACCTGGAAAAATAGCCGTGGTAACTACTACAACATTCGAGCTCATCTTGTCGGAGAGCGGATAAATGTTCGTGTGATTTATCCGGCTCATACAGAACATTCTACAATATCTTCAGGTACTGCTCATACATTAATCATTCGTCAACTAGATACATCCGTGCGCCTGTTGCCCTCTACTCCTTTTTCTATTAACCGTTATCCGTTGATCCTTCAATAACCAAACCCGAACAACTACCTATAGTTGTTTGTATATAGCATATTACCAAAATCAGACGTTCCATCTATTATATCGACCGGTTGCCCTGAGCTCATAGAACTGTACTCAGAGTTACCATTGTAGTCGGAAAATGATAGTATTGTTGGCTCATTCGTAAATTCTTGGTTCATATCTTGTAGAACAGTAAAATCGTTAAAATTGGTTTCATCATAAGTGGATATTTCTCTATTTCTTCTAGTATTATTATTAAATAAACTGGCGGGAAAGCTCGTTGCTAATACCGGGGAACTGCTTGGGTTGGTAATAGTAATGTGTTTTGTATGGTGACTCGAACTCACTGATGGTTTGTGTATATATCCTTTACTTTTATTAGATGGGGAATATGGTCGAGTCAATGATGATGACGCTCTGCGAATGATGGATGAGGAGCTTTCCGGACTCTTCATCATTTGCGTGGCTTCTGGAGGAGAAGCTATCTGCCTCGCACCTTTGTTGGTCAACGAGGAAAATGAAACAAGACTGGTCAATTCATGGATATCGTCTGCGGAGTTCACACTATTGGTATCCAAGAATAACGACGATCTTGCTGGGGACAAAGGTTCTTGCTTGATCGAATGTCCATTCATAGACATTCTCCCAAAATTGGAGTTACAGTCGGATTCAAAGTCCGTAAATTCAGACGACGATACGGAGTTTACACCAGCAATGGAGTTAGCTAATAGCACCCCCAGAGAAAAACCCCCAAGCGAAAAATCGTTCAAATTGAGGGTTTCCGTCAACTTTGGTGGCGAATCTGGTTTTATAGGAATGGGAATTTGATCTTCAGCTAAATTGACAGGTTGATTGTAGTCTTCTTCAGACTTGACTTTAAAGTCAGCTCTATTATTTAGCACTGGAGACTTTGATTCTTCATTGTAGTCTTCGTATGAAATTTTATGATCCGCAAACTGTTTTATTGACTGAGAAGAATTAGTCCGCTTGTTGTAACTGGCTGCAATCAATGCACCTCTTTCCCATTCAACGGGCAAGTTCTTCAAAAGGTTCTCATTATTGATAAGATAGAGTACCACTTGGTTAATTGGGATTAATCTATCATTGGCGGACTCTTCATCTGGAGAATCGGCATTTTCTTGGTTGGCACTATTCTGACTGGCCAATTCTTGTAAGAATGGGAGATTGAATTTCGATAAATCAATTAACTTCTCTAATGATTTGGTCAACAATTCAATTCTAGTTTCCAACAATTCGACATAGCCCGGAGGGTAGGTCTTTTGTTGTAACTTCTTTTTGTCAGTAAAAATACAAATTTTGTTGTCTATCAAGCAACGATTGCAAGGTTTCTTACCGTCACATTTAGTCTTTTTAATTCTACAAGAATCACAAGCCTTTCCCACCCTCTTCTTTTTAATATGGTGGTGAGAGTGCTCCTCGATACTTATGGGAGAAATCATGAGTCAATTTATAACACGTAAAAAATAGGAATACGAAATGAAAAAGTGGAATAATTGTCCACAATTAAAGACCAGCTTAGTGGACTGATACCGCTATTAACTGGAAGCTATTTGCTGAAGGCTACCAAAGTTAAATATTTACCACCTTGAAAACAATAAAGATATACTGCTCAGCGGTAAAACACAGCGGTTAAACAATAGATTAGACGACACAAAGGAGGCTGTAATAAGCTCCACCAAGTGAGATCTATGAGTGGTATGAAAAACGATGTCGGAGAGAACGACAGCGACTCTATGGGGCAATCAACTTCCGAAACTTATTAAGATTGATCCCAATAGTTGCAAATAAATAACAAGAACGTGTCAGACAAAGGCAATATCAACTGACAAGTTAACTTTAATTCTACTACGACACGAAACAACGAATACAGTACAAATAAATGACCATATATCCAATAAAGACTATACTAGACTATAGTAGAAATATGATACAAGGTATTCAACTATCCTCGTCCGTAACTTGTTGAAAATCAAAGAAACAGGAATAAATGAATACGGCTAGGTCTATAAAAACTAATGCACCGGGAATAGACTTGAAATATATAGTGGTAATGGAATAGTAATCTAGTAATAATAGAATAGTAATTTATTTATAATATTTTTGTTTGAAAATTGCAGCCGTTCCTCCAAATATATAAGTAAACTATTACTAATTACATGCCAGACTCTTCCATCATTGCTGCAGCAATATGCGTGAGCTATGCATGTGAGGAACGTAAAGAAGTAACGAAACCGTTATGGTTATATCCGAGTAGGATTAATTCCCGCATCGGTTGTAATCCATCTGTGGAACACCCGAAGCAGAAAGGCTTCGGTCCGACGGTTTAGGAGAGGTGCGACTTATATACAGGAAGTAAGTCACAATCCATAGCCGTTTAATGGCTATTTTTCTCAGTATTTTCTAGAGAATTTTCTAGCATGTATGGATTACATTGTTAGCTAACATTGCTATCAGGCGCTTTGTACTGCTAGTTCTGCGTTGCTTACTGTTCCATGATGTTCTTCTGGAAACTTGGATGTAGTACTTTCATGCTGTTTTTGACTTTTACGGTATAATCTTCTCCAATACTTTGTTCGTAACGCCGGGGCACTAGGTGCTACTGGAGGTTTAATCACTTGGCTATACGGCTAATGGTTACGTTGGCAATGGTTGCAAAATGTCATCTTCAGTATGACTGCAATTATATAATACCACATTTGTGGTCACGATGATAGTCTAGACATAATACCCCTATTGATATGTCTGGTTTGTAACAACCATGCGTGCTGGCCACATTTGTATTAACTTGTGACCACTTGGGTCGACTTGGGTCGACGTATTTCGGTTGCTCGTGTGTAGATGCATATATCTATGGATCTATCGCAATCTTGGGTCCACAAGGTAGATTTGGAAATTGATTAGAACAATATTACATGCACCCTGCAACAGCAGTGGATCGTCTATTCTATCCACGCATGAATCCCTTTGTTATTGTGTTATCTCGTAGTAGGTGGAATCTTGTCGTGTCCATTTGTCATTAGTTTGTCATTTTAATCTAATATTTACGTCCAGATTATGTATGGATCCCTGTAGTTTCTATTATTGTTGATAAGCACGCATTGAAATAACATTATTTTTTTTAAAGTACTTTTTGCCTTGCCATGCACAAGTTTGACTGCTAATAATCAAACCATACCAGATTCTAGACTAAACTTGACTTAGATATTATTGCCATGAACTGATGTTGTTGACGGCAAAACTTGTACGTTGCTTTTCGTAGCTGCAAATTGCCTACGTCCTGGCTCGTTGCTTTGGTTGCCAAATTTTTTTTGTACGATTGTAAATCATTATTGCTTGTCATATCTGCACCGAATTATCTTAATCTTCAATAACATTGCTTTTTCGCAATAACACTCTCCGTATCCTCTTCGTCTCGGCCCTGAACCCTTGCTCATATGCTCGTCGTCAAAGTGAACGCCAACTTCCTTATTAGCATATTCAGCGCTTGCTATTTCGCAACCACAGCTACCAGCCATGGTGCCTTTCCCAATACAGAAATAACCTATTGAATCGAGCTATTTTTATACGAGATACACCATTTTAGCACCAGATGGTCCGTACCTCGATCCATAGCAAACAACTTATTGTTGTACTATCAGGATAGTGCCTCACGGTTATTTTTGGTAACAGTGTCCCCCAATCTTCACCTTCACATAGACATGCTCCCGTTGTGAACAACGCAATAGTTCGATCACAAGGCAATCTCAATCTACTGACCAAAGACAATCAACTGGTCAGAAGATATCATACCAGACAAGGGAAGGGACAGGCGCAATGTGAGATGCTTCTTTGAGACTTCTTTGTAGCCTTGTTGCCTCACTATAAGCTTTGTTCAATATACGAAATGGGACCCTTCTATCAGATGTTCCTGGTCTCATGCTGCGCAAGTGCACAAGCATATGGCAACACTGTTTCACTAGAGCATGCATATGCTTCCAGAACTAGTTCACAAGATAGAAAATATGCATCGACTACTCTTTGTAGGTTTGATTTGTCCATTTATGAAGAATAGGAGTTTTCGTATTCTTTTCATATTCTTTTTTGCAGCAATTAAATAAATGCACCTACAAAATATGTGCGCATTCTTTCACACCAAGAATACTTTCAGCAAACTACGCAGAGAAAGAGTACAATTAACCAGCCTGATTCCATACCAACAGTATCATGTGAATTCATACATCATCTCATACATCAACTGTAAGCAACGAGACAAAAATACATCTGTTACAAGCAGTAGAGCCATGGCAACAGAAGTAGTTACATCTTACCTCCATTCCACCGTAAATTTTACTGCGCTTTACCGCCATCTTCTCACTACACTCGCACTACAGTCGCACTTTTCTCTCACCGCTTTCTCAGTAACTTCTTCATCTTCGCAGTAATTTGCTCGACCTCATCTTTGGTACCTCATTTTTCTGCTGCAAAAAACAATTTTCAAATACAAAAAGGTTGCGATGAACTTCTCTTCCATCTCACACCATGGCTAAGAAACAAAAAGCAAAAGCGGAAAGCCCTCCAGTGAAAGAATCAAACAAGAATGATAAACGTCGAGACGATTCAAAACAAAAAGGAAAAAACTCCCCTACTGATACACCACTGGATGATAAGAAGAAACCTCAAAGAGGTTTGGATATAGGAGGTAATTTTGGCTGGACAGGCAAGTTACCGGCCACCTTAATGCATGAACATTGCCAAAAGCAGAAATGGGGCAAAGTGGTGTTCGATATGAGGAAGAATTCAAAGGGTTTTACTGGAGTAGTAAGTTTATCTTGGGAAAATCCCAAGTCAAAAGAGTTGATACACATCCAAATGATCCCTGATTCGGACAGTTACACTCCAAGAGAGACTACGAACGAAGCCCGTCATTTTGCTGCCACATATGCGTTGCACAGAATCAATTTCTCCAAGAATATGAAGATGTTGTTTCCCACAATCTTCAGGGACTACTGGACAGACTTGGAAACAGCACGGTTGCAGTTGCTAAAGCTGGATAAAGAGGCCCACGATCGAAAATTCAATGCCAATCCGTTTTTAGTGCATCTAGAGACGTTGAAAAGAAAGGAACAGAAGGAAAAAGACCGTCTAATCAAACAACAGAATGAAGAAAAACTCAAGAAACCGACCGTGAGCATCGAGATTCAATCTAAAGCGAAAATTGCCAGTAAATCGCCCAGTCCAAAAGTTTCCTCCAATAGAGAAATCGTCAAAGAGGCTACGGCAATCGCAACATTCCCCAGAAAAGTTTGGGAAAACGCTCCCTTTATTGACTTTACTTCGGAGATTCGTACCTCCATTGAATCTTCAGTTAGAAATCATATCAATTGGGTGTTTGAACACGAAGATTTGTTGGAATCGAGAGATAACGATTCGTATTTGCAATCTTTACTAAGGGCAGGATTTCGTGAATCCCATATTCAAGAAGCATTCAAATACACTTCTACCTATATTGACGCATTAGAGTGGTTATTGTTTCATATTCCAGAAGACGATTTGCCTCCTTTCTTTGCCAAAACTGAAAAGGATTCAGGGGTTTCGTTGAAGATCTCAAAAAACATTCAGTTTGAGTACTTGATGAAAAGAATGTCTCAGTCTGGGTTTGACGCAGATGATATTGTCGCTGCCTTAGAATCATGCGATTATGACGAAGTTAAAGCAGCTGTATCCTTGACTAATCAAATGGCAGACATAGAGATTGGCGAAGATGTACCAGATAGTCAAACACAATGGGAAGAAGAAATCGATGCTATTGACATTATAGGGTCCAATAAAGTTGCCTACGTGGATGGATCAAATAAGCAGATTGTGAATGTCGAGTTAAATCCAAAAAAGATTAATAAAGGTCTCTTAAGTTTACGTTTATTCAAGAGTGAAAACTACCCTTCCCAATTACCAGGGATCCATTTGATTGTTAACGATGCATCTTTCAAGTTAGCCAATTATATCAAAATATCGATTGTGAAACAAACGGTAGCCCATTTAATCAATGAAGGATATTTAGGAGCTGGTTTCTTGTTTACTATTATAGAATGGATGGAAGACAATATTTATAAGGTGATAGAGAATCCAGGGCCGCTCTTAGAGGAAAGAATGGCTATTAAGAGAAATCAACTGCTGATTGCTTCAACAAAATCAGCGCAAAAATCAAAAGCAAAGACTTCCCATTTCAAATTATCCGAAAGTGATCTCGAAAGTATGAAACACTCATATAATGAACGATTGTCGTCTGCCGAATTACAAGAGCTGTTGAAAAAGAGAGCAAAGTTGCCAGCATGGAAGAAACGTGAGCAATTAGTATCTATGATCGATTCTAATAAGGTAACTTTAGTGACTGGGGAGACTGGTTCTGGTAAATCAACACAAATAGTTCAATTTATTTTGGATAATTTGAATTCCAAATGTAATTTTGAATCCAAAATAATATGTACGCAACCTAGACGTATTTCAACAATTGGATTAGCTGAAAGAATCAGTGAAGAAAGAGTTGATAAGCTTGGTAATGAAACCGGTTATATCATTAGAGGTGAAAATAAAACAAACAAATACACAAGATTATCCTTTGTGACAACAGGGGTCTTGTTAAGAATGTTGCAATCGATGATGTCTTCAAAGAAAGAGGACAGTCTTTTTACAAACTTAGAGTATATCTTTGTCGATGAAGTTCACGAAAGATCTGTTGATAGTGATTTTCTTTTGATAGTTTTGAAGAACATCATGAAAAAGCACCCAAAACTAAAGATCATTTTGATGTCAGCAACTATCAATATTGAAACGTTCAGAAACTTTTTTGACACTCCATTAAATCATATCCACATAGAAGGAAGAACATTCCCAATTGAAGATTATTATTTGGATTCCATATTAGATGATCTTGACTATAAAATTGAGAATGGTGACGGAGAGTATATTAAACCAAGAGCAGATTCACATTTCTTTAAAGAAGGAAATTTGAACTACAATTTGATTGCAAAATTATGTGTTCATATAGATTCCAAATTCAAAGAAGAAAACAACAACGGATCTATTTTGATCTTTTTGCCAGGTATTATGGAAATCAACCGTTGCATAAGAGAAATCAATGATGTTTTCGAAGGAGAGTGCTGGACTTTACCATTACACTCTGCTTTACTGTCGAACGACCAAAAGAGGGTGTTTAAAATGCCAGGTAGAGGAGTTAGAAAAATTGTTGTATCGACAAATGTTGCAGAAACATCCATCACTATCCCAGATTGTGTAGTAGTAATTGATAGTGGTAGATCAAAATCCATCTTTTACGATAGTCAGATGAACACAACAAAGTTAATCGAATCCTGGTGTTCTAAAGCCGAAATTGGACAAAGAAGAGGTAGATCGGGTCGTATAACTAACGGTACCTGTTATCATTTGTATACTAAACATACCGAATCCGAAATGTTACCGCAACCTATTCCTGAAATCAAGAGAACCAGACTTGAAAATTTATACTTGGTGGTCAAATCAATGGGTATTAATAATGTTGAGAAATTCTTGAGTGGAGGGGTGGATGTGCCAGATGCTTCTGCTTTACTTAAATCTAAAAAGTTCTTGCAAGATATTGGTGCTTTGAATAATGAACATTTATCAAATTTGGGTAAATACTTATCATTACTTCCTACAGATTTACAAAGTGGAAAATTATTAATTTTAGGATGCATTTTCGGATGCTTAGAGAAGTGTTTATCGCTTGCTGCTATCAGTTCATCAGGTAGTCCATTCATAAACAGTTTTGAGCAAAGAGATAAAATAAAAGAAGTTCAATCGTCATTTTCTAATGATCAAGGTGATTTGATTTCTATGGCCAATGCAGTTGCAGAATATGAAAATGTTAAAAGAACCAAACAGAATTCTAAGAAATTTATTTCGAACAACTACTTGTCTTATCTTACGTTGAATGAAATTGCCTCTGCAAAATCACAATACATTTCCCTATTGCAGGAAATGGGGTTTGTTTCATTGGGATATAAGTTCGATAATGATAACTACAAGAATCTCAATAGAAACAATGAAAATTTTGCCGTGATTCGTGCCATCATTACAGGATCGTTCTATCCACAGATAGCCCGAGTGCAATTACCTGACACTAAGTTCATTAAATCTAGTGTAGGATCAATTGCCATAGACCCAGATGCCAGACAGACAAAATTATGGATTCGTAACGAAGCATACATAGAGAATTTACAGAAGCAAACAAACGAACCAAAGAAACAAGATACAAATGGTACTAAAATACAGACGAAACAAGATACAACGGAAGAGACAAACGAACAAATTTTGCCAGCAAATAGAGCATTCATACATCCATCGTCAGTTGTATTCACTAACAATAGTAATATGAAAGATGCAGATGCTTCTAAAGACTATATCAATGAAGATGGTACTATTAATATGACCAAGGCTAGAGAAGAATTTGATTTGACGCCAAAAGTATCCAACAACACAAACTCGGCACTCAAGTCTTCGTTTGTCGTCTACAGAAGCTCTCAGCACACTAACAGGTTTTATTTACGAGACATTACGCCTACTTCTACCCTAGCTACATTATTGTTTGGTGGTGAAATTCTCTACAATCTAAGCGAAAATGTGGTGCAGGGCCGTGTTGCACCAGGAATTGTTCTAGACAACTGGATGCCAATAAAGACATGGTGCAAGAATGCAGTGCTTATAAAGAGACTACGTAAACTATTGGATGGCCTAATCGAAGAGAACCTCTCCAATCCAGATCACTTGGCCAGAAGGTCATCGCAAGATGTGTTAGTAATTCTCGAAAAAGTGCTTACTATCTGATCACGTGAAATGCTGCAAAATTCTGATCCATTTGTAATCAGTGCCATAGAAGCTATGATGTCAGAGTATTTGATCTGATATGGCTGCAATGAAGTATGATTTATTTACTTTTCAGTTAGTAAGACACTGTTGTAAGTGAATTTTCCGTTTAAACTATGAAAAAACCACCAAGATTCGACGAAAGGTCAGCGCTTCTAACCAGCGATGGAGCCAGCTCTGATGGTGATGAAGAGAGCTATGGAAGCCTCAGTGATTCAGATGTGAAGTCGAGTGATCTACTATTGCCTCCGGATGTTCTCGAGTTGCCCAAGGTCATAAGAGAAACGGTTTCTCTAGAAGATGATCCTACTATTCCTGTAATAACTTTCCGTTACTTTTTGCTATCATTGTTCTTTGTTATTCCTGGAGCATTTATCGATACCATGAATTCATATAGAACAACCTCCGCATCGTACTCCATATTTTTTGTGCAAATTGTTTCGCATTGGGCCGGTCTATGGCTAGCCAAAGTTCTACCTAAAAAACAAGTGCGAATATTCAGATGGTCTTTCAACTTGAACCCTGGACCATGGTCCATCAAAGAGACTGCCATGGTTACTATAACTGCGAATAGTGGTGCCACTGGAAATCTTGCAACAAATGCCCTTAGTTTGGCCGATTTGCATTTCGGAGAAACAGTCAATCCTATAGTAGCCTTAGGGTTTATGTGGGCCATCGTGTTTATTGGCTACTCGTATGCTGCCATTGCCAAAAACGCGTTGTTGTACGACCCAAACTTCACCTGGCCCACTGCATTGATGCAGACGACGTTGTTACAGACCCAAGATCGGGCCCAGCATGATTCGAAAACAGGATCGAAACACATGAGAGTTTTCTTCTATGTGTTAATAGGAATCACTGTGTGGCAACTATTCCCAGAGTTGTTGTTTCCTATGACTTCATCGTTAGCAGTTCTCTGTTGGATAGCTCCCTATAATCATACGCTCAATTTTTTGGGTTCAGGAATGGGAGGAATGGGAGTATTGAACTTTTCCTTAGACTGGGCTAACATAACGTCGCAGATCATGTTGTATCCTTATTGGATTCAGGTGATCCAGTTTATTGCATTTGTTGTTGGAGCATGGATTTTAATTCCCCTAGTCAAATGGGGTAATATTGCATCTTCAAATGGGTTGATGTCCAACAAACTATTTACAGTGAATGGGACGTTGTATCCAAGCGAAAAATTACTAAATGCCGATTATTCGTTGAATTTGACGGCTTACGAGCATTATGGACCGGTGCATATTGGTGCACAAAGAGCATGGAATTTGTTTTTTGATTACGGCGCATATGTTAGTGGAATAGTGTGGGTTTTGTTGTTCGGATACGATAAAATCGCACCAACGATTCAGGCTCTCTTCAACAAGAAAAATACATCTAAAAAGGCTCCCAGGTATACTGATAGACTCAACAAGCTTCAAGAAAGTTACGAAGAAGTGCCTTCAAGTTGGTACATTGTATTATTTTTAATATCATTTTTCACGCTCATGGCCATATTCGGTTCTGGGCAAATGTTCATGCCTTGGTGGGCATGTATCATTGCATTAATTATGGGTAGCATCATCGTTACACCGTTAGCATGGCTTTATGCATTATCAAACTTTCAATTAGCCATCGGTACATTCAATGAGTTAATTTACGGCTACTTGAATGAGTTTTCTACGAGAAAGCATCCAGTTGGTGCTTTAGTGTTTGGGTCAATAGCAGGAGATGCGTGGTACCGAGCCCAGTACCATCTAGATTGTATGAGGTTAGGATTCTACATGCATCTTCCACCGAAGGCGATATTTTTTTCGCAATTATTTGGCGAGTTAATAGGAGTTCCGGTTAATTATATTGCCTTGAGATGGGTCATTAGCAACAAAAGAAAATACCTCGACGGCACATTAGTGGATCCCTTACATCAATGGACAGGACAGGCTATTTCGTCGTCTCACACCAATGCCATTCAGTACGTCGTTTTGGGTCCAACAAGATTATTCGCCAATTATCCACTATTACCTTATGGGTTTGTCGTGGGACTAATAGTTCCTATCTTGGTGTTTAGATTGCACAAGAAATACCCGGACCTCGGATTCAACTATTGCAACACCACCGTATTTTTCTCCAGTATGAGCAAATTCTACGGCAATTTATCTACAGGGTATCTATCAAAATTCTTGCTTGGCACTATTACCATGTTTTACGGCTACAGATACCACCATCTGATGTGGAAGAACTACAATTATCTAGTTGCTGCTGCTCTAGATACCGGTTACAATTTGTCGATTTTATTGATCTTTTTCCTCATGAGCGGAAACTTTACCGTGCCCAACTGGTGGGGGAACAACTCGACATCGGTAGAACGATGTTTTGCATTATAGCATGTATAGAAATATACTTTAAATATAGTTAGTATTATTACGCAACAGCCGCACAGTAGCAGTAGATGAACAAATGCTTACATAGCCAGAAGTACAACCAAAATTATTAAATTCACGATCAAGTTTCACAGGAGTATAGGTAATGTTTTCTGAACATAATGGCCATTACTTTGGAAGTGGTATTGACATGAATACCTGGAGCTTCTTCGTCAATAGATGGATCAAGTCTGGAAATGGGTTGGAACTGGTCGGAAATCGCACTTCCGAGCGACCGGAACTATATCATCTACAGGAGCTTCTATAATTTTCAAATTAGCGAAGAAGAATGAAATCCTCCCCGACACAGATTATGGACAAAAACAGCAACGATAATGGCAACAGTCCAGTTGAAGCAACTGATGCCACTGGTGCCAGTTCTGGAACAAACAGTCCAAGATCGGTGGTAATCCAGCGAAATCAGGCCAACCAATTGTTGGTAGCATTGAAGAACGAATTAGCTCTAGCCAAAGCCGCAGGGTCCGATAAAGTCAAAGCACAACAGCATTTCAACAAAGCAGAGAACATCAAGGGCATATTGCTTCAATATCAAGCACAACAGAAGCTCAAGAATGGAACTAGCGCTGCTTCTTCTCCTCTGCCTAGCTCTACCACCGCTGGCGGTAGCAGCGACGGTAATCTCGGTGCTTCCACCGCCGCCGTCCCCGGCGCCACCACTACCAGCAATGGTAGTGTAAATTCGCAGTCTCACGTATCCTCCACCATTTCTTCCCCAGTAAACACTTCTTTACCTCAAGTGCCAGCAACCAGCCGTCCAGCGTCCGTCAATTCCGTTCTGTCGCTCGTACCAAACATCTCAAGCCCCGGACCAATATCCACCATTGTAACCGTGGAAAAGTACACCCAAATCAGCAACCGGCTCCAAGAACTAGGTGCCCGTATAAAGTACCTCCAACAATTAAAGACTACCGAGTCAAATCCCGACAAAATCGCCTCCTACGACCTGGAGTTGTCCAACTTACAGGTCAAGTTCACCCAGTACGATAAAATTTGCACTTATATGAAAAAACAATTGTCCAATAGCTCCTCGCCTATCTCTTCATTGCCTGAGTCTGGAGATACCAAGACTGCTTCTCCCTTATCGAGACAATCGCCGCCACCAAATCCCCTGTTGGTGCAACCAACGCCGCAGATAGCCTCCAGCCAAAATTTGGCACAATTGAACCAAAACAAGTTGATGTCTAAATCGAATATTAACCTCAGTTCCAACCTCACAAACAGTAACATCAATTCCGGTCTCAGCAACACAAATCCTACAAATATCAACACAAATATCAACTCAAATCATAACAGCCGCTACAACTCACCTTTAAACTCGACGTTACCGCTTTCATACTCCAAACCACCAAATATGAGCTCGTTGCCATTATCTTCAAATATTAAACCTCCAATTGGAGGCAACAAAATTATGTCCAACACCAGACCTATAATGACCCCTGGCGGTGGTATTAACTACATGACGACACTGCAAGTCGGTGGCCAGCTTGGAATGTCGAGAATACCAAGCTATGACTATGTAAATTCTGCCTATACTCCTACTAATATTCCTGATAACGGTGGCCGAGTGTTGACGAAACGGAAATTGGCCGAGGTGGTCAATTCCATCGGCGCCGACGAAGGAGACTCCAAAACGGTATTGGAAGGCGATGTTGAAGACTTGTTGCTCGATTTAGCCGACGAATTTGTCACCTCCATTACCAGTTTTGCTTGTAAATTGGCAAAACACCGTAAATCTGACTTGATTGATACTCGAGACGTTCAAGTGCACTTGGAAAGAAACTGGAACATCCGGGTTCCTGGCCATGCTTTGGATGAGATTAAAGCTACTAAGAAATGGCAGCCAAATGCGGAATACTCCAAGAAAACTAGTAGTATTGAACAAGCCAAATCTATGGATAAATAGCCTGTATAGGTATGTATATTACTGTAGTATATTAAACTAGTATTGGTTAAACTAGCTTCAGAGCTAATTACTGTAGTAGATAATCTTCTATTGGATATTCCATATTAATCTAGTATCATATATATTACTTTGGAATATTATAATAGCTTATTCATCCAGCATCGGGATAAACATTAACCCTGTTTCAGCATATTAACATACTTAGGAGCTACATTTCGCGGAACTAATTCAATTTCGTAACCCCATGTTAACCCAGTTTCAATTTATACATCCCGTTGATGATATCAATTTTATTCACTTCCAATAGCCAATCCAAATAACCATCCAATACCAGTGAATCTACCGAATTTAAATCTAGTTTAGACTTGGGAACCGTCAACGATAACAACTCTTTGAGCCTGGTCAAGGAAATTGAAGTGAAGCTTTCAAATATTGATTCCAAATAGGGCCACAAGATTCTATCATAGCTGCCGTTTACCGTTGACTTCGAAGAGCCAGACCGCTCCGTCTCAATTGCTGAAACCAATTGCACGGGGTTTTCTTCCTCTTCGAATTCTAACTCATCGTTAACAATATATAATGTTTTCGTTAATTCGGACAACACTCCTTCTTTGGCCCAAAATTGCAATACTTGTGTCACCATGTAGGGACTCATGTTTAGCTTTTCGCTTATACTGTTAACTGAGAGCTCATTTTCCTCTTCATTAAACAAACTGATAACAGTGGCTCTAGCGGGGTTTACTTCAAACGATTTCGTTCTATTATTTTTGAAGGTCAAGCTCAACTTCACCATGCCTAGACTTGGTAAAAGCTTCAACAGTCTCCCTCGTTTGTAACTAGCAAACTTTGCTTCAAATTTCTCAAAATCGTCTTGGATTTGTTGGGGAATTTTGAAATCATCATTTTCTCCTAAGTTATCGAGTACAGTGGACCAGTAATTGTGAGATATAATTGATGAATGGAAGGTGGAAAATGGATTAACTGATTTCACAGTAGAATTTATGCCTTCGCTATCGGAAATATCCTTTACCATAACATCCAATGTGGTGAATTCATTTTTACCAAAGCGGACTTTAAGGAGAGAAATGTAATCTTCAACTTCAGCTACATCATAGTTATGGATATTTATCAATTTATCCCCAAATAATTTGGTGAATTCATCAATGAAAATATCTTTTGAATCAAAGATCGAAACTAGCGATTCGATTATATCTGAAACTTTGCCCTTCTTAAAGTCGGGCAATGCATCAATTGGGTCCGGAACCCAGCTTAATCCATACGATTCCTCATAGGTTTTATTAGCCAAATCATTATCGCTATTTCTCAATTCATGAGCTAGTTCAAATAGATCGTTTGTATGAGGATCATTATCAAGCAAACCATGAACTAATTTCACAATCACATCGTCTCTTGTTTTGAGGTAATTTCGTATTGGTCGTACAACTTTATCTAGCAACACACCTTTGGGATCAATAATCAAAAATGATTTGATGGTTTTATTATAGATATTTATCACATCTACAGTGTTTGCTCCTGAATGCAACAAGTTTCGATTACAGTTTTCAATAAAAGTATCTACCAATTTCTTTCTTTGGTACGCCTGCGATTTAAGTGAATAGTTTGCCAAATAAGCAAAATTGGTCAAATTTGACGGATCTGGATGCTGGTTCTCCTGGTTATACTGTTTATGATTGAAATTGATTTGAAAACACTGATATAACTCGTTCAATGCTTGGATAGATACCGGGTAATGCGCAATCAACTGATAAATTTCGTTGATCCGCAAAGACACTAACTCATCATGAGCAATCTTCAAAAGTTCAGAAACATAGATATTATTGATTTGGTTACTCAAATTTGACTGCGAAACCACTAAGGTAAAGTTTGGATAAATTTCATGATTTATGTAATGATTAATCTTGCCCAAAACCGATTTATTCCAAATTTTCCCGCAATTTGCATGAATAAATGAAATGATTCTATTAATGGATAATTTGATTAAAATATCATACAATAATTGATTCAAGTTTATAGACATCAAGACTTTTATGATATCGATGATATTTGATTCAACAGACAAATTAAAGAAAAGATTATCATTAAAAAACTTCTCGAGTAGATTAATAAAATGACTATTATTTCGTATCAATACATGATAGAATAATGAATTTAAATTTTTGGTAAAGTAATTTAAATTGATATCATTCAAATTGAGATATGATAAACAATTATTGTAGTAATCTAAAATGGCCGAGATCACGTTAAAATACTCCATAAATGAGCCCAATGGTGGTAAACCTTGGAAAAATGCTTTGAATTCGATTTCGATAGAGTTTAAGTACAATTTGACAAAGTCGAACTGATTGATATTGTGATTCAAACATTTAATGGCAGCTCTGACTCTTTGGGAAGGAGGTTCTATTTTGACATGACTTTTGCCGTGGATATCGATGGTTGGGAAATACGGTTGTAACCAATGTAGAAGGTAGTTGATTTCGTTATCAACTTCCGGTTTGTTCAAGTCATTTAGTGTTGATAGTGGGATTATTGTATTGATGATAGCCAGATTGAGCATCCCAGGAAGTGTGAATGAGTGGGACAAATCGTGGTATATTGGGTCCGAATAGATCAGAGATCAAGGCGATGAATGATTGATGGTTTCAGTGGACTGAGGTATAATGGTACTGACGAGATTAGAATCAATCTGAACAGATGCTGAAGGAACTAATTCTAAGTAATTGAATCTAGAAGATTTGAATAGGTGTATCTAGTAATAAATAAATAAAGTTGAATCAATCAACAAAATAAATAATATAAATAACGAAATAAAGAATAATGAGAAGTAAAGAGAAAACAATTAATAAATAAATAAATAAAATGTGCAACGAATGTTTATTTGCTTAATACTACGGAAAAACACAAACAATCTTACGTTTAAGCAACTACATTATACTGTACATCACCACCGAGCACTACTGACCACTACATCCTATACGAACGATGTTGTGTTCTATTGCTAATAGCATAGAATTGTATTAGAGATACATAGAGATACATACTTCCAAGAATGTGAATAGAATAGAACCACTTTAGAATTAGGATGGAACTACAAGTCAAACACCTCTACACTAATGCTACCCACAGACTGGTACTATCGATACTACCGGCACTAGTAGAAATTATTCTTTGGCTCTAATCTCACTGAATTACAACGAATCTGGTGATGATGGGTACGGTCAAATTGACCTTTCTAGAGTCTCTAGATCTCTTCAGACGCTGGACGTTCCTTCAGACCCTTTGGCTCTCTCGTAGTTCTGTATAGTTCCTATATTAAATCACAGGCTTCTCTATCTTCTTGTTTGATCTCTCTTCACTCTTCTTCTTTGCTTTTCACTCTTCAGTTCTCTACACCAAACTACTATTCACAGATCAAGCCTTAATAGCATAACTCCTCGAGCTCAAGTCTTCATTATTCATCCATACTCTATTTGAGCTCATCTCGTCCATCTTATCTCGGACTTGTCGCCCCCACCGATCCTCCACTACAATTGATCCTCCACTTGCCCTCCACCTTCGTTTCTCACACTTTTCTACACTCTAAATCGAACCGAATAATTTATATCTCTTTATCATCCTTAAATGGTACGTCAACTTATGATATAGTATCGCTAAGTAAATGTTATAGCGCTCTACTACGACTCCCCAATGTCAATTCACTAACTTTGTAGCCAAAAGTGTCCGATAAAACCAAATTCATCGAATTCACCGGAGTTTCTGCTTCTACAGCACAACGTTATCTTACCAAAAATGATAACAACTTACAACGAGCATTGGATAATTACTTAAGCCAATCATCTTCATCTAAAGCACCCACAGCACCACGAAGCAAGAAATTAATCGCCGTATTCAATGATTACGTCGACCCGTCTAACAAGAATCAAATCGACATCAATGGTACCCTCAAGTACTTGAATGACTTGGAAATCGAGCCAGAACACCCCAAAGCATTAGTATTGGCCTACTACTTGATGGCACCTTCCGTTGGTGTTTTTGAGAAAAGTAATTTTTTAAATCAATGGGCTGCCGTTAATGTAGAAACCATCCAGCAAATGAAACAGTTTATCGATAAATTTTACACCGACGTAATCCAAAACAATACTCAGATACTCGTAAATGGTTCTCCAGCTACTTTTCAGAGCTTATATGGTTTTACTTTTGATTTTTTGATGGAGTTACAGAACCAAAAGCTTTTGGACACAGAGCTAGCAGTAGATTATTGGAAGTTGCTATTCCCCTTAATCACCCAGGATAAAGAGGTCTTATTGAGATTGGACCAATGGTATGATTTCGTAGTTTCCGTATATAAACGATCCTTCTCCAAGGATAGTTGGACGATGTTTTACTTATTTGTTCAGGATGTTGTGGTACTGGACCCTGTCAGTTTTTCGAAGTATGATGAAATGGCATCCTGGCCGAGTGTTATTGATGAATACGTCGAGTATTTGCGTGAAAACGATTTGTTGGCAGAGAAAACATAATTACAGGCAACCACTGAGCTACACACCTACAAAGAGATAATACAGCATGCTACACTTCTGTCAAAATCGAGCAATTGTCAAGACTAAAGCAAGCAAACAGAAGCTGTTTGACCCGATGAGTTTTTCCCTTAAAAGCTGACAATATGATTAATTAGTTTACCAGTTGCGTTGCCATTAGACTTCGCAATGTTCCATTAATATTCATTAATATGAGTTCAACAATCGGGTCCTGGGAATTGATTCATACAAGATTCAAAGGTAGTATTATACCTGCAAGAACAAGGACGGTTAACGATGCATCTACAATTCTATTGAAATCTAATATGTTCATACTTTTCACCTTATTTTATCGTAATGATGAAAGCTGCCTCTTATATTTCATCATACTCCTTACGAGCGGAACCTTCTTTTCACTCCATGCAAGGTACCAATACTATAGTACATAGCTACATTAATCTATAAGAAATACTAAAGTTCTATAGTAGAGAAGATATAAATATAAGTAATGAAATGAAACAAGAGCCAATATTAATGAGTATTGACCAACCAATGACACCAAATCAATTGGTGATCCTCCAAAGTCTCAAACTTTGGTCCTGTTCAATATTCCTGGGTATAATCTGGTACGAAGGGCTGTTGACCTGGTATTGGATACAGTCACTGTTTTAAAGCTGATATTAAAATGGTAGTTTTTAGTCGCGCTGAATAATGCGACCTAATTTAACAAATTATCAATCGAGCTTTTTCTCAAAGCTAATAATGTTCTTGAAGCGTCTTGATCAGATAATCTAGAGTCTTCTTCTTCTGATATTATAGCATTTCCGCCAGGGACCTTTGACTTAAAGTATTTCTTTCTTGGTAACTCGATTTTTGGATTTAAAGCTGGATCTGGTAATGAGAAATTAGATCTTTTATTTGAAGACAAAACTGGGCCAGAAAATGGCGAAGTTGATGTTGATAAAGCAACGGTATGAGGGGAAATTGGTACGGAGTTCTTCCGAAGCTCGTTGAACTTATTCAATGTGGAGAAAATTGGGTGGATCTCAGGAGTAAAATCGGGAGAAGTCAACTGGTCTATATTTTCATTATCGATATCGTGATTTTCACTAATTGCGGGCGTGATGCTTTGTTCAATGGGTGGGATATTTTCGTTTTGAGAAATTCTGTAATGGTTATTGGAAGCATGGTTCAAAATTGGTGGTTCTATTTCGCCTTGGTCGGCAGTTTCTTCGTCTCTTTCGTCTATTAAGGTACCCATGTCATTAACTAGGGATTTGAAATTGAACTCTTTGTCGATATTTCTATATTGGTTGACATTTAACGGGATTTTTGTGAAATTGAAATCAAAGTTGTATGAGTTGTCGTAAGAAAGAATCAATTCTTGCTGTTTTTGTATCAAATGATGCAAGTACAAAATATATTCCACACTGGATTTCAAAATAGTCAATTTGTACATACCATCGATTTTATTACCATTGGAGTTTTTGGGCTTTAAATTGGGCGAATTGGTCGAAACTCTACAGGCTGGAATCAAGTATTTCAAGGCCTCGAATTCTCGGTTGATTTTGATTCTTCTTCTTTTCTCAATTATGGAGTGTAATTGTTTTGTTTCGTATTTTCTTTTGGCCAATTCTTGAGAATCGATATTTGCACTTGATCTCCGTCTTTTCTTTTTGGGCAAAATGGTATTTGAGTTATCTTTTGAATCGGTGGAGGTGTTACCATTGTTTAGGTAGTCATTTGTTAAGATTTCGTAGTTATTATCGTCGGAATCCAACTCTTTATTCAATTGAATGATGGTAGTTTTTAAAACTGGAGGGCCTGGTAACGTCATTATGTGAATTTTCACTGAAACGAATAATCTGGACGAGTTTTGAGCTTTGTAACGAAGCTCTGGAGTAGTTTTGCTTAAAATGGGGCTATTGCCAGGGAGGGTATTCTAGGCAGAGACTCTAGACAGAGAAAACAGATTCTAGGCAGAGATTCCACACAGGAAGAAAAAATGCTAGACACAGACTTTAGCGAGACAGCAAAATCTGGATCCAACGAGATGAAGTGGGTTTAAAAACGCCAATACTTCAACAATAGAGTAACAGATGAAACGAATCAATCAACTGATGCCCAGAACTAAATGGAATAAGTTCTTGATGTAGCCAAGAACAGAACCAAGACTACCGAGACTACCAAGACAGGTAATAAGTAGTGGTGAAATAAAAAAGGCTAAAATAAAGCTCGGGTGCTACACTTAACCACAATACACTAACAGATCCAACGGTAAAGGACGGAAGTTTATGTATGGATGTCTGGATGTATGGATGTTTGGATGTTTTCTCGCTTAGGTATTTGGTTGCAAGACAAGATACCAAATCAATCAGGAACTGCTAATGCAAACAGATGAACAGGGCCAACAAAGTAAACCAGTGTTACTATCACTAACTATGACTACTGGAAAGAACAAATATACATTGCTTGCCTAGATACATATATAGCTTTTGACCATGTGTAGATAAAACGTGTGAAAGGCTCACACGAGTAATTACTCCCACGTGTGACGATAGTGAGAATCAGGTACCACCACGTTTGCACACGTTTCCATGGGGTGAGGGCCACGCGAGGGCACTAGCGTGGTGGGCATCACTACGCGAGTGTAGGGGCATGCCGGAGAAGGTTAGTTCGGTGCTAGGGGAGAAGTTATGGACAAGTTATTGTTTAGCTAGGGTTAGTATTTAGCTGACCGGAATACTTGGCAATGGGTTCCGGCTTCTACTCCTAACAACCGCCTAATCTGCAAGAAAAAAAAATGTCTGAAAAATCCAGTTTTCCAAGCAATGTAAATGATCCGCTATGTAGAATAATCCGCAATGTAGTACAACAGCAATGTAGAAATATAGTTTAAATAGCAATGTAGTGCAAGAAATGGCGAGTCGAGTCGACTGTATGCGTGGAGTCTGTGATTTTATCCGGCTGGGCTTGCTGTAGTACGGTAATTAGACCGTAGTCTGGAGTGAGCATTATAGTCGCACGACCATATTGTGTTGCACGGTAGAAGCAATGCAGACATTTAGCATGGCAACAACATGCTGGTCCGCACTGGACTGAAGTAACAGCCGTTTGATTCTGATGGTTATCTCTTTCTAATTATCAGTTCTACATCATTAGACTAAGTCCGAGTGCTATTCGTACTAATTCAAGTAAACTCTAAGCCTGGAATGAATATTTCAGAAAGCCTTTAAAAGTCACATATTGCTAGGTAAGAATTGTCGCATATCTGGACTTAGTGCCGCAGAGGTGCGAAAAAGGATTCTAGAACTCATCAGAACAGCCTAATCCGAGCTCAGATAAAGTTATGGCTATTGTAGCCTGAAATTCATCTTCTGATACAACCATAAGCTCGTAAAGTTAAACACCGTAAGCTCGTAAAACAAACACCGTAAGCTTAACAATAACATGAAATTTACCGTAAACACCTACCGTAATGATTCGAAATACGTCATCTCCACATTTCCGTAACAAAAAGAGAAGGTCCTTCCCAAAACGGCTAGCAGACAATACAATGCCATATTGTCTATTAGCTAGACTATTATTTAGTTTCTGCATGCTATACATGTCAAAAATAGCTTTGTTCTTCTATCAATACTTGACACATTCATACACAAAAAGAGCATATTTTGATTTTGTGTAACTTACGATTGTACTTTTTTTTGCAGCCATTAAATTTATCTATCAAGTAAATTAATTTATTGGCGGGTATTAGAAATATTCATTTTATTCCTTTAAAATTAATATCTGTACCAGTTGTATTTTTTATTACATCTGATTTGAATTTCTTTTCCTCTTTCTGTTTTATTCTCTATGGTTAAAAATAAGTTTAATAAATCACCAAAAAAATTGAAAACTTCTAGAAAATGGATTCCTCTTGATGAATTTCTCCAAAAAAAAGAACCAGATATAGATTCATCTAACCATACTACATCTTATACAAACGATTACTATCAACCAAAAACTCCATCCAAATACTCAGCTGATAAGTTTAAACAAAAGTTTGATAATGGTTTCTCAAACGAATGGTCATATCCAGTGAAAGATTATTGCATTTCCTATTCAGACTTTGGTTCTGCCGACTCTTTTCCGAATTTTGGGTCTTTGACTGCTCTTGTTTCAGCAGATTTCTATTCAAACGATTATTTATCTCCAATGGAATTACCACAAACAAATTCTTTATCCACCAATTTTCCTATTAGAAAGACACAATCACTTCCTGGGTTGCAAAAGTTGCAAAAAACTACCACCAACAAACCAATTAAACTAGCCGCGAGTGACAAGGCTGTCAATTACAATTTTAGACACTTTTCTACGTTTGATATTGAAGGACTTTTTCTTAGTTCAAACAATTCAATTGCAAGTTCTCCACGATCTCCTTATTCTGACATAGACTTTAGTGCAATCTCGCCTATTTCTTCTACAGGTGAACATAACGATAAAAACCATAGATTAAAAAAGATAAAACACCAATTAAGCTACTATTTTTCAATATCTAATCTTTGCAAGGACTTATATTTAAGAAGATTAATCGATTCCAATGGGAATATAAAGTTATCAGAACTACTTAAGTTTAACCGCTTGAAAAGTCTAACTAAAAATGGAAAGGATTTAAACCTGTTGACAGACGTCATCCACGACAACCAGTCATTTTTGGGCTTGGAATTGGTCAACAACGATACCGCTGTAAGATTGCACAACTGGAAGCAATGGGTTCTATGACTGACCTCATCTGTGTTACGTTTCGTCCAATTTTAGCCATGCCATGTATATTACCTTTTATGGTCATGTCCCTTGCAGTATAAAGCTTCACCGGTAAAACTTCTGAAACTGATGGATAATACTGTGCTGAAATTCTAAATTTGCACCCAAAATACTGTGAAAGCTCCTCTATCTCCTACTAGGTATCAGGCATGGACTCAGTGATTTGGTTATCTTCATACTTAACGCTACGATTGCTACCGTATTTATCAAGAAGAGCCTGTTTCTTCAAGTCTACTAGCTCCTTTTGCTGTTGAGCATGTTTCTTTGCTTTTAACATCATCAATGTCGGACTTGCCTCAAGATTGTGCTGCAAATTAACAGAGGTGTCGACCTCTTCGTTCGTGAGATTTGCACGCATCAACTTGTCTTTGTTCTCCTGTTCGTCCTGCTTGTTGATTTCCCATGCAAACTTCTGCAACTTTTGTCCTTCTCCTTCTACACGTCGTACAAATTGATCGTCATCATTGATAAGTCCCTTCGTCAAGTCCTTGGACATCCTCGATTTGGGATCATAGTCGATATGGATTTTATTATCGGGATTACTGGTGATATTGTGGATATAACTAGCGATATCTCTACGGTCTCTTACTGTCTTCTCCAATGGGTTTTCTTTGATATTCTTCTTGATGTCTTTTGCAGTCAAATTCAACTCTGTCAACTCCAATTCATAGTCTGTATCCGAGTCTGAGTCCTGATGACTCGAGTCAGTTTTTTTGAGCTTAGCTGCTTCTTTGTCGTGGTGGTTCTTGTCCCAGTTCTTCAACACTGAATCCCATTCATCCAAGTCATAGCCGTACCATCGGTCCCGTTTGGCATCATAATCCTCACCATCCTTAGCACCAGAAACGTCAAACTTATCCTCAATACCTGAACCAGCTTGTGCTACACTATAGTCTACTATTTCTCCTCGAGTCTTACGGTGATGACCTAAGTAATCGTCATCTTCCTTTGAATTGGCCGTATTTTCGTACCAAGGTTTGTTTACAATATACTTTGGAATGTGTTGGTTCTTCTCATTGCCTTCATTCGGGGTAGACATCCGCTCCGTGGTCTCTAGCAGAATACGATGAATGTCTGAGTTTGTAGATGCTCTCAAAGAAGAGCTTCGCGACAAGTGTTGTCGCAAAAAATGACATAGACGAAAAATTGACATAAAAATGACATAAAGTTAGATTCACAGAACACTTCAGTTATTGCTCAAATTGCGTCTAACAAGTAACTTACAAGAGTCATCACTACAACCAACATCACTACAACAACCATATCTACTTGAAACATCACTACTACACTACGATTACTCGAAATACTACTACAGCTTTACCCTCTGATTGAAATATTAATTTCCTATTATACAGGTTTCTATCATCTTCTGCTAACTAAAGACCTTTCCATTCGTCCTCACTGTCTTCGTCTCCGTCTTCATCGTCCTCGTCACTTTCATCTTCCACAACTCCCCAGTCCTTCAATCTGGCATCGTCCAACACATCTTCTTTACACTTTTCTCTTAACGTCTTCAATAATGCGGTTTTGTGTAAGTTTTCAAATGGAGAAATCAATTGTTGTATAGGAACATCTGCGGCAATTGCCATCTTTTGCTTCAATAAATCTTCATATTTCGCTAAGTAGCCGTCGTCATCCTTGCTAATGTTGTCCAACTTCTCCTGCTGTTCTTTCAAAGACTCAAATATGACAAGCTCGAGCTCATCAATATAGATATCACACAAATGGTATGGTAGCGCCATGGCAATGGCCTTATCTCCGCTCAAAACCGAAGTATTTACAACTTCCAAGTACTGTTGCACCAACTCTTCCTTCCAGTCGTTGTTACGCAAAAAGACAAAACTGTGTCTTAACACTCTTCTGATCAAGAGATAGTATTTATCAATTCTCCATTGGTCGATACTTGGCCATTCTTTGATCATAATTGTCCAAAAAGCACGGAAAAATGTATGAAACTGATTAGGCAAGACCACTTCCGAGTAAATACAGCCCAAGTTTTCAGCTAATCTTTCCTGGGCTTTAGGTCTGTCACAATACCACATGGCAAAATAGAGCCCTTTCCACAATTTTTCCATGTCCAATAATGATAATTGCTTGCTAGATTTGGAACCCAAGTACTTTTTCAAAGACTCAAGCGCCTTTTCTCGTGTGAGACGGTCGTTGGAGGCCAAGCTCTTTACGAAACTTGAAGTCTGTGCCATATTTGCTGTTGTTTTCGAGATAAAGCTGCAATCACGAATCTTGTGTAGTCGAAAAATCCTGCGATGCTCATCGTAGATTGTGTCGACAAAGTCACGTGATATAGTCGCAAAATTGCGACACTGTCCAACGTCTGCGTCGGAGTTGCTTGTTGTTGAATCTACGAAGGGAGTTCAGCTAGGATTATGTATTAAAGTAAAGTATGTATACAGTTAGATACGAGAATAACTACAAGATGTTACCCGAACAATAGATTCTCCAAGGAATGATACCACAATATATGATAAAACTATACATTTCTCTTTATAACAGACGATTCAGCAAAGAAAACTTGAATCATTTGCATCTTATGACACAGGGTTTGGCTTACACAATCAAGTATCTGATTGGAATGTGTAATAATTTAACTACGTAACCAACGATTCCCATCATAATGAAACCGACACCAACGGCTCTAATAATCTTGAAATATTCTTTTCTGTCTGGTTTTTGACACTTTTTGACGAAAGCGGATCCATCTTTAAAGAATTCCACTGGAACTTCGGTGATTTTTTCTAAACCTTCACTAGCCATGATTGTTGATTAATAAATTAAATTACGTTCGTGTCATTTTTTGAATTTTTCAAAGTTGGAGGAAAGGTCGTGCACCGGCTAAAATGTTACTCGGCGGGCGGTCAGGGCGTGTGGCGGTAGCTGTGGGGCTGGAAGTGTATGGTGGTGGTAATTAGAGAGAGATGGATGCAGAGTTGGAGGTAGGCTAAACGATAGAAATGAAATATTGGTGTTTTCAAGTTATAAGAGCAATAATGGCATATAGAGACTGGTGAAACATTGTGTTCATAGTTGTGTTCACTTAAGAGGCAATTTGGCTGAAAACTTGAATAAAAATGTTTAATGGTTAAAGTGGAATAATTTTTTGCAGCCATTACCGTAGAATTACTCAAAGAGATGATTTACACCGTGTGAATTCCATAATAGTGAAGAAGCACTTAGTTATAGGAAAAGTACTAGAATCGAAGTTAAGAAACGATGGTCCGTAAAGTACCAAAGTTGACGAGAATTCAGATTTGTTTTCTTAAATACCATTCATTAGAAATGAGAAATAGTAACCAGCAAATAACTCTTCTACGACTCCTGTATTTTGCTAGTTTATATTTTTCACTTAATCTAAGTATTTATTTCTTATGCTTCTTCTTTTTGTTTAAAAAATGCTCAAGGGCTTATTTAAGGCTCGTGTGCTGCAATATTTGATCTAGCTTGTGATCTTTTTCAAATCTTAAAATTTTCTTTACTAATTATGTTTATTCTAGTTCCTATGTTTATGCCATTTTTAACTCTAGACTATCATGGTATTGTTATGTACATTCTATTATCATTTCCGTTATCATTATATCAAATCTAGCAAAGACTCTTTATCGTCCTCTGTTCGTAATGAAATCATAAAATCTTGACGTTTTCTCTTCATCATCTCTTCATACTGAGGTAATCTCACTTCAATAAACCACTCGCTTAATTCTTTTTTCATGGCATTATCAATCAGCCATTTTCGTATTAATGGCTGACATTGTCCAGCAAAAGTGGTGCTCCATTTATAATCAATAAATTTCTTCAACACGGTTTGGTAAAAACTCCGGATATCTTCGTCAATATTGCCTATCTTGCTACCAATATCGCTTCTTCTATTAAATGAATCGCTGGCAATATCATATTTGTTGTATTCTTTTAACAATACGGTTAAAAATTCGTAATATCTCTCTTCGTTGATTTCTGAATTATCTTCCATTGGCTCAACCAAGTACTTGAAATACTTATTTGCGACCACCAAAGAAAGCTTGGATCCGCTTTCCAAATATAATTGTAATAACTGGTCAAACATGGTCGATCTACGAGTTCTGAGTTCTTTTACGTAATTCAAAAACCCTTCGTAATCAAAGTTGACGTTCTGCTGAGCTTCAGTTAATGTTGGAGCACTCTTTGCTCTCGATTTCTTGCTTTTAACTTTGACACCAGTCTCCCTTAAGTAATATGAGAGCACCAGCGCCTCGTCAAACTTGGTGGTTAAATCACACCAAAGGAATACTTGCTCCCAAAAAGATTTACTGTGGGTAGAAGACACATCGATGTTGTAAATATCGTGAAAATGGTTAATGTACTTCATGGCTTCGAAGAAATGGTCATTTCGCGAGAATGAGATCAAAATCGACTTCAAGATTTTGTAGTCGGGGTAATTCATTTCCTTTTCCTTAGGTAAAGTGAAGCCTTTGACGAGACCCTCTTCGTTAATTCCCCACATTGACGCAATATACTTCTTTAAATAGTCCATATTTCCCGAATAACCAATGGAGTAGATCAAAGTCTCGTTAAACCGGTTATTCATCAACAATTTCAAATCTAGATTGCTAGATTTATTTGTAGCAGTGTTGTGCTTTAAAAACTCATTGAATACATTGATGAACGAGACCTCACTGACCAAATATGACTGTCTTTTCGAGTGAGAAACAGACTTGTACAACTTGCTGTTATAAGAGGGCCATAAATGCGGTAAACCACCACATAAAGTTTGAAACTTTAAGATCCATAGATTCTGCGTCATTTTATCAAGATATTCTTGTTTGAAGTACAACTCAAAATTGCGGAACCAGGTCGATGCCAAATCGAGCTTACCGTTACGACACTCCATCAAGATCAAGTTCTCGAAATCTTGCACGGTCATGTTGTAATCTACCGTGAATGTTGACATAGATGCAGTGTCTCCAGCACCGTTATTTTGTTGTGTTCTGGACTTCAGGTAGAGATGTCCAGGCGAATTCTTATACAACAAGTTCGAGTAAATCAAACGGATGTGAAATAAAAAGTGTCTTGATAGTTTGAAGTTGGCTGAGTTGGTTTTATCTGCGCCGGAAGTATGATCGATATAGTTGCACGAAGTAGCAAATTTTGACAACAAATTTAACTGGTGATCAACCAAGATCCTCATGATACGACTAATTTCATCATGGGACAATAAACTGGGCAAATTGTCAAGGGTGGAGAATTTTACCATGGCATCAAGTAAACCTTGGTAATGCTTGATGTCGATAAGGTTGAAAATTTCCCAGCGAATTAGCTGATTTTTATCACCCAAGTTGGCATCGGCCATATAGTTGCAGTTGGTAAACGCCAGGTCAAGAAATGAACGGGAAGGTAACTTTGTTGCTAATGACTTCAATTTGGTATTTTGTACGGTAGAGAAAGTAGCTGCCGAAGATTCAAAAGTCGCCATGATCTCGTCATTTAAAGCGACAGATGGAGTTGAATAGAGTCGCCCACCACCATGGACCGACCGGATACTCAACTTCCTCCTTAATAAGCTCATTGTGGGAAATGAAGTATTTGAGTATTTTAAGTCAGATTGAAAATTTTCGTAGTGAGAATTGTTCTGCTACAGAGGGAAGTAGAGGAAAATTGCAATACCGCGGAAATGGTGGTAAATTGTAGCGAAATTGACGGTGTAGTGCTGGGGGATGTGGGAGAGTCGTTCTGGTGATTTTGGTAGTAATATCGGTTTATTTGGAGGTTTTAGAGGGTACCATTGATGTACCTAAGGCTAATGAATATACTGCGCAGGTAATACTGAACTGGGTCAGAAGCGTAGACAGAGATGGGTAGACAGAAAAGCGTATGTAAGAGTAGGCAGAAAGTAAGTAGACAGGGTAAGAAAGAAACAGTAAGTAAGTAGAGAATGAACAGAGTAAACAGGGAATGGACTACTTCAGTTCCGGCTAAGCGATGGCTACGTACCGATTGACTGAGAATAGTCTTAGAGCGCACTTCAGTGTTCTAGTGCTACTGTACCCAATACTGCGCGAACAGAAGTGGCTAAGACAACAATTTACTAAATGTGCCTAGCTACTTTATTGTGTTGTTTGCATAGATTACTCTATTGTAGTTGTTCTTTAAACTCTGTAGCATCAAAGTCTATCCACCAATTCTAATTCGTCTTTAATCAGTTCCTTGTCTATTCCTCTACTCTAATTTTTCACCTCTTCAATAACTCATCTACTCATCTTACATACTCGTATTCATTAAACTACAAACAGTAAATATCCATGTGTGGAACAATGCCCAACTCATTACAACACCACAGCACCACTACAACTTAACTCCAGACATGGCCTCAATAAACCTCGAATCGATATTGGTAGCATTGTAGTGTTGAATGTCTCTTAAACCTTCGGCTACAGTGTGTCCATCAAGACGTTTTTGAATGGCATCTTTGGTACCTTTGATGGCCCATTGTTGGTTCAGATTGATATCACTACCCAATTCAAGACAGTATTCGATTCCGGCCTTTAAATCAGGAACTACTTTACTTACAAACCCAAGTTTGACTGCATCTTCGGCGTAAAACACTTCACCAGTCAAAGCGTACTGGTTCAACAACGATTTGTTGTTAACAACAGAGGGCAATCTTTGCAATGAACCCATATCGGCTGGAATACCGATTTTAATTTCTCTAATTGACATCTTTACGTCGGCAGTGGCTACTCTAATGGTGTAAGTACTACTCATATCCATGGCCAAACCGTAATTGATACCGTTTAATAAAGCAATAGTAGGGGTTCTGATACGTGCAGCAGTACCGATACAGTACTGGAAGTCGGCGATGTAATCGTGAAGATGTTTGTATCTTTGTATGTCGTTGTCACCGGAGTTCAACATATGATTGATTGCAGATTTCAAGTTCAATCCCGAGGAAAAGGCTTTAGGAACATTAGATGAAATTAAAATGACGTTTGTGTCTTCATCTGCATCCAAGGTGACGAGAATGTCGTGGTAGTCTTTCCAATCTTGGTCCTCAAACGCATTCAAAGTCTTAGGGTTATTTAATTGAACATGGATAAATCCAGTTTCAATTTCGCTCACCAAATAATGGCTATATTTTTCATAATCTTTGCTATTGAATGGCATTCTACAAATAAACTACTAAGGTGTGTTCAGAAAGAAGATAAAAATTAGATATTTTGCACCGCACCGAGCTTTATATATTTCTCCAGATATTTGCTACCCGAGGCTGTTTGTTTCCATGTGCAAATTAGGAGGTCGCACTTCCCCAGTTTTGCAGCCAGTGGGGGGTTGGGTAGGTAGAAATTTTTCGGTGCAAGCACAGCCAGAGCGGTTGGTGCATGGAGTTATAGAGAGGGATGATCGGAGTGGATTAGTGATAAGGAATAGGACAACCGAGGTACCGTTTCAGATTCGGGAGTTTCGTTCTCGGAGTGTTTTAGTTATCTTGTATTTTGCAGCCATTATGCATATGAGGTACAGGTGAGTGTGATAGAGTGATATGGAATTTGAACTGGTGATAGATCAGTTGTGATAGCCTAGTACTAATAGCAGTAGTAAACATAATAGTAATAGTGCAATTCTTCATTATTGGTGTACTATTAGAGCTTTACAAGAGTGACGTAAATTAGAGTTTGGTTATGCAATCGGAGTGCATACTATTATAATTAGTTATAACACAATTAGATAGTTATACAATGCATTGTATACTATTAGTGCTAATTAGGACTATACATTGCAGCAAATACTAGTAATAAAGTTACACCGACCTTTACAGTATCGCACTTAGCATTAATACCGCTTCTACTCTTCATACAGTATACTTTGTGGAAGGCGCCATTTTACCCTCTTTTGCAGCCAATTCTAACCCAACAATCATTCGGTCTCGGATCAAGTTATTCGCTTCACGCACCGATGACTCCGTTAATCCCTCAACTAACAAGTATAGCTTAGGCTGTGCAGAATTTGTAGCTGTAGCTTTCGGTACCGCCACGTTGGGTGGGTAATATTGACCTTTATTCGTCACCGAGGTCCCAGTGGTTTCAATGATCTTAGAAAGACTATCCCGATTAACAATGGCCCATCTGGCAGTCTGAGGAAGATCATTGATGGTAATTCGGGAATGAAACTTACACCTATCGGGACCCGAGGTTTCTGGTGCCCTTCCTTCAATTATGGTGAAATCAGGCAATTGGTTCTCAATATCAGCATTGAGTGTTTTCGATGGTTGCGATTGTTCTTTCACAACTTGATCGGGTTCGGAAAATACACTCCGCTCAATAGATTTATTAGAATCTCTAAGCTCGTCTAATTTCTCGAGCCCTTTCCCACCAAACCCAAAACTAGCCTTCTCTTCTCCTAATTTGACTTTTTCCAAAAATACGTTATGAATCTTTAATAGATCTTTTGGCATAGCTGACTCAGGAACCTTACTCATCTTCATTGCCTTGACCAAATCATTAACAGCTCGTCCCTGGTTCGAGGCTACAAACGTAATGGCCGTACCCTTATTACCTGCTCGTCCAGTACGCCCAACACGATGAACGTAGTCTTCCATATGGTTGGCTGCATCAAAATTGATAACTAAATTAAGTCCCTTAACATCAAGTCCTCGAGCTGCAATTGACGTAGCAATCAATATGTTCATACCGCTGCTTAGGGATGAAAATTCTTTAATAGCATACTTACGATCCATCTGATCTTTTCCTCCATGAATCACAAGCGAAGGAACATTAGCTCGTAATAATTTAACTAAAAGTTCATCTGCCAGCAGCTGCTTTTCCACAAAGATCAAAATCTTAGCTTTAGCATCACTTACGGAATATTCCTTCAAAATTTCGAGCAATCGATCGAATTTATCTCTTTGTAAATCCTCAGTCTTATTGACATCAAATACTTCAACTTTCTGCTCAATTTCTGACGCAACTACACTTATACCACCAACGGTAATCTCTATTGGCAGGTCCAAAAACTTCTTTGCCAGAATTTCCATCTTCTTGGGAAACGTAGCTGAGAATAAAATACATTGCCGATCAGGACGAACTTGGGTAAACACCTTTGTCACTTGCGGTTCAAAACCCATATCAAACATTCTATCCGCTTCATCTAGAACCAAATAAGTCGTTCTATTCAAATTAGTAACTCTGCCTCCGTTTGCTGATAATAAATCTATAATTCTTCCTGGGGTACCAATAACGACCTCAACTCCCTTCTTCAATTCGGCGATCTGAGGTTCAATATTTGAACCACCATAGCAACAAACTGTTCGTATATCTGTTAAAGACTTTGTGAAATTGGAGATCTCTCTAAAAATCTGTAGAGCCAACTCTCTTGTCGGAGTCATTATCAAAGCTATTGGGCCCTCTCCTTGTTTCACGGGCGGCTGATCCATAACATGTCTTATCAAAGGGAGAATGAAGGAGATGGTCTTACCAGATCCTGTTTTCGCAATTCCTATTACATCTCGTCCGGACATAATAGCCGGAAGCGCTTGGGTTTGGATGGACGATGGTTTTGCGTACTGTAAGTCTTCCTCTATTACTCGCATGAAATTTGACGGAAGCCCCAAATGGTTCCATTTTAAAATTGGTCTGGGGCAATTTTCACCACGCACTTTAATGTTATCCAGTTCGAACCGGATTAAGTCTACTTCTTCTGAGGAAAGATTTTGCAATTCTATAGGTTCTTTGTAAAAGTTTTTTCTGAAGGCTCCATAGTTTATAGAGGCATGATCTATCACCTGTAGTTCCTTTTCTGTTTGGAGTTTCTTAAGTTTTGCAGACAACAATTTTTGTTTTGAGTCATCATCCTCGTTTTCTTCGTCACTTTCATCGCTGGCATCGCTATGTTCTGCCACAGGCTCCATTAATGAACTCTTTGTATTTTGCTTGGATAAGCTGCTGATGTACGAGTCTAGTTCATCAATTTCAGTATTCTTTGGATTATCATTAGAAGTGCTAGAGGATGCAAATGTGGGCTTTTTGAACTTTGGTTTAGTTAGTTCTTCCTCTTCATTTTCATCTTCAAACACAATATTTCTTTTTGCTGGCAATTTCAGTGCTACAAAGCTCAATTTATTGGTTTTGATGGTTAGTGTTTTCTTTGGAAGAGCATTAGTGATGATTTTTGCCACAGGAGATGGCTTTTCATTCTGCTTGTCGTTTCTTCCCTGCTCTCTTTTCTTCTTCCATTCTTCTATTCTTTGCTGACGTAAAAGCTTAGCTTGATCTGTTGCCTTGTTTGCTTGATCTTCTGAACTATTACTGTTTAAAGTGTCCGTATTCACTGCAGACGAGCCATTTTTGGCCAAATTTTGCACTGAAGTATCTTTGACTCCACTTGAAGCAGTAGAGTCATCTTTGGGTTGCTGTGCTGCTTTTTCTTGTTCTTTCTTTAGTCTCCAAGAGGCAAGCTGTTCTCTCCGTAGCCTTAGCTTTTCTTGCTTTGAAATAGCATCAGAATTGTCCTTATTTGATTCGTTAGTATTCGCTGTGTCCGTCATTCTTTATTCAGAGCCATACATATATAGATCAGTGATCTATTAATCTATTAATCTATCCACAAATAATTTGCAACAAATATTAATATTTTAGTTTTGCAAAATATTAATATAGCGATGTGTATCTACACTACCCAATACCATTCTCAAGGCTGGTACGACTGCCACTACGATTACCACGGGAGCTTCCAATTCTGGTACGAGCGCGCACAATTTCTACAGAAAAGATAAGGCAACTAGATATGGTTTTATTAAGATAGCGAACTATACGTAGCTAATGACCTGTTCTACATAGAGAAAATGACCTATATCCTTTAAATGAATGTGCACGAAATAGTGGAACATCGTACAAGCACAAAAATGCACAAATAACGCCAAAAGAACACTATAATGCAGTTGTGACCGTCACAGTTTGTGAGTTAAGAAGTAAAATAGGTGGTAGCTCATCTAGCCAGATGGCTAAAGTATTGGTGTACTCAAACGAATCGGTGTCATCTAAATGTGTACCTATTGATGGTGCTGGCAAGGTGGAGAAAATAACATGAGTTCTATCTTTAGGCGAGTTAAGCTTCATTAGTTCGTTCAAGATAATATGCTGCCCTTTGGCTGGCAAATCATTGAAGGTCAAGTCTCTTAATTCTTCTTGTAATTGTCTTTGCGTTATTCCCTTATCTTGAGGAACAGTTGGTCCATCAGTCACCTTAACTTGAGGTCGATACACTTGAGTTCTTTGTACCGCTTTACCTACTTTCTTTGTATCAGTTAAACTGGTTAACAGCGGTACTGGTGCCATTTTGTTATCGTCTAATGCAAGAAATTGAGGAGTTTTTAAGTGCTCTTCAATCTGGCTATTATTAATGATGGAAGGGGAACTAGGTGCTTTATTCTTCCGTCTAACACCGCTTCTATTAAGGATATCCTTCTTGGCTTCAACAACAATTTCAGGATGACTTGGAGCTTTAAGACTAATGCTATCGTCTTCTTCGTCGTCGTCTTCATCTTCAACAAACTTAATAGTTCGTTTATTGTCTTCGTCTGGTTCATTTGGATCTGCATCTTCATCATCATCAACCTGTGACTGAGGCATTTTAACGGCCAGAAAATTTGGACGCAAGTTAGACCTGAGAGACACTTCATCAGGTTGTAGTGGTGATTGAACGTTAGCGTTACCTGGCTTGAATGGGTCTCTAAAGCTTGTAGTTACTGTAGGAGGTTCTGGTGACGCCATGCTAGTTCTGGAATTATTATTGGAGGTGAGCTCACTATTAGTGGTATCATCTTTTTCGCTATCACTGCTGTCACTGGAGAAAATATCTTCCTCGTAATCAAGATAACTACCTTGTGCCTTGATATTAAACGAAAGAGACATTCCTTTCTCTTGAAGATTAGAGAGAGTATACCTTCTATTGAGACCAAAATTATTCGGTTGTGTAACTGTTGGACTGGTTCCAGTTAAGTTAAGTGGAGAAAACTTCTTATCACTAATCGTAAGGTTGCTTCTAGAACTTGCAACCGAGTCATTCTGGAATACTTTCGATTGCTTCGCGCGCATCTTCTTCCTTTCGATTTCTTTCAAGGTTTCTCTAGCATTGCATAAGTTCTTCCACCATTGATCTGGATTCAAAATACGATCAATTTTATCATATTCAGCACTTGTGAATGGTGTTTTGTTGTACCCCTTGACCAAAAAATTATAGCTGTTCAATGAGCCATCATCTAGACTAATGATTTTGATTTCAGCCACAATTCTCAAGCTAGACAATAAATCTTTAAGACGACCTGTTTCTTCCTCTATTTCTTGCACAGTTTCGACAAAGGCAATAACTCGCAAAGTGTGGGTATATTTCCATTCGTTGACAGTGCTCAAAATAGAACCAAGTTGCAAAATTAACGTGTAGGTATCAAAGTTTGTAGATAAAACTGATTTACCGCTATCTGTCTGGTTGACAGAAGACATCTGAATGGGATACAAGTCAATATATTTCATAGGACCATCCTTTTTATACTTTGGCTTTGACCAAAAGTGTTCCTTATTGATTTGTAATTCAGTCAAGTCTAATTGTTGGAAGTTTGCTGCTACCGCAACTGTAGCTTGCATAATAATCAAGTCCTCCACTATTTGAACCCACTGGTTGATAGATATCTTTTTCTCTGTACGACATTCATCGGTAGGGAGAGTTTGTGTAGGAATAGCTGGTAGATTAATACCGTGCTTAAGGAAGTCATAAAATCCTAATACAGTGATATTTGGTCTCATTCCTCCCAAACCAGAACCAAGATACACATTACGCACCCCCCATGGTAAACTTGGGCCCAAAGCTATTTGTATGAAAGCTTTAATTTTCAAAAGGTCTCTTAATTTGACATAAGCTTGCTTCTGTTTTTGTACTTCTTTGTAAGTATTTACCGTGAAAAGGGAGTTCCCTTTCGATTTCAAGTCATTCTCGTCCTCCTTCATGATAACAACGTGGCCAAGAATATATAAACCACCCTTCTTCAAATGGTTACAGAAACCAATTAAGTTCCAAGTGCTTCTAGGAGAATCAACAAGAAGCAATATTTGAGGTCTCCAATACTTGATTGACATCTGTAATTTTAATCTTAACAAGTACTTCCTTACTTGATGATAAATAAGTAACTGGGAAATATCACCAAAGTTTGATGGTGGAGTAGAATAATGAATTAGCAAAATCAAAAAACATAAAAAGAATATGACAAGCGTGGCAGATATACCATCGACAATAAACATTGCTACAAAACATGCAATAACACCAACAAATGCAGTTTCTGTGGAAAAGTATTTGAAAGAAGGTCTAAAATTGGGAGCACTTCCAATCTTCAAAAGAAAACATGCAACATTAGTAACGATAAACGTCATAAGAAATGCCATGGTGATAAAAGTAGCAATCTGATTGATATCCGCGAATAGAAAGATCTGGGCAGACAACCAGGTGAAAATAACAGAGTATCTCAAGGCTTTTTTCTTATCTGCTTTAGATTTTTTTAGAGTTGAAAATATGCTAATTCCTGGGATAATACGATCATCTGCAATGGCATTCAAGATAGTAGCTGCTCCAACCACTCCCATAATTACCGAGAACAAAGAAGTTGCCAATTCCCCGGCAATAATAATAAGAGGATGAATATTGACTGCTTGAATAATACCAATATCCACATGCAATAAGTCTCTGGGAATAGCTGAACCCATAGAAAGAATCACCAAGGAATACAAGATAAATGTCACTACCAATCCTTTAATGGTACCTTCAGGAATACTTTTCGAAGGGTTCTTCAATTCACCACTCATTGAAGCCCCAGCAAAAATACCTGCAGTTGCTGGGAAAAAGATTCCAAATAGGTTACGAAAGTTCTCTGGAACTCCAGGAGGTTGCACCGATCCAGCTGCCCCAGACGTGAAACTTGGATAGAGGTTTCCTACGAAGGTCGACCATGCCAAACCGGTGTATTTCAATGTCTCATATGGAGGTAATTCTGGGTAAAATGGTTTGACAATGAAAGTTGAAATTGGTATACTTATAGTTGACAAAAACAAGATAATGAACAAGGCAAAAGCCGTCTTACTGACCAAATCCGCGCCCACAAGCGCCACCCCCGTACATAGAGCCAATAACCCCGTAGAATAGGCAAACTGGTACCAATACGATGTAGGTAAAATCCGCATTAAAGTACCATTTTGAAGGGAAAAATTGGTCAAAATGGGTTCAATTAAACCCACAACATTCAAAGAACTATTTAAGATTTGTCCCATGAAGAAAATGATACCAATAGACCCTCCAAATTCCGGGCCCAAAGATCGAGAAATCATATAATACGCACCACCACCTTTAACGGTACCATTGGTGGAAATGGCAGAAATAGACATAATGGTTAAACCATTGATCAGGTAGCTTAGAAGTAAGAGTCCGAAACTGCCCAAAATACCCATTTGACCGATAATAAAGCCAAATCTAAGAAACATCAAAATGGAAAGCACATTTAGAGACGTTGGTAGAAACACCCCAGAAAATGTCCCAAGTTTTGCCACGGCATTCTTTTTGCTTTTATTCTTTTTCGGCAGACATGTTTTTAGCAAAGGAGTGCATTCATCTATCATTGACAGCTTGATGGGTAAATGAATCAAAAACAATAGAAAATAAGCGAATCGAAAAATAGTCTTATCAGTTTTATGTGCGATCTTGTATAGAGGACGAGAGAATTGGTGTAGCGGCATGGAATGGGAAGAATGCGTATAAATGTGTAGAAATGCGTATAAATGGTACTGTAGAGGGTGGAAGAGTTTAAGGGCGTCGAATAAAAATGGGTAGAGAAGAAGAGAGTTCTTTTGGTGGTGGTTTAATTTAGGTACCATAATTGGTTCTGTAGCAGTGGTAGTTAGACGCAGATCAGCCTTGGGCCGCGCGCTAAATAGAGTAGGTTCAAATTTTCGTTTTTAAGATAGCAGTTAAAATCGTCTACCTTTTGAGAGTCGCGTGTGTCTCATTGCAGACTAGTTGTATCGATATAAACAGTCGTTGTATGGGAAGTTGTAACTATGGTATGGTTCTACCTATTGTTCATGGTACACTTAACTCCGGTCTTGCTGTGTTCAGCCGTAGGACTGCATAGCAATAGGTGGATTCAAAAGTACTTACGATAGCAGAAGGGAAGTTTACATATTCTGAGTAGTAGGGCATCCCTCCGTCGTAACTCACTCCTCGGTGAATCAATCCCTCGAGAAATCACCAGTTTCTTAATCTGTAGAAAATGGTGTTACCTCGTCCGACGTACTTTATGTGTGCATTTCCTATTTAGGATTTGGGTGCAAAATTTTGAGATTCGTCCCCTAACTAGAAATATTTGCCAAAACCTGCCGTTTACAAGAAACCTTATAAAATACAGCCCTAATATCACACTTAGTATTGCCTATTACCAACTTGCCGCTTAATGTGGCGAATTATTGGGTCAAATCCATTATGGCAAATACCATGCATTGCTTTTTTATGTTCACAATAAACCCTAAATCCAAATCGTCCAAAAAACTTCCGTTTCACCCCGAATTACGCCATAACCTTCCTTGAACTCCAAATGCCTCATCCACCGAGTCTCACCCATTCACCACCCTCCAGCCCCATTCTACCGTACCTCCTTCTTCTCCTTCCTCTGAGGTTCGTGTACTGCATACAATCGATGACTATCATCACCCATTTTTTGGTGTGAAAAATATATCTTCTTCATCTTCTTCTTCTACAGCCTACGACAACTACACCATGTTCAGGCTTATTTCCACAAACGCTTCGCTGGTGAGACCAGTGTTACTGAAAGTAAGAAATAAGAACATTTCTTTGACCACAAGTTGGGCGGCAAATTCTTCCAATGTTAGCAGCTTAAATTTATCAAGCTCTCAAATCAGAACAAACAGTACCCAGACATACATTCCAAACAAGGTAGACAACTTCATGAACAAAGTCAAGTCTGATGGTTTAATTAAGGACAGTTTGGATAGAGATACTTCCAAAAAGATCAACCATTTTAATGCTCTTTTAGTAGAAGCTCATCAGCACGTAAAGTCAAGAAACTCCGACTCTGTGAAAGTTTTTAACGATAGTTTGCAAGGGTTGTTCCAGCTCTTTGACGACGACTCGTTGCGTTCGCAATTATCAGGGTATGAGCTCAATAGCTACGTGAGATTGTTGAATTCTGCCATCCTCACTAACCGTACCATGAGGTTATCAGGATCGAAAAATAGAGATAAGGATCAGTACAATAGATCGTTCAATGACGATGTGGCTTTGAAAACCGCAGTTTTGAATCTTGCTGATGTCATTATTGGTGGAGAATTCGTGAAGATTCTTCGTCCTAATATTATTGTAGCCTTGATGAGTTCCATGTTGCAATTCCAGTTCTACCCGGAAATGATAAATCTTTGGGAAACCGGGGTGAACTCGGAACAGTCGTCGATTTACTTGTCGCAAGAGATTTTGGCAGCCATTCTCCCTGTAGCTTATACCAATAATAGATTCACCTATGAAGAAATCTTGCACATCTACGAGTTGAACGTTTCAAACAGCGACGTCGTACAAACCAAGTTGTTGTGTTCAATGGGAAAGATCTCCATTATGGCTAACGATGTATCGCGTGCATTGGATGCGTTAGAAGAATTGTTAAAATTGTACGAAAACAAGCTGTCGAAAGAGAGCCAGGTTTTGGCTTCTTTATGTGATTTACACTTATCGTTTATTGGATCTTGTAAAGACATCAAGGTTTCAAGACACTTTTTCGATAAAGTCACCATAAAGAGTGATTTACCTTACAATGTGTTGTTGAAAGTGCCTCACGTCGTTTCTTTGTTGAATAACTGTTACGCCAACAAAGAGCCTTTGGAAACCATGTTATATTTCTGGAAATCCACCGTCAGTCACTATACCATTGAAGATGCCAACCGTAATATCTTGAACTCTAGATACTCCATTTTAAATAACGCCATGTTCCAGATCTTTTTCCAAATTTACCCTGAATTAACCAACGATTCCTTCAACAAATTGCGTGAGATTATCGCCAGCTACGCTGAAATTAAACAAATTGACGAAACTTTCTTAAATACTATCATCAACAACTACTGTTGGGGAAACAAAGAGATCTTTGAGCAATTGGTTGAAAATTACTCAAATTACAATGTGGTTAGAACTCCAGTTTCTTACAGAATTGTCTTGAAAAAAACCGGTTCATTAGCTGATTATACCAACGAAGAGATCCTTAGTAAATGGAACGACAATTTGAGAATCTTAGACGAACAAGACTACCTGTATATTCCTGTCGCTGATTGGGCTGCCTTAAGAGATGCAACCATTTTGTCACCATTCCCAGAAAGAAAACAGTTATACTTGTCGTTAGTGAATATTTACAAGAACTACATGCAAAACAAGCATGCTTGTTTGAGATTCCTTGGGGGATGGACAAAAGATGCTAACCATTATGAAGATGTTGCCAAACTCACTGTAAGTAACGACCCTGTACCCGGTCAGGAGAACATAGAGATACCAAATTTCAAGAACTTGAGGGAACACGTTAACTACAAGCAAATTACCTCAGATTTGGTTAACAACAGAAAACACTCCAGCAAATAATTGCGCAGACCAAAAGGTCTAGATAATGAAATAATGATAATGGTGCATATGGCCAGTAGAGTCCATATACCATAGAAATTAACCCATAATTCAAATAGATACCACTGTTGGTTATATATTGTACATAGTTTTAATCCTATATAGCTAGGCTCGATTTAGGTGCTTCATTTGCAGCCATTTCCACACATGTGTAGATGCAGGTGTGACGTACAACATCAATTTCTAACCGAAACGACAACACAAGCTTATCGCACTGAAAACGGAGATGGTAGCACCGAAAATAAATGGCAGCGCCGCACTAAATGCGGCGCTGATGCTGGTAGGCTATTTGTGATTTCCAGGCTATAGCACCAGCTCTTTTCTTGCACAACCATAGATTCACCTTGTCAACATAGCCAGTTTAATTTTTGGGATCATGGGGTGCTGCGCATCCAAAGAAGTTGAACAATCCAACGAGAAAGTCGTCTCTGGACACACTCGTGTTAACAATAAACCTCCTACCGAAAAAAGGGTGGGGGCTGGTACACAAAACACTACCGGCACCTCCACTCAACCTCTGAATCAAATTTCAGCCAGAGAAGCAGCAGCTCGTGCTGCTGAAGAAAGAGTGAAACTTGCTGACGAAAAGGCAAAGATTAGTGCCGATAGATTGAAGGCGATGCAATTGAAATCGAAGGCTGAGAAAGGCCTTGCTTAACTGTGTGCTGCTTATGTCCAGGTGTGTCTTATATGACCTACATGTAATTTCATGTTTTTGCTGTGCCTGAATAGTGCTCGCTTGAATAATGCTGAGCCTGAATACTGGTATGTAGCACTGGTTAAATAACATAGGCTTAATTGATATCAATGGCATGTACAATCGATCGGGTCCATCTCTTGTTTGATTGATGTTATGTAGGCGCTACCATTTTTGAAAAATACATCAACGCAAAATGACCGCATCTGCTGCTTGGATCGTATATGAATACTCTTGCTGTCAAATAAGCTCACTATGACAGGGTCCTAGCGAGCTTCGTGCGGCGCTACCATGTTTTCCTCCGCTGGTCAGTGTACCAGTGGCGGCGCGAGCTACGCCAGTGTATTCCTGTCATTCAAATAGACTACACCACACCCATGCGCCTACAACGCCTTCTCCTAAACCTCGCACCACTCTGCCTCAAATATGAAATATCGTTTTTGTGGCGCTACCATGTTGAATATACGCTAGGCTCGTCCTTACAACAGAAGCAACCTAGTACAATATATTGTAGAAAGAGCCATATACTGTAGATCGCGCCATGGTAGGTATTTTCAAAGGCAAATCGTACTACCAAGCCGAAAAAGATAAATTGCAAGAGAAAATCGAACTACCGTTACTAGAGCTAGTTTTGCAGCATTTGCCACACTTACAAGTAGGTAAAGAACAACAGGACAATGTATGGGAGATAATTGCCATCAAAATCAACACCATTTTGATCAGTGAAAATGTCGCAAGTATCAACGAAGTGCCGACATTAAATGGGATGTTTATGAAGGAGGTATTTGAAAATCTTATGGCACCATTTGTAGAGAAGTTTAGAGTGTTAGTAGGCAATAATCCATTGATTTTAGACTATGAGCAAATCAAGCGGAATATAGTTACACGATCTGGTTTAATTTTGTACGAATTGTATTTGCTACGGTCGTACGATATAGAAGTAACAGCCAAGTTAGCCAAAGAAAACTATGAAGCACAACGAAGACTACTCTTTGAACAGTCTATGGACCCTACATCTAATGGTTATGATCCTGCGAAATTGTTGCAAAAATTCCAACAGAGCCAGGAAAATGTCAAATTGCAAGTTTTTGAGGAGGAGTTGGAGAAGAAGAACAAGAAGCTTTTGCAGTTGCAAGAGGAAAACAAACAGTTGCTAGAGTTGAACCATGAACTCTTACGATCGAAGAAGTAGCTAGTAGGCTAAGTAGGCTAAGTAGGCTACTTGTGCATCTATACAGTCTTGACCTGGGGCCGTAATTGATAGCCATCCATTGGGCGAAAAATGGGCTGGAAATGGGTCCAGATGACTGATTTCGCTAGGGAGTCGCTATTCTAGGTCGTTGGTGCTAGTTTTTCAGCACCGCAGTAGTGAACTGTTGCTTCCATACCGCTACCTTCTGTAGTAGTCCAGTAATGCATACGGTAGAAAACAATACGCTCAAACAACACCAGTTTACGGTATTTTCCTCCCTGAAAAGCACAGCACACACATCTAGATTCCACGAATCCAGAAAATCACATCCCACGCATCCGACTCCACTCTCCACCCTTCTCTACCCATACCATTCTCGTTAGCATTTAATCGAAAATTAATATATACCTGCATATAATATACTCGCTTTTAACGATCAATCTTGATTTTACAATTATCCAAAACTACAACACAACTACTCCTAGCAAAACAGGCCAATACAATGGAATCAGCGTCCAAGGTGCCGTTATCTCATACCTTGTGGTCGCCTCACGATACTGTGAGAGACGCAGCCGATTTTTTGGGCATAAACTTGCCCGATGAGGCAGCTAAGAATTTAGCTATGGATGTAGAATACAGAATCCACGAAATCTTGGAAACAGCCATCAAATTTATGCGACACTCAAAGAGAAAGTTGTTGATGACGAGCGACATTAACTACGCTTTAAAGGTGTTGAATATTGAGCCTTTGTATGGATATGATAACTCGCAACTGTTGAACTTTAAAGAGGCTCTTGTTAGTGGAGGCCAGACTTTGTACTATATAGACGACCAAGAGGTTGAGTTTGAAAAGTTGATCAATCAGGAATTGCCTAAAGTGCCACGTCAAGTTGCTTTCACCGCACATTGGTTGGCTATAGAAGGGGTTCAACCTATGGTACCACAGAACCCATTACCATCTGAAATCAAGGCATTACCACCAATTGTCAGAGGAGCGACCTCTTCTGTATTTGGTAACGATATTCTCAACTTAGCTAACGGAGATGCTAAGGATGTAGCTTCCAATAATACTTCAAAAGATAAGAAACCAACCAATAAAGAAATGGAAGTCAAGCCTCTTGTCAAGCATATATTGTCAAAAGAGCTCAAATTATATTTCGACAAGGTGGCAGAAGTACTTGTGTCTACTGATGCGGAAAAGGAGAATTTGAAACACGCTGCATTGAGCTCGTTGAGAAACGATCCAGGGTTGCATCAATTGGTGCCATATTTCATTCAATTCGTAGCTGAACAAATCACCAACCAACTAAGAAACATTGAGATTTTAACCACCATGTTAGAAGTCATTTTGGCATTGGCTGATAATAAAACCATTTTCTTGGATCCCTACGTGCACGCATTAATGCCGTGTGTATTGACTTTGCTACTTGCAAAGAGAATCGGTACCGTCACCAAGGATGCATCTACAAAGGAATACCAGGATATGTTAAAGAGTCAGTTAGAAGTAAGAAAGCTTGCTGCGCTCTTGTTGCAACATATAATCACAGTATACGGCTCTTCGTATTCTACTTTGCGGCCAAGAGTAACAAGAACATTGCTTAGAGCCCTACTAGACTCCTCTAAACCAATCGGTACTCATTACGGTGCCTTGTTGGGTTTAAGAAACATGGGAAGCGAAGTAATCAAGTTAGCAGTTATTGGTAACTTGAAGGTTTGGTGTCAATCTGTTGTCGAAGCTGAAGGTAAAAATGACCATGAGAAAGAGATACTTTTAAATGCAACTCTAGAAACTTTGAGAACTTTAAAAGTTGAAGTTCCAACTGATGAAATGGAAACTGACATTTCCGACACCATTAAAGACAAATTAAGGGACAGAATAGGCGGTACCTTGGCCGACCTAGTGTTGGCACAAGAAGACGCTCATGAAATCGTCAGAGGAATTTTCTTCGGTGAAATTTCTGTATGAAATATGTATTATAATGTATATGCTAAATATTAATGCAAAGGTTATTTTCGTTTAGAATAAGTCTTGATCGATTTATTAGAAATCAATCTTTCATAATCAGAATCTGAGTCGTTATTTTTGTCTTCAGTCTTGGAGCTCATAATATCAAATATCTTTTTTTGAGGTTGACTAACTGATTTCGCTCTTTTAAAAATGCCAGATTCTATTGGTGATTCATGAACATAGGTATCAAAAAATGGTGATTCCTGAACAGAAATAGGATCTCCCGGTCTCCTACGTTTCTTCGTACCACTACTACTTAACAGCAAGTTTCTAACTGGAGAACTGTCTATAATGTGATCCAGGTTCATAATGGGAGAAGAGTTGATAGAACTTGCTTCGGGAGGAGGTAAAGTTGTTGTTGTTAGTAGTCCTTGCGACACTTTCTTTTTGTCTGTTGAGGGAATAACAAATTCCTTTGGTTTTTTAAACGGCTGGGGGGTCTTGATATTATCAGTACGCTTTTGAGCAAATGGAGTGCTTAAAATAGTATACTTTGAGTGAGGATCTATTATAGGGGAAACGAAAATGTCATTTTTATCTGGTGGTTCTAATGCTGCTGAGTATAGCTTATTTGAAAGAGATGGCTTTCTAATTGAATCAATGATGTGACCTTGCGGAAAGCTATCTTCAGGTGTTTTCATGAAATCATCGATGATACGTTGCTTGTTTATAGGAGTTTCTTGAATTTGGGACATCTTGAAATTAAATTCTGACTCTTTGGCTTCATTTTTGGCTTCGTTTTTGCCTGATGGAGTTGCTTTAATTTGAGATAAAGATTTCGATCTGTTTGGTTTTACAGGAGTAGATTCTATCTGCGGAACCAGAGGAACAAACTTCGGAACCAGGCCAGAAAACTTGGATTTAAGTCTACTCGCATTACCAAATATGAGTGAATCGCTATGTTCTTCGTGCAAACTCTCTGATAAGCTCTTTGATCTCTCTATTTTCGGCTTGGATGATTCCTTTTTCTGCGAATTTACGGACATGTCTACCTGTCTTTTTTGAAGGTTCTTTGATGAAAGGTTGGATTTCGATCGTTTGATAGAAAAAGCTGGTAATAAATCGTTATCATTCAAAGACCCCATAGTTGCAGACTTCTTGAGCAGTGGTTTTCTAATTAAAGTTTTATTGTATTTGGAGGAGCGCCTACTTGATGAACCAGTAGTTTCGATAGTACTCTCTGCTTTAGGAGAGTGAATAGGAGATTTAGTTGAACTTTTGCTTTTGGAGACCGATACCAATTTCATGTTCAGGTCTTTGACCTTTTCAATTACATATTTCACAATCACTGGTAGTCTCTTATTGTAATATGGAACCAAAACATACCCCAAGAAGCCATAGGCATTATCGTTGGAGCCAGAGTTTCCCAAGAGTGTATCCCATAAACCTAAACGATCTATTAGGGCATTAAGACACTTGTATACTGTGTACTCGTCCAATTTTTTTGAATCTTCTTCGATGACTTGGTTTTCTTTGATATTTAACCCCATTCCAAGAAAAGTAGGGATTATCTTACGAGGCTGCTTGCGGTTTCTAACCAAGGACCTTTTAGCTTCTCTATCATTCTTCTTCAATTCTTTCTCGTACTTTTTCGTATTTTCCGCTAAAAATTCGCTTTCAGAGGTATTCCAAGAACATAGAATTTCAAATATAAGAATAACTTGCAACTGTGCCTCTCTAATCTTCAATTGTAGTACCAAATTAGAAAATGTTTCCTCGTTTGTAGTTGCGCGAGCTTTTGCTGTGGACAGTTGTGGTTCTTCACTGTCGTTATAGTTGGGTTCTAGTGGCTTTTCCGCCGCTTCTTTAACACTTGCAATTATGTCAGAGTATTTCGATACTAAAGCACTTTGGTTCTTGTGCTCTAATTCTAGCTTTGTACTTCCAGGAGCAGAACCCCCGTTTTCGAATAAGTTTTTCAAGATCCCATACTTTCCTTGGTGGCGTGTATCCATTTCTTCCATCGATAGATACAATCGCTCTAGAGTGTGTGATAACTTTACTTGCTGATTTTCGCACAAAATCTTCACTCTGGTTAAGGAAGTCTTGGGAAAGTAGCTTAATGGTGTAGTTAACGAGTAGAGGATGGTGAAATACCGCCCATACAAGAATGTGAGCGGGTCCTCTACTGTTTTAGGAGACTTGCTAGAGGCAACGAAAAAGTCTATAGATTTTAAGTCTCGAGGAGGAGCCATGGAGAAGTTTTCGATGAAACTGTCTAATTCTGGGTCTGTTACCAAGTCTTCGCCGGTTATATCTATGGAAAAGTTATTGATAAGGTCGTTTATGTTCGCTATTGGTAATAATCTTAGACTCGAATTTTGCGCTAAATCATCGACTTTAACATCCGGTTTTAAGCTGGCGATTCCGTAGTACGATTTTCTGATATGGTACAAGATTACAGGAGACAAAGTGGAGTTTTTCTGGGAGTTTTGCACTGTTCCGTAGAAATAGTTACTGTTGGAACTAAAAAGGATTTCATGGATGTCGTTCTCGAGACAAAACACGAACGAGTTTTTCTCAGCCGTCTTGAAGTCCGGCAAGACCAATTGGTCAAACCTAACGTTATCTACCTTCTGTTCTATGGTCATTATATGGGCACCAAACTCATTTTGCATCTCAAAGGTGAAGGGCAATTGTATTCTAGATAATTTGACTTTTGTGCCACTGTCGATGCCAGCGGCTTCAGTGGTACCCATGGTCATCAACTCACCACACAGAAGCAAGAAACCACTGAACTGAGGTAAAGAAGATGAAATTGTTGCAACGTCTGCTGTAAAATGTGCTACTTATTTAAGAAATCGCATCCTGTATAAAACTACTATAAATGAAACTATAGAATGAAGTTGGAACGGAGTCGTGGACGTAGCTCTGGGTGTCAGCAAGTCACTCGGGAAACACTGGTGAAGTATTGGTGAAGTACTAGAGTCAATTTTGTGATGGCCTACGTTGGTATTTGAGGTGTTTGATTTGGCTGTAGATTGTGTTACTGCAACTGTCTTGAAATACTTTGCAGCCATTCATGCATACTAATATGCTCGCTCATTGCAAATTCTTGCAGCCATTTCGTTCATAGGGCTATTGCAACCATTCGTGCTCGAGGATATCAGTGATAGTTGGTCTCTTCTGGAGGTCTCGTACGAGGATCTTCTTGATCAAATCCAAAGAACCGTCGCTGATAATTCCGGGAATACGCAAGTCACCCTCCATGATCTCATCCACATTATAGAATGGGTTCTCTTTGTATAGCATGGTGTATAACAAGATTCCTAGAGCCCATATGTCCTGAGGTTTACCCTCGTATTTTTCACCACGCAATACTTCGGGTGATGCATAATCAATGGTACCGACAAAAACATCAAATGGTCCCTGTTTGGTATAGCCAGCACTACCAAAGTCGATTAATTTAATGATTCCATTCTCGTCGACAATGACATTTTCGTCCTTGATATCTCGGTGCACAATTCCATGCTTATGCAAATGGTAGATGGCAGAACATATTTGTTTGAATATGAATTTACATTCAGCCTCCATCATATCAGTCTTTACTTCTATGAAATCGAATAGATCTATGGCAGGTGGGTTCCCAAATATAGGTGTCTCTAAGTAATAGTACTTTTCATCTTCGAAAAAATCGATTATTCTCATGATATTGGGATGTGGTTCGCTGTTCAAATTGGCCATGATTTGAATTTCAGACGGGATCGTTCCCAATCTACGGTCTCGAACCCATGTATCAACAAGAATACGTTCTTTATCGATACACTTGATGATAATCTTGTAAACAGGGTCCTTGTCATGGACAGCAAGTACCACTTTTCCATAGGCTCCTTCTCCCATATTCTTCAATACACAAAATTCAGAAAACTTTTTCGTTCTACGCTTGAGTCCCACCTCTCGTGGCCATTCGGTCGACCTTTCTATTTTATCATTCAAAATCTCGTGCTCGAGTTTTAACATTTCCTCCTCCGAATAAGTAGAAGGCTGACTGGTAACCACTTTCGATGTGTCGCTTTTCACAGATGTGTCATCGGTATCAACTGTGCCTGAGTAAGAATCTGCACTCGTTATGATGGAGTTGTTCGAAATTGATCGGATTTTTTGTGTCTCGTCAATATTGACTTTCTCTCTAGTATCCCACGAAATTAAATCACCTAGTGTCTTATTTAATTTCTGAACAGGAATACCAAAAGTTCCAGCTTTGGGTTTTCTCGTACTGTTTTGTCTGCTAATTTCCGAGCTAGACGGAGCAAACTCAAGCTCATCTGGAACTAGTTTCAACTGGGAGGGTAAGTTTGGCATATGGTTGATTGTACTAATCCGTCTGTGTTTCAAAAGACTATCAGTATCAACATTGATTTCAGGCAATGGTGTTATGTTGTGCTTTAAATTTATATCCTCGTAATTGATTCTAGGGGCAGAAAGCTCAGGGATGACAGCGCTGCTATCATGTTTTTGAAGCAAGGGTTTGGAAGAAGATAATTTCTCTAAATCTTTACTGATGTTTCTATTGGAAGAACGAGAATAGGTAATCCAAATGACTAAAGTACCATCTCCAGAGTCTCTTAATTGGACATCTATCAACAATGGATTACCATCACGATGGATACCTTCAATACCTTTGGATTGGAAAAACAAGTCTTCCTCGTTCTTTATGCCTTCTTTTTCACACTTAATAACCGCATCGTACTTTCTAAAGAAATGTTCCGGAAGAACCAAGCCTCTTGTGAGTGTAAGGTCAGCGTTATCATTAAAACCGCATTCAACGATCTTGGAGAATTTAGGAATTAAGATATCGATGGATTTATTTTGCAATTCCAAGGCAGATTTTCCGAATAAGTTCTTTGCAATTGCATTATTGCATGACAAGATGGAATAGTCCTTCGAATCAATAACAAACATACCAGCTATGTATGGCAATGCATGAATTTTTAGTTTGATCTCGTAAATCAGATTTCTATCAAGAGGGATGGAGGTAATTGCACAGGGAATATACTGATCTTCGGATTGCAAGGTATAATATCTTGTTCTGTTGATAAATTCCGAATCTTCTGTCTCGCAACATTCTTCGGAAGATTCTTCTGGAGCTGAAACACGATTCGTATCTAATTCCTTTGCAAGAGTCTGACTCAAGTCATCGAGCTTCTTAAGGTCGCTGGTATTGACATTATCAAAGAAATTACCGGCAATTTCGTTAATAGAATCAATCTTTAGTGTTGGAATATTTACCTCGCTTTCTTTTTCACAGGAGATCACAACGTCAAACGCATCACAGGGGATCTGATCAAACATACAAATGATAAGGTTTCCTTTCTTTTTGGCCCATAACGAGGTGTACGCAAAGTTATGGTCTCCAGGACGGGAAATGGCAACAATTTCTCCAGCAAACAAGATATCATTTAGGTCCAGGTTATTTTGGCGAAGTTTGGAGTTCAAAGAAGATGATAGGTTCCCCCTAGCCAAACGATCGGCAACAAAATCTCTGAATTGAGGTGCAATTAGATCCATTAAGGTTAAGCTCTTTATCGAGGTTCTAGACACACCAAACATCAAACAGGCGAGGTCGTTGGCAGCCTTAACGTTCCATGGATTATCTATAGAAACCGTGAAAACCGACTGCGGCAAACCTCTCTTCGAAGAACTGGAATGGAAGGGTCGATTGGCCATGTTATTATTTGACACTACATTGTTCTGTGGCGATTGGATATTTAATAAATTTAATGCAATGGAAGATTGGTGTACTGGGGCCACAGATGTAGGGGTTTTTGGGGTTATAGGGTTATTATTGTCCAATATCAAGCTTGAAGTTTCCACAAATGGCGTTGCCAAAGCGTAGAGAAGTTTGTTTTTCAAAAGATCTTGTTTCATCAATTGCTGTTCGTTGGAACTTAACGATAAGTCGTGTAAAGTGTTGGCAATATCGGCGTCTTTCCATAAAGACTCGGAGTCTGAGTTTGAGTCCAATAATGCAATGATTTCCTTCAAGGCATCGTCGTTATGGGCGTTAGAAGTTCTTCTCAATGTGTCTGAATCATTGGTGACAATTTTCTCTAGTGGGTGTGAGTCTGCCCGTTTCATTTGCGGTCTGAAAAACGCCGCCAAGGCTGCAGAACTAGCATTATTTTGCAACTTTGGGTTTTTCGGTTTATCAAAGCTTTCAAAGTGGTCGTGTGAATTATTTGCTAGTTTGAATAGCGATTTTTTATGGGCAGAAGAACCAGAATTGATAGAACTATTGGATGTAACAGGGAAAATAGGCGGTCCCAATAAGTCGTCGTCAGGATGGGGACTTTTCAAGCGTTGGATCAATGAGGGCCGGTCTTGCAAAATTTCCAACGACCGTTTCAAGACGTTTAGTCTTAATGCTAGCGAGTTGGGAGACAACTGGGCGTATGAATAAGCGTGAGACGATTCAATGGGAAACTTGAGGATTTCATTGATGTCTTTTATCGCCGGAATGGTTACTTTATCCTGGCTTGCTGTGGTAATAGGATGGAAAGAGAAGGATGGAAACGGTTTTGATTTGTCGTCCTGGTCTTTATGTGCCGGGTGGGTGTTTGCTCGATGAATGTCATCATCTTCAAAGAGATAGAACCGTGGCGAGAGCGAATTAGACATTAGTACTGGAGTTTGAAAACTATGAGCCTTGCTTGAATGCTAAGGACTTTTGGTTAATGCGATGAATGAGGTCCTGGGGAGTTCTAGGACGAACTGGTGGTGGCTGGTGGTGGCTCTGGACCTGCGGTGAGCTGAAACCTGGTTTTAACAACAGATGTGTTGTGTTGATTGTTGTACCTCTAATGCGATAGATCTAGGCTATGACTCAAGTCGTAATTGATAGGTACACTTTGTGTATTCACTGTCTAGTACGGCCGGATTCAAGTGTGCACGATAACTAGAATTTCTAGATGAGTTATCTGATACTTTTAACGAGGTTTTGATAAATAAAGAAAGAGAAGAAACGAATTAGAAACTATAGTGAAGAAGGTAATATTAGCTTGATTTTGTGTGCAGGAACGATGCTAGCCGTGTGAAGATGGTGGTATTTTGTAGAGAGCGGCACGGAGTGCGGTAGCCAGTGGCTGAGACGTCATGATAATTAGCGGTGATGTAGTTGGCCGTTGGTGGGATATGACTGCTTTTTAGCAGGAGGTTGGAGATATTTGTTTATGGATATGTTTGTTTATTCTTCTGTATGTACTGTTTCTAAGTCTATTGCATGTACTTTATATGTCTCTTGCTGGTACTTCCTTCGTTCTGCGTACTATGCTCATTGCTGTACTGTAATTCTATGAATTTTGCACCCAGTCCGAAAGAGGAAAATGATTTATTTCAATTGTAGCCTTCTAATCTGAGTTTCTTGTTTATCGGTGGTTCTTGAGGTAAAACATCCTTAGATCTGATCTGTGATGTCTTTGGGAATGTTTAGTCCGATACTCTCATTCATGGCATCTTCTCAGCATCTATTCGCACTGCAGCACTACTCGCAGTACTACTCACAGACTACTCACAGACTACTCACAGAACTAAGCACAGCACTACTCACAGCATCTACTACTAAAGCTATATTCCTACTATTCTACAAATTCTTCTTCCTTATGTATATTCTCCTGCTATAGTCTTCCTACTTAACACTTCTTTGGCTACTATAGTCAATGACCAAAGTTTCTCACCCATAAATCATTCTCATCTTGTCCCCGCCATAATCTACTCATTACTATCCCCGACTCATACTTCTTCTTTTCAACCTCATCCTGCTTCATCTTCAACTTCTCAATAGCATTGAGAATCTTTACTCGAGTAGCATAGTCTATTTCTACGTTGTATGGTGGTAACAAATTGGTTAAAAATTGGATTTCTTTCTCAATTTTCACAATTCGCTTCGAGTAACTGTCGTATTTACGCTGCACTAATTGCAATTTCTCCTGCTCCTTGGGTATCTGGTTCGATTGGAATGTATATGACGTTGAACGGAATGGCTGCTGGTCGTTTACTGGTGAATTGAGGGGTGAAGTAATGGAGTCCGACGAAACTTTCCGCACCGTGAACTTGATTGCCTTTCTTTGCTTGGGCGCTACAATGGAAGGCACATTGTTTTCCTTTGTTTCTTCCGCTTCTTTTGCCTGGGGCGATATTTCTACGCTCAGAGCTCCGGATTCTTTCGGAGCGCCGATTTTCAGTCGCGCATCGTCGTCTACATGATGCTCTTCTGTGAATGCTGGTTGTACTGGTTCAAATTCCCCTGGAACATTGATGGATGTAATTGTGTCGTCTGCGCTAACTGCGTCGCCGTTTTCGGCCTCCGCATCGTTTTTCTTCGCAGCATCTCCGTCCTTTACGATGTCGTTCAAATTTGTTTTTGATAAACTGGCAATCAACTGTTCGGTTGATTCTAATGATCCGGTCGAACTTAAGGAAGTTATACTGGCGACTCGTTGATGGGATTTTTCGGATCCATCGGTCAATTGTGATGGTTTATCCGTTACTTCGGTGCTTGCAACATCAGTTTTGTCATTTGTGTTGGTCATTTTGCTTGTCGTTACTTCTGTCTATAGGGATATTTATATTTAGATTTGAAATTACCGCGTTATATTTGTTTATGTTTGAGTTACCCGGACAATTCTAGGAACAATGTTTTGCGGCCATGGTGGGAGAAATGTCCTGTTTGAGGGATTAACTGAGTAGGGGCGGTCCGAGGGAATGTTTGAGTAAAGTTTGAGCTTTTCTGTACCAGATTGGATCGTTTTCCAGAGAGACAAGCTTACCATTGCCGGTAGTAATGGATCTATTTATCTACAGGCCTGCGCATGGGCCGATCAACAATACTGGTAGCAGTGGTAGCAAGTTACAACGGTGATGAGCGGAGATGGTAGCAACTTGGTAGTAATTTACGACGTATGGTATTCAATTTCTCCACTCCGTATGATCTCTCTATACATTATTCTTTTTTCTCTTAGTTCTGTTTATTTGTTTTTACTTTATTCTTTTTATCTCTCTTAGTTCTTTTATCTCTCTTTATACTTGATTTTTATCCTTAATCCTCTTTATACTTAATTCTCTACGTTAATTGTATTGCAAGTTACTGGTATCGCTTTGGTAGTAAAAGAGTGTACTACTGTTAAACAACCAACGTCATTGTTCTATCATCATTAGGACGGCATCTAGCCATAGCAACCTTAGTGATTCTACCCAAGACTGTAGCTATATCCCATTACGCATTAATTTACATTGACTCAATAATTCATCGCGGTAATGTACTTCCATTACCCTAAAATCCTGGCACTATTTTACTTCCATCGCACTAAAGCTTCGCACTAAACTCATCACCTACCTAATCTCATCGCACTAACTTACAGCTTCTTTCTACATCATCTTCAATGGAGGTGATTAACCTATCATATTCACAAAAGAGCAATCATGTTCTAACCCATCTATACAACACTCAAGAAAGCCATATTCCTTACACCAAAAATGCCCCCGTAAATTACCACAATGGGGTATTTCTTCAGACCACAAGAAGCAATAACCATACCAACTACTCACCACGGGCATTGATCTATGATTTCCGTGGCGGAATGGGTGCTTTGAACAAGTATGAATATTTCGAAACGGCACAACCAGATTTGATCCCAGATTCAAACCCATACTTGTCTGCAAACAAATTACCACAAAAAAATCAGTACCAAAAGAACTTGGACCTAGGCATCACCAACAACGCAGGATTGCTTCATGTAGATAACACAACTTACTGGTCTGATTACAACAAATTGATTATGAATCCTCGCTCCCTACAAACCTTGACCAATTTTGAGTATCCTGGCCATCATAAACATTTCAATAAATTAAAATTTGATAGCTTTAAAATCGGCCAGGAAGAGTATACCAAAAATGGTGAAGATTTGGACGATTTCCGTCATTTGCTCGAAAAATGCGACCATTTTCAAGGTATACAGTCCATTGTAGACATAGACAGTGCCTGGGGTGGATACTCCGACCAAATGCTTACCAACATATTTGATGAGTACTTCAATGATAACAACAAAGTCAGTTTGTGGATCTATGGTTTGATCAATCAAGAAACGAAGATATCGGCAGCAACCATGATATCGAGAATCAAATCCATTATTGAGCTAAGCAAACACGCATCGCTATTTTTTCCTATTTCTCCAGATTATAATTCGGACCTAATCTCGAGCAATTTCGATGCTACGAGCAATTGGCACAGCTCAGCTTTACCAGCTGCTTTTATTAATGGGTTATGGAATACAATAAATCAAACGCAGTCCACTAGCATGAGTAACATGGAAGATGGCGTGCTACAGGGCTACGGTAGAAAGTTCGTTAATGAGATCAAAATTTCGCCTTCTGAGACCACTAATGCTGTATCTGATGTTGACATTAGCAGCTACTATAACTTGTATGGAAACATTGACAACACTTCTACGAAACAAAAGAGTCTGGGTATAAACTTGAGTCAAATGAGTAAAGAAGAAAGTCAAGCGTACTATTCCAGAAATTATATTCAAACTAAAGAGCAAAACTTGAGCTTGCCGGAAGAAGGGATCCTCAACTCTTACGAATGTAACAGTCTTAATGATATAACCACAGTTGATTCTTTCCCGGATATCTTGAACAATACCAACTACTATTTGGAATTCCATGTGTCGAACGCTTATAGAGACACATTGAGACAATATAAGAAGACAGTTCAAAACGTCCGGTCCCATCATACTCCATTGATGGACCTAATGGAAGATAAGTACGAGCTAGTGGAAGATATTTCTCGCCTTATAGATGAATACACTGAAGGCTATCATGACAGTGAAGACGAGGACGATTACTGACCCATAATATATAGTTATTTTAATATAATACAATCTATCCTATGTAATCTACTGTATAACGCAGCACTCATTTTCACACTTGCAAACTCATTCTTGCAATTTAACTATAAACCTGTTACGTTTAAGAAATGGTCTTTTCGGTCAAGAAAATACCATATTCGTCCTTCAAAGTTTTGATGATTGGATCATTGATCTCAGAAGACATTGGTGCCAATAAACCTTTCTTGGATAAAGTACCGTTCAAGATCTGTTGGGTAGCAACAGCACATGGAACACCGACCAACTTGGCCATAGAAGAGTAACCTTGTGGATTACCGTAATCGATCAAGGTAGAAGTTCTGGTTTCGGTAGTACCGTCAGCCCATTCAATACCAAATTTGTGTTGCAAAGCAACCAAGTCTCTTTCACCTTCTTCGTATTGCATCAATTCTTCCAAAGTGGCACACAAAGTGTCCAATGGGTTACCTCTTGGGGTGATTTTTTTGTCGGAGAACAAACCTAACCATTTGAAACCAGCCAAAATTCTAGCTTTATCGTCTTCATCTTTGAATTTGGTCAATTCGGAGATTCTAGCTACCAAATCTGCTTCAGAGTTGGACTTGGCTCCGATCAATTTAGCAGTAGCATCTTTCCAGGCAATAGGAGATTCAAAAGTAGCTGATTGAGCATCAGATAAGAAACCAATATCAACCAAAACCTTGATGAATTCAGGGAAACCTTGGAAACGTAAAGTACCTCTGATAACAGTTTCTGCTTCTGGAATGTTGTAGATTTGCTTGTAAACGGTAGAATCTCTGTTTGGGTAAGCAACAAAGGCAAATCCGGGGTAAATGAAGTATGGTTTAGCGGTAGCCATTAAATCTTCCGAAGAAACATTGACGATCTCACCGTCTTTCCAGTATTTGGCCTGGTTTCTCAACGCTAACAAAACCCCTCTGGAAGACCAGGAGAATTTGTATCCTAATGGATTGTCAGAGTCCTCTGGAGATGGTAAACCACCACAGTAAGACAAGAACGACTTGATCTTTCCGCCCTTTTTGTGTACCTCTTCGAAGGTTTTAACGGCATATAAATGGTCGATACCTGGGTCCAATCCAATCTCGTTCATAACAGTAATTCCGGCATCTTCGATTTCCTTTTCTAATGCCTTCAATTGAGGATTAATGTAAGAAGTAGTGACAACATTTTTCTTATTTTTGATGGCTGCTTTCACCACTAAAACGTGGAAAGTGTAAGGAATCAAAGAGATGACCAAGTCGAACTTGGCAACCTGTTCGTCCAATGCTTTTTCATCAGTAACATCTAAGGAAATAGCACTGGCAACATCGCCTGCTAATTCTTTAGCTTTAGCCAAAGTTCTACAAGCAACAGTAACTTTAACGCCAGGAGTTTTGGCCAAAATGTCGACGGTTGGTTTGGCAACGAAACCGGATCCTAATAATAAAACGTTTCTGGGGTTAGTATGGACTTTAGATTAAGGTGATCGTAGTAAAATTAGGCACATTGATTTCTCTGCCAAATGGAGCATTTTTGGCTCTTTTTTTAGCTCAATGTAACAAGTGAGGCATTCTATACATACTGTACCATTTTTAGAGTGAAATTCTGATGGAAATCTGTTCAATTCGTGAAGTAGTCTTATTTATAAATGGTTGTAAATTGACAGCATGAATTTTCGCAATCAGACGTTATCGCCTAATTGATTTGCCCAATGAGGCAAGATAGCCGCATATGAGTCACTATTAAGCGACTTGCCTAATTGGGTAAGCGATACTATACACATTGGCTGCAAAAAATCTGCCTAATGGCAGAACTTAGGATAGTACTCTAGGGCTGAATACATACATTGATCTTACTAATTCAAATGTAGGATATGAGCATGTGTGATGAGGGCTTTGGACAATTAGTCAGATAGTCGTTTTTGGACCGAAAATGTGTATAGTGTATGCTCTTTTCATGGGGCTTATCGAAAGGCTATACGCTAGATGAGCTAGTGTGATTGAATTTTTGTAAAAGTGCTGGAGTCATTTCATAATCCAAAGATTTCCTAGATGTAATCTATAAGCTCCACTGTTAGTCTTCAATCTTTCAAATAGAGGACAAATTAAGGATCATTCTTCTTATTCAAATATTTAATCCTCTGTATAATAATACCACTACTATTATGTGGTAGTAAATTAGTAAACCAGATGTACCCCTTACCAAAAAACGATGAAACATTTCTGTGAGATATTATTTCTGCAACCTGGTTAATGAAAATTGTAACCCTGGTACCAATACTATGAGACAATTTAGTAGGTAGTATCTATGCAAGAGAACAGGGCTGAAATTTTGAAACCCGACCCCCAACTCCACAATATGCTGTTTAAACGCATTAATCAAGATACATATATAGTAACAACTAAAAATTGTTCAATTACTAATCTAGAGAATTTGCCTCTTGGTACACCTTGATGTAGACCAATAAAAGTAATGTCGCGGATAATACCAGAGAAATAAAACACGTCTATATGATTAGCAATAATAATACAAGAAAACCACACCATTGCTCCAGTGAGTGGGGAATAACTAAACTAAGTAAAATCTGCATTAGGTGCATTGATTGATACTCGGAGACAAATTTATTTGCCGTCATTTATTTTTCCCTGCAAGAAAGAAAACCTCAGGTCTCGGGTAATTATGTTATGGAGATATCTTCAAACCCTGACAAGACAATATGTTATCGCCAATCTTCAGGTTATGCAGAAGTAGCCAGTTTTTACGGGAATTTTTCCACTAGTCGAGGATTGTACTGGGGTTGTCGGAACGGCATTTTGTCTAAACTCCTCCCCCTCCCCCAAACTTTCACCGCAGATAGATAATCCATGGTGCTGTATACAGGACTAGTATGGGGGACATTTTCCATGATGATAATAACATCAGTATTAGGAATATGGAGAACCCTGTTGCGGAGGTAATATAGGCAGATCTGTACCAATTGAGGTACACCCTGTCACTAAATCAGATTCGACAGCCTTAGTTTGCTTTCAAGCTATGCCTGGTTTCTCCGGGTTTAAGCCCACATATGCAGCATCAGAAAATAATATAAAACTTCCTTGGTAGACGGACATATGCATTGAACTCCGGAATGTTTTCTTGTGCTCTCCCCATTGCAAACTGGAGGTGATATAACATAGCCATGGCTGATAGTGAGTAAGTTATCGTCCGACTAGGACTATCTCTTTTATTTGCAGCGAAAAGCGTTATCCAATTAGGTAGAAGTTTTTCCGCGCAATTTATGGCAAGTAAGTTGAGATACAATAATACAATGAACCCAACGTTTCATCGTCACTTACACGTACCACATCTAGATTCCGACTTATCCTGTAATTATCTGTAGCTTGTATATTGCCGCAATGTCATCTTATCAATATTTTTCCCCGGCACCTGTGAACTTTACGGGGTACATAAAAATTTGCAACCATAGAATGCCACGCTATGCAAATAGATAAGCACATCAATATTATCACTATGGCTCTAACAATAGAAGCCCATGGGGAATTATGTCCGCTATACATGGTATGGTGACTCGAAATAAATTGGCTTGTGTGGGGTATCATTCGCCTTAACAATAGGGTATAAATATCCCTACTGATCTTATGTTTGTGTTCTGTCTCTTTCAATCACAACTATCTCTTCATTATGAAGCCAACCGCTCAACCATCCCTGATACCCATTGACGGAGATGAAGTATCTTCTCTAGGATCTTATGCAGTTCCTTTGACTGAGAAAACTGCTAATATTTATAATGAAAAACCAGATATGTCATGGCCCTCTATTAAGAGGTATGTCAACTCAAGAATTCCTACTTTATTCGACATTCCTATCTTAAAGGAAGAAAAAAGATGGTGGCAAGTTTTAAATCCAATTCCTGGGTTAAAAGAAATGAACGCTATGGATTGGAACTTCTATGGTTTGGGGTTCTTCGCATGGACTATAGATGCAATGGATTTCTTTTGTGTGGGTTCAGCCGCAACTGATATTGCTAACACATTACAAGTAACTACTACCCAAGTTACCTGGGGTATTACTTTGGTGTTGATGTTGAGATCTGTCGGTGCAGTTATCTTTGGTTTACTTTCAGATTATTACGGTAGAAAATGGCCCTATATTGTTATTTGTGCCTGTTTCGTAGTGGTTGAATTAGGTACTGGTTTTGTGCAAACATATTCTCAATTCTTAGGAGTTCGGGCTCTATTTGGTATAATGATGGGTGCTATGTACCCTGTAGCTTCCTTAACTGCGATTGAAGATCAACCAAAAGGTGCAAAATCAATTTTATCCGGATTATTCTTACCTGGATACAATTTAGGGTATCTTTTAGCGGTCGTATTTTATCGTGCTTTTGAATTCACCAATTTTAAAAATAAGCATATGGAAGGATGGAGAAACTTGTTCTTCTTTTCTTCCGGATTGCCAATATTATTAATTGTTTGGAGATTATTTTGGCCAGAATCGCCCACTTTTATTAAATTAAGAGATTCAAAGAGGATTTTGGAAGCTAAGCGTAAAAGCGAACAAACGGCAAGAAAACCAAAATTCACTGATAAGCTTAAATTGGACCATTCCTTAATAGTCACCTTGAAAACTGAATGGTTAATGATTATTTATTTATTATTTTTGATGTCTGGATTTAATTTCATTTCACATGGATCACAAGATTTGTATCCAACGTTATTAGTCAAACAACATGATGTTACGCCAAATCAAAGAACCTACATTTTGGTCATTGTTAATATTGGAGCAATTTTAGGAGGAATCTTTTTTGGACAATTAACGGAACTTTTAGGTCGGAGGTTAACTATTTGTATTTGTATGATTTGGTCTGGTGCATTTTTGTATCCATCCTTCTTTTCAAATTCAATTTCGGGAATTATTGGAGGCTATTTCTTCCTTAATTTCGGAGTTATGGGAGCATGGGGGGTTGCACCATTGCATCTTATTGAGTTAGTCAATACTACTCATAGAGCCCTCCTTTCTGGGGTTATGTATCAATTGGGTAATTTGGCCTCTTCGGCATCGTCCACTATTGAAGCAGAATTAGGCTTAAGGTTTCCTTTAGGACCAGGAATGTATGATTACGGAAAGGTCATGTGTATTTTCTGTGCTGCTGTTTTTGCATTCATGTTGGTAATGATGATAATTGGCCCAGAAAGATTCCATAAAGATTTGCAAGTTCATTTACATAATGAAGAATCAAATGTTGTTGATCATTTAGACTCAAATTCTCTTGAAAAAGGTGAGTCCAGTCACAAAGAATAAATCGTGATTTGTATAGTAGTATGAAGCTCTGGAAGCTTATTTATATTGTAATGAACTATAACGTGAGTCAAATAAAGAAAGAAAAGTTTTGTAAACTATTTAAAAAATGTTTAATTTTCGCAGCCATTAAAATTATGCATGCAAAATATGCAAAAAAATTACAATAATCCAAAACAAGGAGATATCAATAATGCAAAATGTAAGTAGAAATTCCTTCCTCATCATTTCTCTTGGTAGCCGTTAAAGGAATTTGACTGATAATCTGGCCATTTTCATCTTTGATGCAATTACTTGAAATGGAATTAAAAAGGTGGAGATCTGTACTAAACTCAGCTTATTTTAATCGATTGCTATCAAATATAGGATTAGCAATATATAATAATTTTATCCTTGTCCAATGGAATAATTCTATTGGCTAGTTAATTATATCCAAGAAATAATACCCCATTCGTTGCTTTTAAATAACAGCCTAGCTCCATTTTATACAAGGCTGATACTTCCAAGATTACACAAAACCACACTTCGTTCCAATAATAATTTTTTAAACATCAACTTCCCCACAAAATTAAATACATGATGGACCACATCCAATTAACACAAGGGGGAAGTGGTGAAGGAAGTACCAGTCCAATTTATGTTGTTTTGAGCAACTAGTTAGCGTCACTCGTAGAGTAGACATGTAAGTGATTGAATGCATAATTATGTATAGATAGACCAAACTTGAGAACAGTTTGTTATTTTACTATCAGCTTCGTTTTGTATCATAATTGAGGATGCACCTACGGTCATTTTCGTAACTTTACCCCATGTTTCGCCCACATTGTTAAAGTATATGATTTATTGTAAAACTGTACAATCGGTTCAACAATTTGGAAATGTGCCCAGATAACCAGCCATTCTTCTAAGGTTCTACCTAGTTACCTACTTGTTCCCATATATTCTCTATGGTCAAGGTTGGGTTGTTACTATTGCTCATTTTCGTTGGAGGTAGTTTCATCTCATTTATTTTTTCGGGAATTGAGAAATTCTTGGTTCACCGAACCCCACCACAACATTAAATGTAATTAAGGATACACATCATCTCATATATGCGATGTAATTGGTTCATCGAGATTGTTGGTCCATATACGATCAATTACAGGGTCAACTGCGTTGATTTGCGAGTCTAAGCACCACTTTCTTAGATCTTAGCAACAATCAACTGTAGATTGGGCAAATTATTTTTTAGCATGCTGCACCGGCATCTAACCGCAACTTACTTATCTACATTCCAAGAATAACGCTAATTTTGCAACCGCACCTTCTGTAAACTATAAATATCACTGAATCTGGTTTCTCTATTTCGTGACCTGATATTCAATATCATTATGAGCGACAACTTCTCTTCGGAAGGTGACTCTCAGAAAGAGGGCGATGTCATTAGTAAGGTAGAAACTTCTTCCTGCGGTGAATGGGTATATATGGGAGGAAAGAAGTTGAAGAGAGAAGATTTGATTACTGCATTTGGTGGGACATTAAATGTGGAAACGAGAGAAAAACCTAAATATGGTTTCAATGCTTCCCCTTGGGGTCTTGCTTCCTTTGGATTGACATCCTTTATTCAAGGATTATACACTGTGAATGCTAAAGGGATTCATACCCCCAATGTCGTTCTTGGGTGTGTATTATTCTATGCTGGAATTGCACAGTTTCTTTCAGGTATCTTTTGCTTCTTTGAAAGGAACACTTTTGCTACCTGTTCATTTATCTCATATGGTGCATTTTGGCTACTGTTTGCAGCCATTTATATACCTTCCTTTGGTATAATGGCAGCATATGCCAAACATCTAGATCAATTGGAAACAGGAATAGGGTTTTTGTTAATCGGATGGTCTATATTTTCGCTCATGCTTGTTTTATGTACTTTGAAGTCCACCCTCTCGTTATTGGCATTATTCGTTTCGATTTTCCTAACTTTTCTATTACAAGGAATTGGATATATCGCTAGTAATCAGAATTGTGTTAAAGCTGGAGGAGCGTTTGGTATTGTTGTAGGAATACTTGGATGGTATAATGCTTGGGCTGGTACCGCAAACAAATACAATTCGTATTTTACCTGGAAAGTGGTTCCTTTATCCGCACATCCTTATCACTGATTTCAATTGTAACTTGGGGCAATAAATAATTTTCAAACAAATAAATTCTTTACTTCTAACTAAAGTTCCGGGGGGAATATTTACTTAGTTATAACTCTTAATCTCTGTTGTTTACTTAATGAAATACAAGACCAATTAAAAAGAGAGGTGCATAGTAGGAACGTTTCGTCGGTACGTGCATACTTCATAAGAACACCGAAAAAAATGGATCAGGTAACTTCCAAGCGCTCGTAAAAGTACAACAATAATATTATTTAGTTAATTGTTTCCCCATGTCGTACATCTCTGAATCGGCAATCTCGCCTGTAATTGGAGCTATGATTCGGTGTTGTCCGGGTCGAAATCGACTCGGTCAAACACACATTTAATTAGAGCCATTCTAATACAGATTAAAGTAACACCACTCACTTCCAATTAACCTTTCTACTCATTACTAATCTCTACAGCACAAACTAGTTTAGAATCTTATTTCATTTTGTCCTACGATTTGCTACTACAAGATGGCTATTTTGCAGCCATTTTGCAGCCAAGTCGTGTGCAGGCAGGTTTTCATGTTTCGACCACAAACATTTTCAACTTATCTCACCGCATTTCTCCAGATTGTATGATCTAACGAGAATTCGCTCGCATACATGTTTGTAGCTGTCACTTCAGTCTCGTGAGCGATAGATGGTTCTCTATTTAAGTGTACCTGCTGCTACCTGCATTATCGTTTGTCGGTAAAAAAATCACATGCTCTCCATCATTTTTTATATGCCTGAATCCTGGAGTATATAAATCCATCAATTGATCTACGTATATATTTATTTTATATTATTTTCTTAACTGCGATTGCAAAATGGATCAATTGATTAAAGATACCAAGTATTTGGTCGAAAACTTCTATGATTATGTCAATGTCAATGAAGAATTGACATTTGCCTTGTTAACTATTCTTTTCAATCCAGTGTTCTGGAACATCGCCGCTAGATTAGAATATAATACTCATATCATCACTAAGATCGCAGGTGGTGCCAGAAATGGTTGTTACTTATTGGCTATTACTATATTTAGTTTAGGTATTTATAGAGATGCGGTTTATCATAGCGCTTTACTCAACCAACCTTCTTATGAACCTTTTGTTAACTCTAGTATCATTAAAGCTTTAGCCGTGGCTACCTTTGCCTTTGGTAATGTACTTGTTTTATCTTCAATGTATTCATTAGGGGTCACTGGTACTTATCTTGGTGACTATTTCGGAATTTTGATGAAGGAAAGAGTCACAGGATTTCCATTCAATATTAATGATAATCCAATGTATAATGGTTCTACTCTTTGTTTCTTAGGTACTGCTTTGTGGTACGGTAAACCAGCAGGAATCATGGTCGCATCGTTTGTATATGTCATGTACAAAATCGCTTTGTTATTTGAAGAACCTTTCACTGCCAAGATTTACGCAAACAAGGACAAAAAGTCTATTTAGAGTTAGCTTTGTATTCATACAGAGATGTGGTAAATATTCTCTTTTGACGAAAATGTAAATAGTATATTAAAATGTCATTAGAATTTACAATGCCCTGGCTATTTGTAGAACAAAAATAGTAAACCCACCTCTACATTTCAAACACTAAACAGATATACTGCTTCATAACCAATATTAGCATTAATGTTCGACTACTTCAATCACTGCTATCTACTGATATTAAATCATGCATGATATTAACATATATAACTATGGAGAGTCAAATTTGATAATAGGAAGTAATTGGTGCCAAAGGCATGCTAATTAAGATGGAAGTTTTCAATGGGTGAACAACCGAATGTCTTACGAACACTCTACATAGGGTTTCACTCCTCTCTTATCGACATACCTTAAACTCAAACTTTGAAACTTTTCACTAGATTTGTAGTAGTATAAACCGGAAATGCATCCAGGCTCAATAGTTTGACTGTAACCACCGGAGTTTTCAAATCCTCCAATATTAAGAACTACGTAATAAAACCCTTCAAATGAGGTTCCAAAGATGGATTTGACTCTTGAATCAGGTAACAAAAACTGCTCTTTCCATCTCATATAGATATACTGATTATCTTGTTCTCCAGCCTGTATTCTAGCCAATTTTTCTTTGAGTTCTTCGTCTGTTAACTCGTCTGAAGCCGTTAACCGCTTCCAATGCTCCAAGTCGTTCTTAGGTAGCGATTCCCAAGATTTGTGTTCCGTAATAAACGAGTACTTATTTACTATGGGGTCGTGGTCGGACTTTTGATCAAACCACTCGTACTTATTCAAGGGATTATTGATGATCTCCCCCTTAAAACAGGTTGTCATGGTAGACAACCCTTTTGCAAGACCACTTATCTGCAAAAATCCGGTGACTATACTATCGCCAAGATCAAAAGATTTGAACTCTACTTGTATATGATACTTATCCTTATTGGACTGCTGCTCTCCGACAAAGGTAGCATTTGGTTGCAAATAAGGACATAATAATTTTGGCACCTGATTACAGGCGGCATTATCCACTAACCCTCGTTTGAAATAATCCTGTTCATACTTACTGGGTACCTTATATCTGGGTAACTTTATATGACCCCCAAGCTTATTAGTCGCATGATGCTTACGATAAGGTTGCAATTTTAATTGAACTAATTTCTGAGCATGTTTTTCATCTTGTCGCTGGGGATGGTGCTTTAAATCTTGAACAGAGATGGATTCTACTGGCATGGTATAAGGAAGATGTTATATATTTATTCTGAAATTAAATATCTTGTGTCAACTGATAAGCTCTGGCCGGTCCGGTACCGGACATTAAAATTCGATGACGCATCCGGATTAGCAGCAATGTAGAGCTGATGGAGCAAGGGAAACCTAGCAATCTCAGCTTGAGGTGGTGGAGGAAGGAGGTGATATGTTAGCGACCACCGGTGAAGCTAATTTGAGCAGTAGTGGTATCGGTAGCTTGTCTTTGTGATTTTTGGAAAATGAAAATTAAATTGCTTTTTCTGTCTATTTATTGCAAGCACCACCTCTAAACCTTCGGTCAAGTCAGATAAGGAAGCTTTTGTGATATTCACCACAGAGGTTACCCTATTTATATGCTCCATGTAGAATGCATCTTGCTGGCTTCGAAACAGCTTGTTCTCTGTGTCTAGGAAAATTGGCCAGAGGCTAGGTATACTTGGCTGCAAACTGGAGGAAAAATCCTCCAGAAGAGCGTAATTATCAATGCTATAGTCTCTATAAATGCTCAATATACATCACTACCATCATTTAAAGACATCTATGAAGTAAGTTTTCGAAATGTTGAAGTAGAATTCGCAGAATAAAATCTACTGCCATTTGTCTCTGTAAATTACTGCCGTTGGTGGTGGGTTTTTGTGTATTCCCTCATCAGTGCGTGAATATCGAACCATAGAACAAACTTTAAAAGAAACCATTCTTCTTTAGCAACAGACATGGAACTGCCACCTACACCAATACATGTTGCCCCCAACGTAGAGGTCAAAAGTTTGCCTACAGAGAAGTTTGCTGATGACTTTGATTTGAATCCCGACTTATATGATGAAGATGATAGCTCAGGGCCCCAAAAACAAACTCCAACCGTACAAGAAAATAGTACCAGAGATGATACAGAGTCAATTGCGACTCCTGGTGCCCAAATGGATGTGGATGATCGGTCTAACGTACCAAAAGACCAATTTTCAAGTCAAAATATCGAACAGGACCCATTAGATATAGATGATATTAACTTTACGGTAAAGTCTGTGACACTTCCATTCGATGTAGCTTACGAATCGTGTCTTGAAGGCTTTTCTACAATAACTCATCCACTTAGCGATCAGCAGATCTCAAAATTGATCAATTATACTGATGAACAGTTGTTGAAAATTCAAAGAAAGTATATAAAATCGCAGGCAGAGGACTTGAAATATGGGATATCCGATCTTATTCATGACTTATCGCCTTTAGTAAACATTCTATGGATCAGTATCATCAATAGAAACCGACTTTTCGGCCAGGAAGACTATCTTATTAAGATCTTGGGTGACTTGGAAGATTATATCGCTCATTACCATCTCTTTCAGGATGCTCCACCAGTGACAAGTTTGGTTACTAAGCAAGTGATTGAGTTCTTTGTGTTTTTCCAGAGTTTGGACGTAAAATTATCGTGTCTTATCGACGGTTATTCCGTCAATATAGACAACATTGAGTCTACACAGAAATTATGTACTACGCAATTAGTCCGTTTATTGCCGATTATCTCAAGATTGAGGATCCTTATCATTACAAAGATCGACCATGTCAAATCAAGATTGCTGACTTCTTCTGATGAAGATGTGGTAGACTTGAGGAATATCTTGGATGTTGAAATCGGGAGATTGTTTGAAGGTGTTCTTGATAGGCAATTGTAAGCAATTCACCACAAAATCAAGCTGAGAACCATTATTTGCAGCTCAGAAAAACAGAATCGCTAGATATACTGTTCTAGCGTCGAAATCAAGTAGTCTACGTGGGATTCATTCCATCTTATTTCAATTTTGGAAGAAAAAATGTCAAGAAAAGCTCTTCAAATGAGCCAATAGGAGTTTATTTTGCCTCAATTTGACTACATCTTTGTAAATACGAATCTAGAGTCTAAAAGCAGGCTCTGAAATCGAGTTCTATTTGATTTGGTTATGGTTAAACCGTGGATTACAGTGCGATGAGAGATATTTCAATATTTTTGCACGATTTTACAGCGTAATTCGTTTGGAATGATCTAACAGGCTACAGAAACCATACCTACTCGTTATATACTTAATTAGTCAATGGATACTGGATCCCGTGGTGGTAGTAAAAGTTGCCTAATAGTAGTGGACAGAACATACAGGATCTCAAATCTCAAAATATAATAAAGTACTATTGATTGTAGAAAGAACGAAAATCCAGTAATCATGTGGCCGTTCACTTCTGGGGACAAAAACAGCAGCGATGTTACAAGTGAGTTGTCTGATAACGTAAAAGAATTTTTTGAACAAAACAACCCCGATAAAACTCATCAATCTATCTTTGAATTAACACCCCATCAGAAGCGAGTTAATGAGGTACTATTAAGACAAGAGAAGAAAAGCGAAAAACAGCCCTTTGATTACGAATTTGATAGATACAAACAAATGGAGACTGATAACAAAGTCATCCATGTAAACTGTGCTGAATTACAGCAAAAAGTTGTAGACTGTTTAAGAAGCTGGAAGATTACCAGTACCGATCAATGTAGAAAGGAAATCGGCATCACCACCCAGTGCGCCGATATCCAGAAAGCGACGTTACAAAAGTTGTTTTATGCAGACTGCTATAACGTGAAGCAGTGCGAGTATATACGGTACGTTGCTGATAAGTTGTTTACGGAAAACTTTGGTCAGTTTGGAGAAGACATTAATGATGAGTCGAAATTGAAGTTCGATAAAGAGGTGGAAAAAGCATTTTACAAGGCTTGGAAGTAGGATGGCGGTAAATGGCGGTAAATGGAGGCAAATGGCTCTTTGGCTGTATATTGTCCTGTAAATAGAGTATGTACTATAATTAATGGCCGGCATTATTCATTGTAGCTGTTATATCGTTGCTTAGTTGGTTCCATAGAGCCAATTTTTCACTCCACGTTAAGCTGCCGACGAGACCAGAGGTATTCGGAAAAACAAATACCCGGCAATGCGAAGGTATTTGTTCCTGGAGTGACTTCAAAACTATGTTGTAGGCTACATCGTTCGAGGAGGTTTGTTGGCCCCAGAAGAAGTTGGTTTTGGTCAATTTGCAGACAATTCCCAGTTTTTTGGCCAAATACTTCACTATTGTTTCCCAAATGCCTTTACCCACTACTACAATGAAGTGGGCCTGGCATTGGTTGAATTCCTCAATGAGTCGCGGGACATTTTGCAACTTTTCTACGGCAGTAAGTTCCTGGGCAGTTTTTGTACATCGCAAAACCAAGTCAGTAAAGGCTATATTATAACGAATGAGCTCATAATCGTTCTGAGGTTTAGCCCCATTCTTCAATAGATCTTCGAGAAAGTCCTCAGATGCTATTTGATCTCGAGAAACAACACTTTGTAGAATATTTGCCTGGTTAAATAATTTCCAAAATAGGTTGCTATGATGCGCATAATGGTGCTGCGTCTTAGAAGACTCTACTCCAGGATTGAACCCTATAAATAGTAGCGTTACTGAATCCGATAACGATGGAGGAAGGTCTTTAAGTTCAGTAGTCGCAGTTTCTAAGGAAGAAACTCCATCTTTTAAACGAGATTCGGAAGTTGCCTTGTCTTTAGGCGCGGCTTTTGAATTCTTTTTGCCTCGCTTAACTACATTAATTTTGGATATCTTATGGTTTGTTACAAGAGATTTGGTGGCATCAGGTTGGTAGGTAAAAGCGCTCAATTTAGATTTCGCATCCGACCCCATTTTGACGCCAAGTCTTTCTGACGTGTTTTTACGTTTCAGATCAGGTTTTACGATAGTAAACTAATTGATTAAAGAACGGCTGTGGTAAAAGTAAATAAATCAAAAGTCCGATTTACTTTGTTCCAACTAATTGCTGCAATAATGTCGTATTTCAACATCTTCGGAGTGATGTCGCAAAAATGTCGCACGCACAACAAAACCTACACAAGATGCGTTACTCCAGATTAAGTTTAATACCACCTACTAAACATGACGAAGGAAAATACCCCAATTTCGTACTCGTATGAAGAGACATATTCTCCAATCACGAAGGATGGGATAAAACTGGTTTCAACCCCGTTAAATAGAGATGAATTGGGCGAGATTCCCATACCTTCAAATGGAGCTCATCTCCACTATAGAGACCCTATTACTCCCAGTAAAAATACCCCGGCAATGGACCCAGAGTCTAGCGAGAAACCACTAGGATTACCGTCAATCCTTAAAAAAACCTCAAGTTTCACCAAATTGCCACAATCTGGGGAAGATATGTCAGTACTCTCCAGTTTTGTAGATAGACATCCCGAATTAGGATATGCCAAACGAAATGGTAACGAATTGAATCCTGTCAAATGTGCGCGGGTTATCTTTTCCCCGACCAAAGAAGTGGTATCGTTTAGTAAAGGGTACTATGATGACGATTACTGCGAAGAAGAGAAATTACGCACCAAGCACGACGTTATACTAGAGCCTATGGAATTCACTGAGGCTTCACCACCTCCACAGAACCAAGGGATCCTAAATAGAGTATTTTCTGACGCAAATATCCCTTATATACTCTCGATGTACTTGCAAATCCTCCTTAACATTATTATTATCAGCATTATTTTTTTCTTTGCATACATGTTTTATAATACGGTGAGTAAGGATATTAACAATAAATTGGAATTGTACATTGCAGATGCCAAGCAGGAAATATCGTTGTGTTCGCGACAATATTATCGAAATAAATGTTCTACGGCCCAGGGTCAAAAGAGAGTGCCAGCTTTAGAGCAATCGTGTTCCATGTGGGAGAGGTGCATGAATCGTGATCCCCAGCTTCTAGGAAAATCCAAGATCAGTGCCGAAACTTTTGCTGATATAGTCAACGGATTTGTGAAACCTGTGTCATGGAAAGCACTTATCTTCATCATTTGTTTAATATTCGGAAGTTTGTTGTTTTCAAACTTGTCGTTTTCATCATACCGTAATAAAATTGATACTACTACAAATAAGAACTTGAAAAATAGAATCCGCAAATTGGAACTTTTGATTGACAATTTGGAGAGACAACGAGATATGCCACAAGGTGAACTTATCGCACCATCCCCTCATTACTTGCATTCTAGGGAGTATATTCGTGATCCTTTACAATCGCCCCTAGTAAGAAAAAATCGCTAAATTGAAAATGTGGTACTTTCTCATTGCCCTGTCCCGATTAGGAAGGAATTGTGCGACTGTCTGAAACCAAGTTTTTTTGCAGTCATTATATATAGAGTTGTATTTAGCATATTTAATCATCCAGCAACACTAGATCCGCAACCATGGTCACATCAATCGCATCTGAAAAGGGCAATTTGTTTATGTTCACCAAAAAAAATGATATCCCCTTAATTTTTTTTGCAACCGTATCAGTATGTATTGGATGTATTGGTACTCCAGTAACAACGGTAATCTACGGACGTATCTTTGCAAAGTTGAGTCGGTTCTTATTGCACCAATATGAGTCCCCTGAAAAGTTTTTGGCCGATATCCGATTGCAGTGTGGTTTGATCATTGTGCTCAGTTTTGGTAAGATGGTCTTCAACTGGTTGGGAGTTTATTTATGGATGAAGTTTGGAGAAAGGCAGCAACTAAGAGCCAGGATTGCTCTATACAATAGCATCTTCACTACCGAACATGAATGGTTTGAATCAAAATCGGACTTGATGGGTGAAGTTTCTCAAATTAATCGTTGTATAGAGGAATTTAGAGCTGGTACAGCAACTGCCATTGGGTCCTTAGTATCTACCGTGGCAGCAATAATTTCCATGACAGTGGTAGCATTTTTACAATCGTGGTCCCTCACTTTGGTGATAGTCGCCTCTTCTCCCCTTATGCTTCTTTGCGGATGGTACTTTGGCCAGATGACATTTTTTGCAGCCAAGGCTGAAAATGACTTTTCTGCAAAAGCATCAAAAATTCTTACTTGGAACCTTTCATCAGGTAACATTGTTAGGCTATTCAGCGGTAAGTACTTTGAAATCTCGAAGTTCAATAAATTCGTGGATTTGTCGCTTGAGGCTTTCAACAAGTCTAATAATGCAATTGCTGCAAATTCTGGAATATTGTATACTTTATCTCTTTTGACGTTTGTTCAAGGATTTTGGTTTGGGAACCATATGATCTCAATTGGAAAGTTGAAAATCAATCAGGTATTCACTTGCTTCAGTTCTTGTTTGTTGCTTGGTACAGAAATTGCTCTGATAACCACTGTTCTTGCATATTTGAACAGATCATATGCTGCCACAGCTAAAATAAGGAGTTTGCTTGAAGAAACCTCAAAGTCTACCTACGACAACTCCGGAGAATATCCCTCAGCTGCTGCAGTTGGTAATATTTCTTTTGAAAACGTAGAATTCAAATTCACTTCAAGACCAGAACTTATTTTGAAGAATGTAGATTTTTCAATTTGTGCCAATCAGTTCAATTATATCATTGGAAAATCAGGTTCTGGAAAGTCTACTATTGCAAATTTACTACTTAGATTTTACAATTGCAAACATGGCTCAATTCTTATTGACGGTCACAATGTAAATAACTTGTGTCAGAAATGGATAAGCGACAATATCACATTAATTCATCAAGATGCGGTCATTTTCAATGACTCTTTAAGAAATAACATAGCAGTTGCAGCCTTGAACAGGTTTGAAATTCAAGATGTCCCAGACTTGCTAATTCTCGAGGCAATTAAGTTTGCACTCTTAGATGAAGTTGTTGATAAGTTGGAGAATGGAATCAACTCTGAAGTAACTTCCAAGTCATTTTCTGGTGGGCAACTCCAACGTATATCAATAGCGAGAGCTTTTGTTCGAGATACCCCAATTCTAATATTAGACGAAACATTTAGTGCCCTAGATAATAGGAACAAAGATCAGATTATTCATAATTTGAAGAATTGGAGAAACGGAAGGACAACTATTGTAATCACTCATGAGTATGACTATATTGAAGATGATGACCATGTAATATATTTGGAAGAGGGCACAATTAAGCATAATGGCACTTTTTCTATGATAAAGGATAAACTCGGTTTCAGTCTAAAGAAGAAGCATTGTCGAAGTAGTCTTTACAAGGATCCTGAAAAAGAGGAGAAATACGACTATCTATGCGACCCTATTGTCTTACAAGATCTTGAGCTGTTGAAGGAACTGCAGACTTCTACATTGGTACCGATTCTTTCTATTTTGAAATACTTCATTTCCACAAATGAGTTGAAGTTTACTCTATTTTGTGGACTAATGGCCTCCTTACTAACTGGGATACTATCACCAATCTTTTCGTATTTCTTCTCTAGGCTCCTATCCACAATGGTGGATGCTGCAATTGGTTTGAATGTAGCTAGAAAATTAGCAATATATTCAAGCACACTCATTGGTATTGTCTTATTAAATGGTGTAACTATTTATTTGTCTACCTTCTTATTAGGCTATGTGAGTGAAGCTTGGATTGTCAAATTAAGAAAGTTGGCATTTTCCAATTTGGCAGATCAGGATATGTCCTTTCTTAATAATGAGACTGGTAGAATTGGTGAGCTAACTGCTTTGATATTGAATGATTCCAGAGACTTGAGAACCTTAGCGGGGCAACTCTTCGCCCTTCTTCTTAACTTAACAAGTATGATTTTAATTGGGGTAATTTGGTCTCTTGTTGCTGGATGGAAACTCGCTTTAGTAGGAATTTCGTTTATTCCATTATTCTTGTTGGTTACGGTTCTCTATTCTATGTTGATGTCAATGTTTGAAAGGAAATATAAGGATAATATCGCAAAGCTTGAGAATCAGAACTATTCTACCGTTATAGGAGTGAAGTCAATCTTTAATTTGAACCTTTCTGAATATTTTGAACAGCTATTTCAAAAGCAGATTTCACATACTAAGTCTGTAGCAAACAAAAGAGCCTTTGTTACTGGCTTTGGTGTTTCCTTATCTGAGGTTATTACGGCTTCTGCTTTTGGTGCATGCATTTATTATGGAACGTTATTGATAAGTAAAGGTGAATATACTCAAGCTAGGTTCATTCAAGTTATTACAATTCTCACCTTTACAATGACCAATGCATCCATGTTATTGGGTCGTTTGCCAGATATCGCTAGAGGACAAAGAGCTGGAACTTACATTATGAGACTTATCAATTTGAAACCTTCTTTGGCTGAAACAGAGGGAGATATAGTTCCATCCAAGTTCGACCTGGATCCAGTAATCAGATTCAACAAAGCCAATTTTACGTATTTGTTGAAGAGTGAAATGATCTTTCAAGATGCATCTTTCTCGATCAATTCAAAGGAAACTGTTGCCTTTGTAGGACATTCTGGAGCAGGCAAATCCACAATTGCTTCTTTATTGATGAGATTATATCACATACAGAATAATTCGATATTCATTAACAATTATGATATAAATCGGTTAGATATAGATTGGATAAGAGAGAAGGTTAGCATTGTCCCCCAATTTGCTAGTTTCTTTGAAGGTTCTATAAAAGAAAATCTAGTATATGGAATCCTGCCTCAAGTTCATATTAGTGATTACGATCTTAAGGGCGTTCTAGAAGCTGTAAATATGTATCTGTTTGTGGAGTCTCTTCAGGATGGAGTTAACACACGAATTGGGGAAGCAACGGTGTCCACCTTATCTGGTGGCCAACAACAACGTTTATCAATTGCTAGGGCATTAATAAGAAAACCCAATATCCTTATCTTAGATGAATGTACTTCTAGTTTGGATCCTGAAAATACGAAAATGATAGCGGAGCTTGTCAAAAAGCTATCAGCATCTACCACTATCATTTTGATTACACATGATACTGAAATGATGAAGATAGCTTCTAAATTAATATTGTTGGACCAAGGTGAAGTAGTCCAAGAGGGAACTTTTGCGGAGCTTGCAAAGTTAACTCTTTTTAAGACACTAGTGAATATTTAGTTTAATACTTTATTAAAGCAATATATAACTATATTTATCATTACGTACTGGATTCCAATTCAAAGCTTAACACAAATGTAAGGAACTTCTACATCTTCACCATCTTTATCATCACAACAGACTTCAAATATTAAGTAATTAAGATGGTCTGGAACTTCTTTCTTACTAACTTCTTTGATTAACTGTGTTAGTTTCAAGGTTAATCTGTCTTTGACTTTCTTAGGAGGGAAAAAGGAAGCGTATAATAAAGAAACCCCAAATGACAACATAGTAATTTCTAATCCTTCTTTTTGTTCAAAGTGGTCAAGCAATTCTTGTAATGTAATATCTCCTTCTAATTCAAATCTATCCCAAATCAAATCAAATGATTTATCATTGTATTTACCTTGTCCTGATTTAATTGGTTCTGAAAATCCAATGAAAGGTAAGGCAAGATTAACGAACCCATTCTTATACTTTTCGATATCCATGTTTTTAGCTGCAACTTTGTATAATTCCAAGCAAACTAACCCAGTAACTAATGCAGTTGTGGTTGCAATTGCAGGAATAATTTTACCAGCAATAAATTTGGTCTTGGAAGCATCGGCAGTTTCAATGGCATAATTCAATGCTCTACAATTAGAAGCAGCAGTGATGAATTCTATATGGTGGTTTGAATCATCATCTTTTTCAAATTCAACTCTTTGTAATCTATAACCAGCTAAAGTGCTTGGTTCAGGTAAAGAGGCGGCAATCTTCTTGATTTCAATATCGTCAATTGATCCCGATAAATCTCTTGCTTGTTCTTCTGCTTCAGCATCAGTAGCAGCAATTTTGACACCAGATTTTGGAGTGAAATCTGGTACTTCGATTGAATTTAAAACTTTCTCGTAATCCTCGAAACTAGCGTTTGGTTCCTTTAATCCATAAACAAAAGCTAATAAGTTAGCCCCACCCACAATGAAATCAAAATGATCTTTGTTGTTTATATCGAAAACTAAAGGAACAGGTGCTCTTTTAGGACCAGACCAAAATGGGGCACCTTGTGAAGTCTTGGCATCAGCAGGGAAGTTGTATAACAATTGTTTAACTTCATGATTGAATTTGTCTTCAAATTCTAATCTAGCCCATTTGACACAGTCTTCGAAGGAATATGGCCGTTTATTCAAGTAGTTGGCGATGTTTTCCAAAGTACCTTTAATATCGGGGTTTTGTTTTAAAGTTTGTTCCACGTAATTTGGTTGGCTCAAGTATAAATTAACACTTTCTGGAGAGTCAGCAAAATAACCTTGGAATAACGACTTAGCCCAAGCAATCGTGTGGTCAATTTTGTTGGGGAATGATCTCAAAGTACACAAAGGAATCGATTTTTCTGGAGGATCTTGCGTGGTTGAGTAGGATTCAGTCAAATTTGGAATAACTACTTGAGTGTTACCTTTGGTACCTAAAGTACCCGATTCCAACAATGGTTTTTTGTAGAAAACACAACGACGATCAACATAAGTTCTAGCATCCACATTATCCAATGCGTTGGTAACAAAGTCCACATCATTCCAGAACTTGTCGTTAAAAATGTGCTCAGTATCACTACCAACTTTGTCGAGTAAGGACACGATTTTACCAGCCAAATCTGGGTTCATTACTTCGACAGCTTTTGCTGCTACTTCTGATTTGTTTTTACCCACATCTTTTGGTCTGAACAAAAATTGACGGTTCAAATTCGATTTTTCGATAGAATCCATATCGGTAACAATGATTTTACCGTTTGGACCGGAACCCAAGCCCATCATGGCCCAGTTTTTCAACATTTCACACCCAATAGCACCAGATCCAACCAAGAATACCTTCAAGTTGGTGATCAATTCGTGGAATTTGGCACCAAAAACAGCAATTTGCCCGTCGTATCTCGAACCTAATGGCTTGCAAGTATCTTCATTTCTTGGATATTGGTCTGCTGGAGGTAAAGATTCCAAAGAATCGAAATAGAACCATTGCTTCATAGGACTAAATTTGGAGGAGATGTTCTTCAACACTTCCTGAGCAATCAAACCACCGTAGAAAGCAGACATGGCAGGAATATCACCGGCTGCTTGGAAAGATAATTCCCTGATCAAGGTCACGTCGACCTTGGCATCGCCTAAAATCGTTGGATTCTGCGCAGCCAACTCCTCGACGTATCTCACTACTTCATTGGCGTCTTCGACGTGCGCAGGTCTTGGTAAACGTCCGTTTTTGCTCTGGAAAGCGTGCAACCCTTGGAAACCAAGGTGCAACTGTGGAGGTCTGTCGAACTTGGCGAAATCAGAAACCACGTACTCAGGGTTGGTCAATTGGTTGACCAAGGGCTCAAAAGACACCTGTTTTGGCATCTTTACCTGGGTATAAACACCTCCTTTCACATAAGTACCGAAAGAACTGTCAAAGTCTTCGATTTGGAAGGCAAAAGGACCCAAAACCTTGATCTTGAATGGCTCGCCCGAGTTCAATGGCTCAAGACCTTCTACTTCGGCGAATTTCACATAGTCTCCATCTTCAAAATCGTGTCTGTGGTCGTCCAATACAGTGACAGTACCGTTGTTTTCGATATCGGAAACGATCCCAGACTTCAATTCCTCACCATCTGGGTCGATAACCGTGAAACTGTGGCCAAAGTCTACAAAAAGCTGACCAAACAACCCTCTAACGTCAGCATGGATATATCCAATATTGTTTTGGTGGGCAAAAGTATCGATTTCTACCTGTTTTTCTAAGGAAATGTTGCTGGAAACAATACATTTGAACTGCGCTAACGATTGAGAGTCCAAACTGTCCAATACTGACACAGGAACATAGGCATTTAGTTCAGCTAATTTGCCTCTGGAAGCAGTGGCCAAAGATTGGCCAATATCGGACTCAGTCAAGAAAAATTGCGACGATAAGTGGTGAATCTGCACCGGAGTTGGGTCGTACAAGCTTAAGGACTTTACACCGGCAAGGGCGATGTTCTTAGCGATCTCTATGCCTAGTCCGCCTAGACCTATAACGAGGACGTTTGCGTTCTGCATTTTGAGCATAGCTTCTTTGCCCAAAACGTACAATTGACGGGAATACAAGCCCTCGTCGATGTCGCGGGGCGAGGGCGAGTCGATTTGCATCTTTTCGGCCATTTTTGAGTAGTTGGGAAGAGTAGTGGTAGGTGTTTAAAGCAGTTGGAGATATATTCTGGTGGAATTGGGTAGTGTGTCACGTGATCTATGTCAGGTGGTGGGAATTAAAGTTACACAAAGTGCCAAGACAGGGATGAAATGACACAAAATAGTCTACTAGATCAAAGAGGGTGAAATATGACACAAAATGAAGGGTAGGTGAATTGTGATGGACGTAAATGTCAAATGGATAGAAGGTAAATGAGTAGTGTTTAGACAGAAATGAGATTGCATGAAGATACAGGTGTATAGATACTGATACGGTTGGCAAAAATTCGAAATTTAAACTTTTGCAGTTGCATATTTGTTTGGCTATAGTTGACAAACTTGTTCCTGGATTTAATAATTGCAGCTATTTTTCAGATTACTAATTACGAAGTACAGTAAATGATTTTAGTAATAGATTATGTAGTAAGTAGACACTGCTTTCTTTTGTGCAAAGCCCTGTGACTCAAATTACTAAACGAAGTTTGTGGTGCTCCTTTGCAGTTCTGTTGGAATCGACGAACTGGAAGTAAAAAATAAAGGTCGTACCCGGATTCGAACCGGGGTTGTTTGGATCAAAACCAAAAGTGATAACCACTACACTATACAACCAAATGTGTTGAAAACTAAAGTAGGTGCTTTGTCCATAAACTAATTGTGAATATTGTTCACATATAATTTCAATGTTTGGCAGTGGCAGACTTTAGAAGCAAAATATACAACAAAACGATGGCGTTTTAATGTACATTCAATATGAGCTATATCCATTAATACATAGATCTTTTAATAATTAGAATTCTTTCTCCTCAGATTTAGTTTTCTAAAAATGATTTCAGTGTACTTGTATATTGAATCATCTATTCATATTGTCTATTTGTTATGCTTGTTTTGGATCTTAATTTCCATAGGTATTCAATTACAAACTCTTTAGACACCATCACAATAAGAATACACAAATTATGAACAATTGATACACTACAACCCAAATAAGTAACCTTTTAAATTATCAATCAATGAATGTATCCCAAGCCATGCTTTTCCAATTCCTTGTTGACATCGAAATCCTTTTCCATTGGATTCAATGTCTTGATAACTTTCGCTGGAACTCCGACTACAACGGAATTTGCTGGAATAGATTTGTTAACTACAGAACCGGCCGCAATTACAGAATTGGCCCCAATAGTTACGCCGGGCAATACAGTCGAATTGGCCCCTAACCATACGTTATCCTCGATAGTGATGGGTAAGGCATTCTCTATGAAATTACCCCTTAAGGTAGGGTCAGTTGGATGGGTGGCCGTTAAAATAGACACTCCTGTGGCACACAAGACGTTATTTCCAATTTTCACCACAGAAACGTCTAAAATGGTCAAGTTATAATTTGCATAGAAGTTATCTCCAATATAGGTATTAAACCCGTAATCGAAATATATCGGATACTCCATGAATCCATTACTGCCGATATGACCCAAGAAATTTGCAAGATAATCGTACTTTGCTTTATTAAATTCCTTGGCAGAATCGTAATTTCGTAATCTAAATTGGCCGTAGTCCAAAAGAGTATCTCTAATTGACATTCTCGTGGTTTCCAAGGCTAACTGATATGCAAAATACGGCATACCACTAATCATTCTCTCGTAGTTTTCATCGCGGCCCTTAAACGGTAAGTTCTTCAAATTTTCATAGGCAAACTTGATCAACTCTTCGTTCTTTTCACTGGAAAGGTTTCCTAATTTGCAGAATTCTTCTTTAGACAAGTTTGAAATAGACATGCTTACTTGGAGATGATTTATAGTGCAATCTACGACTTATATAACTGTGATAATTCTATACGGAAAAGTTCTAATCAATCAATTTTATGCAAAAACAATTATATGCGGATCAATTCTATACAAAATTGTATCTAAATATATCTTTATGATTATAAATGCTATGCTTCTACAAAGACTTATATACGATTGATGTAAAACAATTCAAGACGTTTGCGTCAGAAGTCTTGTCCCGATTGCATGGCCGGATTGCCTACCTATTTAGGTAACATATACGCGGGAACACTGAAGTCATCAAGCGAAGTATGGAATGGACATGTAGCTAATTGCCAGCAAAGAGCGGAGATGTAGCCAATTGCGAGGAAAAGTCCGAAAATTCCGATCATCTCAGTTTGTGTTATGAAGTAATAACGAAAGGACATGTTGACACTTTCCTCAATTCAATATCTCCATTATCATAGTACTAGACAAAATATCAAAATAGCTGTGGTTGATAATTTTTCACTTGCTTTGAAAATTGGCCTTAGCAATATGAAGTCAAGAGGGCTTGGAATCAGGCTCATTGTTGCCTCACAAACGATGACATTAGGGCAAGTTTACCCATTTTTGTTGCAGTTACGCTAGAGCCGTTTGTTAATGGTTTACTAATTGTCGGCTTTTGTACAGGCATGATTTATCCAATCTAATATTTATACTTTATTCCAATGGCTATTGATCTCCACTGTTTGGCTGATGTCTGCTTGATTCCAATTGGCACAGGCAGTGCGTCTGTGTCAGATGAAGTCACCAAGATTACTCATTTAGCGCAATCGTCACCTCTCAATACTACTTTGCATTCTGCTGGTACTACCATTGAAGGTAAATGGACGGAGGTGATGGATTTGATAGGACAAATGCACCAAGTATTACATGATTCTGGAGTCGTTAGAATTCAGTCCGACATTCGTGTTGGTACTAGAACCGATAAGGTTCAATCTCCTATAGATAAAATCAATGTGGTTCAGGAAAAGTTGAAGAAAATTACTTAGAGCATGATATCACCAGCTGAACTAACGAATGACGAGAGCTATATGACAATTTGGTTTCTTTTGTTTCAATGGTTGTTTTTTGCATTTCTTTGGTACATACATGTGTATACTAGCTACATGTGTATTCTAGCTCCATGTGTATACTAGCTCCATGTGTATAGCTCCATGTGTATAGCTCCATGTGTTGTATTTGTTAGTAAACTATTTCAATACAGGTCATCTCTAATCAATGTAGACACGCTTGGAGAGTTCTAGCCCAACCTCGCGGTATTAGAGAATGGTAGCTGGTGGACGTGGCCATCCGATATTATCTTATGTACCAGTGATATATTATAGATACAGATAATATCTCAGACAGGAATAGATAATATCATATTGTAACATAGATAATATCGAAAAGATCATGTCATTTACCCTTCGTATACATTATATTACTAAGGATTACTATAATATAGAGTATAGGCGAAAGTTAAAATATGGTTAGATAAGATTAGATAGTGGAATTAGGCCAGCATATGTCATCACCTACTTTTAGCACATTTTGCTTCAAATTTTTCAATAACTTGCACCATCAATCAAATACACTAACAAAACACCAATGTACATCTAGAAATGACCACGAGAAGTACCTTGGGTATACTGACCAACTATATCTTGGAGTTGGCTAGCTTAATGGGTTTATGCACTTGTATGCTGTCCTGCATATAACTTATGATTGGGGGTCCATTGGCAGTAAAATTACAGCGATAGTAATTAGCGGAAGAAATTAGCTGTTCCTTTGGCGGTAATTCATACGTCATGTTCGTCGAGTATCATCGGGTATCAAATTGTATGACATGTCCATTGTATGAATATCCACATCGGATACATATTTGTACACCAATCATACATGAATTGCTCTTGTCCTCCATATAGGCGAGAGCAACTCGTTTATATGCCGGAAACTCCAAAGTTTCGTGATGAAGCTTACATGGTAATAATAAAGCTAAATAGGCGACGCAAAAAAAATTGTCACGATAATTTTCAATATTTTATTTCATTGTAAAAATCGAAGCTTTTACAAATATTTTTTGTCTTGCTGCAAATAATTATTTAGTATCAATTAAAACTCCTAAAGACAAACATTTATATAGTAAATATTACAAATTATTAAGTATTATAACTTATTTCCTGGTTATACTAACAGAGTTAGACACATGCTGGTAATTCTTTGTGCCATCTTCCATTCTTTTGTTTGCTGCAGATTCTTCCATATTTGCAAGTAGGCGTCAGATTGACGTCTGGTACCGCGTTGAAATCTATTTCAACGTCTTTCAATTATAATCTCCTCCTCTGAGTCTACCCTCTTCGTCTCTCACTTATGTTGATTTCGTTCTTTTCATTGTTTTTTTATGTTAAAATCTTCTTAAATTTGAAATCTCTTTTCTTCTTCAATTTCACATCCTTCTGATTATGCAGCGATTCTATTCTAATATTTGTCTGTCTACAATCTCTTCTAGGAGAGTTTTTTAAGCTTTTCTACCCTTCAAACACTAATATCCGTATTGCTTTTGGTAATTATATCCTCCTCTAGGAAATGGAGGTAAGCCGTAGTTTTCGCCTGACAACTGTGGTTGTCCATTGACTTGCGGCTGACCAGTGACTTTGTCGTCCTTCAACTCCTGTTTCTTCTTTAACTGCTGAGAACGTTGTTCCAACGCTTTTTCCGTGATTTTCTTCTCTTTTATACATTCGTTAATGGTATCTTCGTTGACTCCAAACGATCCAGGAGAGTTCCAGAATAACAACTTGATGAATTCTCGACATTCTACATCGGTGAAGTTCTTATTAGTGGCCTTGTTCAACTCCACAGAAATAAATCTCCATTTTTCAATTTCCCCAATATCTAACAAGTTTTGCAAGTTAATTTTGTCCTCGTAGTTCCAGGAACTGGAATTGTTGTTACCCTGTTGTCCTACAATGACTTGGAATCTGTTTCTGGCGGCCAAATACGACCCTACACCGGAAATTTCTGCGATTTCCACCCAAGACTTCCCTTTTTTCTTTAAACTGACAATCAAATCATCCTGGGATTTGGAGAATTTCGACTTTCTCTTAACTCGTTTTTGCGCTACGTTGAGAGTCATGTCGGGACGAGTTGCTGCCCGCGATAAGGGCGGCGTGGGCATTAATTGTTGTAATCTTTCAGGGAAATTTTGGTAGATGATGTTGTCTTTCGAACCGTGCGATTGCGCTACTACTGGTACCGGACCTGCTGCGGGGGGCTGTTGTTGAACCTGGTGCACCTGTTGGATCTGTTGCATCTGTTGTTGCTGCTGTTGTTGCGACAATTGCTGCTGTTGGCTCAACTGTTGTTGAGACAATTGTTGTTGTTGTTGGTTCAACTGTTGTTGGTGCTGTTGACTCAACTGTTGTTGGTTCAACTGCTGTTGGTTAACAGGATGGACTGGTAATTGCAACATGGGATTGGACGACTGCTGCAATATTTGTTGCTGAAGTTGGGGCAACTGCTGCGAAGTGCCTGGCACTGAAGTAGAGGGTTGTTGTGGTATTCCTGGCTGGTTTCCCGCTGGATTTTGCGGAGCTTGCGACGCATTATTCACCATATAGTAACCATTCCAATTGGGGTCCATTTGATAGCCACTATTACCATAAGAATTCTGGTAATAGCCTTGTTGATTCATAACATACCCCCCAGGCTGTTGTAAAATCATGGGACTGGTGTAATATCTTGGTTGGTCGTACAACTCCTTGTGGTAGTACTCGTTAGACATAGTTGGTACCACGTAAAACTTTCAATACTGAGATAGTTGTCTCAAGTTATAACAACAATAATAACAATTGATAATGTAAAATATTTCACTCAAGAAATGTTTGGTTAAATATATTATTTTATTTATAGAAATATTTTTTAGATGACCAATTAAATATTGGGAAAAAAATAATATTTTCCTTTTTCTTTGGTAATGGAACAATGAGAAAATATGACACTATTTGGAAAATATCCCGCAAAATAGTGGAAAAAATATTGCGGGTCATAACCTGGGCTGTTTGGCCGACGCCGACGGATAACAACACGGTCCGGATAACCAAAGTGGTGTGGAGCGGCAACGAGGTTATTTGTGGTGCTCTCTCGAAGTTGCGGCCATTGAATACTACATGGGAGGTGCCGAATCAACTGCTGCCGTCACCGTAACCCTCCCTCCAGTTCCCACCGGCCTCGTATATTTTCCCTGGTTTCCAACTTTCGGTTATGAGCCCTGGGTCTATTTTCACGCAGTTCTGTGAAAATACAAAATTTTATCGGTATCTAATTGTGGGTTAATTTATTATTTACCCTTGATGTTGCAATAGAAAAATATTTTGCCAAGGCGGATGAAGGTGAATTGCCACATAAAATATGGAGAAGCAAACTAGATTGTAGCAACTTTGTCGTACCAAAGTGATGGAACCAGTGACTACAGATAGTAGTCACCTATGACAATGATCCAGCATACATCTACGGTGATGTTTTGCAAGAAATTAGCTTAAAACTAACGCGAAAGCGGTTTGCCGACACTCGTAAATCCAATGAGGCTTGTCCCTAGGGGATATGAATTCAACAATTATTCGCTTCCGGGGCAGAAACGATCCCAAGGCATGAGGCCAACGCATCAAACGCGGTGAAGGTACACCTGGGATCAAGAAGTGATGTTTTACGCTGTGATGGTTAATACCCACTGTACGCTACACTCCTGTACTCTACATTACTGTAATCAACACCACTCTAATCTACACTACTGTAATCTACACTGCTCTACCTTTTGGTCGCCTGCTCCAATTAAGCTTTATAATATTTCCACGGAAAGCCATGTACTAGTGATTTATCATACGTTATTTGCTAATTGCTCACTTTATGCTTACTCGAACTAGAATCGTATTGTCTTGTTTGTATTCGATTCACACGATCTATACGATAAGGAATAACAATGTACAATCACTGCTGGTCTTTTTCATATGATAAGTTAACCGGTCACGTTCTGTCTCTCCTAGTGCAATATACATAAATATTGCATTATTATCCAAACATAATCTTAGAAAATCATTGAATTTACGATACATCTGTTCGTTCGGAGAAAATATTCTCGTCAAGGATAAATTACCCATGTCCGTTCAAGCACCTTTTGGGGGTACTGGAAGCCATATTTTCTGACAACAGTAATTCCAGCTTCTATTCTTTAGTTAAGCTGCTCTTTTATTTTATTGTTTCCAACCAACATTGCGTTGCTGGTTTCAGTTATGGTATTACCCGATGCTATGGCTCATTCTGGCAACAAAGCTCTTGCGTTTTCTAACATTAGCATGACAGAGCCTAGCATACGTAAATAGCTGCTGGTTTCTGGCAAAATCTTACCAACTATGACCTCAACACCGTATCTGTTCACCTGTTTGTGTTCGTGTGTACCCTCTGGTATAGGTATGTTTCTTTGCCAACATTTATTGCTGGGTCCATTCGGTGTGAAAACCCCTAGCCTTTCGTCCGGTATTTTTAAATATTATTTACAATTCATCTTATTATATATTGCTTTGTTCTTGAATAAATAATATGTGGACTTTGTTTGTATGCACTCCTGCTTAGTTTACCGTAATTATCGCTAGACCGACCACTATCGTGTCCTACTCCATCCAGCCTAGAGGGAGTACTATGGCTATTGAGGGGATGAGTTGGTGCACGTTACTTCGGTGAATAGATGTAATGTTTGATTAGGTTTTCTGGCGATTGACGCCTGCAGTGTCTAGTTTGGGGGCAAAGAGCCGTGCCTTTAAGCATCGTCGCCGCAAAACATTTGACATTTCCACCAAACCTTCGGGATATACCGAAGTTTGCAAGGAAGACACCAATCATGGCATGATTGGTTCTTTGCGTCTTGCATAGAGTTCATTTTATCATAAAACTGGCTGTTGCTTTGATATGCCTTGTCAACAAAGATCCATATTCATGCTGCAGCCCAACCATTGTTCAAAACCGACGTCGCTGCAATAAGGGCAACAGTTTACATAGTAAATTTACACACTTCCCAACATAGAATAGCTATGAAAGCGGTGCCAGCCCTTCCCTTATCTTGTGTTTTAACTGCAAATGTGTTCCCTATTGAGCCAAACATTCATCTTTGAAACGGAGTGTTTTCTATTATGTGGTGTGCCTCGATTTGTCCTATCTATATACATCGCTAGGCTCGTCAATAAATCTAATCTAAACCTCGTCTATTTTATCTATTTTTACTCGTGCTAAAAAATCACAATAAAATTTCCTATTATTTTCTTCCAAGATAAAATTCTAGAATACGCTCGCTAAATTACCAGATTCGCTTAATTGCGGCAGTTATTTGCAATATGGTTATCGTAAATTTCGTATTCGAATGCTGTTGATATCAAGCATTGCTAGTCATTGGCACGCCCACCATGAGCAAATACTGTTACCTATCCATTCTCTGTCGACACGTCAACAATTATCTAGCTAGTCATCTCTTGCATTGTTTTGGATTTTAGTTAATGTACCATCATGCTCTATGCATAATGCTGAACAATATTTTACAACTCCTACAATTCATTTCATTGTAATGTACAGATATCAACACGGCCCTTTGATGAGCATTGAGCATTCAGTACACCTTGTTCTTGGCCATGCTGTTGAGTCTCATTCATCAGCTGTTATCTGATGCCTTCTCTTTGCTGCCGGACATAAGACGGATTTAACTCCTTTAAGCGGATTTTACTAAACTGGAGCAAGCATTAACTTTTCCCTAGCCTGTAGATGATGTAGTTTCTATTGTATGATCTGGACCGGTATTGTTCCTCGTTTGGAAATATAATCTGAAGGAATGGTGTCAAAAGTAAGAATATTGACTTTCCTGTTTTGGAGTTATCTTCATAAAGCTTCATCCAATTATACAACTTAGAGATATGCTTACTAGTAACCCGTGTTGTAAACGCATAACACCGTAATTTGAAATTGATATTTCACTACTGTTCCACATTGGGAATAGCAACCAAAAAGGGAAACGGTTGAAACTAAAGGCAGACTGAAACAGATCCGTACTCTTCATAAGCTTTTACGACAATGCTCTGTTTGATACTCAGGTACAACTCTACCTAGTTATGATTTTGTCTAAATACAACATTGATCTTTGAAAGGAAGCTTGTGGTTAGTTTTTCCCCAATACCTAAGCTTCAATACCTTAGCTTCAACGCCTGAGCTCAATAGAGCTTTCATGTAATTTTGAGTACCCCTAAGCGAGCAAACTCGCAGATCACACCTCCAATAGAGTTGGCTGTATCATGTAAGCGCTTCCTAGTGTAGTTCTTATACGAAGGAGGGTATATGATTTGTCTGCTTGTGATCTCACTTGGTACCATTCAATTATTTCAAATCATAGTTGCGAAGTAATACGTAGCAACTTGTCGTATCTGAATTATCGTTTGGATTAATAATCGGATGTAATTTCCTAGTATGATTGCATTGATGTAGTTTGTTGTAATTGTTGAGCAGAAGAGTAAATGTTTTTAAAATGAATAAATCAATTTTTCCACTTTTGTGACATTTTCATTCTTTTTGTAACTCTTTTGTAAATTTTCAAAAATTTTCAAAATCAGCACACGAAATTTACCTTCCAGTTCTACGAAAATATTAAGAAAATCTTGAAGTTATCTATTATCTGGTATGACAAGTTCCAGCATCCTTGAGAATTAACCTTTTACAGCATACCTTATGACTGTTTACTGAAATTTACCTCTACAAAAATAAGCCGGTCTAGTATAGTGGTCAGTACACATCGTTGTGGCCGATGAGACCCAGGTTCGATTCCTGGGACCGGCAGTTTCTTTTTTTTATACCATTCCACAATGGAACAACTAGATTTACCTTTACGAAACCCCCAAAACCGCCAAGCTTCGATACAATTCGTATTTGTATTTATTGCATTTATTATATTTATACATATCAAAACAAGATGGAAAGTCTCTTATAAGGAATGAAAAAGAATTGAACAAGAGCTCCCACAAATGGAGCTAGCAACATGTAAATTGTATTAATTAGGAGCATGTAACTTCATACTCTATGGAACTTCTATAATGTATGCTTAGATTTATCCGCTGTAAAGTAAAGAAGAAACAAACTTAAGAGGTGTAGGAAAAATAAATGGATAATCAAATGTAGTAACAGGAAACACAGCACAAAAACAACTAATGACAGCCACGATAATTGAATGTCGGTCGAGCAACGGGGAATGAGACTTGAGAACTCGTAGACTTTCGAGAATGGCTATGCCTTTAAAAGAGTCCAGCTTTGTCTAGAAAAGTAATAATTTCTCATAAAAAATGCAATCTCTTAAAACAGACACAATCTCGTAGAAGACACAATTAGGCAAGAAAAATCACGATCTCACAAATTCTCAACACAGCTACTCCTCAGACCTACTTTTCTTCCTGTTTCTGCTTGGACAAAAACTGCAATGGGATCTTGGAGACCTCGTCCAACGATTTGGTAGGATTAAACGTGGTTTCTTCCGTGAAGCTGGTCTTTGCGGTCTTGGTCTTCAAGTTTAATTTTTCAATATTCTCAGACAACTTATCGTCAATTCTAGATTGGCCAATAGTACCGGTACTGCTGTGTCCGTCAAACACTCTGGTAGGAGCAAAACGAGTCTCCCTCTTTTCCCAAGGGAATACTGCAGGAATAGGGTCCTGAACAACCTCAGCCGGTTGTACTGGAGCCAGGGTGTTTGCAACGTCCCAAACGTTGGCCAATTTGGTGAATTGCAAGCTGGAAGCCTCTCCTTTAGGAGCAGACAACAACTTGGTTCTCAACGAAGCGTCTACAAATTTATTGAAGTCTGCCCACCACAAATGGTGGAAATTGGTGGTATCTGCTTCTAAGATGGAGGCTACGTGCCAAGGCTTTGCATGGCCAATGAAATGAAGCAAATTGATCTGGGGGAAGAACCGGTTGAACGCAGGCAAGTACTGGTAAGCGTGAGAGAAGTTTGGTGTGACATTGAACAAAAATGGCAATCTGACCCAGTTTTTTCCAGCAGAATTGACGTTAAAATGCTCGTTGAACAAACCCTGATCGGCCCCATCGAAACTGGTGGTGGTACTGGCCGAGTACAACAATTCGTTGTAGGTTTCAGCGTTGGGTTTCAACACAAGAACACCACTGTTGAAAATATCAGGCCAGCCTGCGTCGGGCGAGGCTGCAACCTGGTGTGGGAGCACGTCTAGGTCGAACAAGTCGTCCAACAGCTTCAATGGTAACGTGTCTGCGTCCAAGTACACGACGGTTTCGTAAGGTTGGTCCCATAACAAGATCTTCGAGTAAGTAACCACAAGTTCATCTCTAGCCAATGCCGTCAGCAATGGTGCCAATGGGGCATTGATAACGACATCATCGATGGCCACGACTTTGTCGTAGATGGTAGCGATCAATTGGAGCGATTCGGCATCGATTGAGGCCGTATCGGCCAAAACAACTAAATCATGTTTTGCGTTTAGCTCCCTTAATTTGTACCCTAAAGTAACAGCGCCCGGTAAGTAGGATTGACCTGATAATAAGGTGACGTAAGCAGAGGACATTGCTGAGGGCTGTGGTGCAATTTGAACGAGCTTAGGAGCGGCGAAAGTGATGGATTAGGAAGAGGTCCGTAAAGAAGAAGTTGATTCAATAGGGGGTGAGATTCATATCATAAGACTTCCCTGCGTGGGTGCAGGACAATAACATTGCACACACACGAGTGCACAGCTGCTGCTGGCGCCAGGGGACGCACCGCATCCTCGGGCTACGGAGCCACGGTTGGTCCCGGGTACGTCAGCGCTACCATGTAAGGTTTTGCATAGGCGTGGATTTTTATGTCGAGATAGGATGGTGGGCGGCGTTAGTAGGTAATAAATGGTGTAGAATGCGTAGGAGGTAGACGGTGGGTGCTGCGGAAAGTATAACCTGGCGTTTTTCTTGCTATAGTGTGCTAGTATGTAAATGTATTGTATTTTGTTTACACAGTTTTATTTTTTTCGCCAGTGGTGAAAATACTCGCATCGAACAGCTTTATTGCATATTTCTTGTCCCAAATTTTCGGCTATATGGTGCTCGGAGAAGTGAGATATAATGGTCGGTGACGGGGAAACGGTTGGTAGCCATAAAAGACAATATTAGCATTTTGTACTGGTGAAGACCACTAGGATTACATTTGGTGCTAAGCTGACTTTTATATCTTATTATTTAAAGCAAAGGTGGAGGATCCCAAGGTGCTTACATGGGCATGGAAGGATACATACATTTACATGAAAGTTACAAATCGTACGTATAAAGAGTGGAGGATCATCGGAATCGGAGTATCTGTAACCGAGCCGAAAATGGACATCTGGTGCAGCAAGTGCGTGCAAATCTGTGAATGAATATTGTCTGTGTCTGTGTCCGATTTTCATAGTGTCAGATTCTTATTGTGTCAGATTCTTATTTGTCGGATTCTTTATATTGTGAGATTTCGTAGTGTCAGATTCTTATTGCGTCAGATATCGTAGTGTCAGATTCTTGTTGCGTCAGAAACTAGCGTCTGTCTGTTGCATCCTTCATCTACACACTCTCAACTAATTGTTATCATTAACTATATACTCGCTATATACTTTATTGCTACAAATTTTATACCATGCTAAACAGATTTGGCAGTAAATGTCCAATCACCAGTCTGCGGATCATAACTAACGAATTTCTGCTCTGTCATCTGTTTCAATTTCTCAATGTGAACTTTAACAACTTCACTTTTTGCATCCAAAATTGGCAAATGATCCAGTTTATTAATAGGATAACATCCCTCTAATGTAATTTTAATTGGTAAATTAAGCCCTTCTCCCTCTTGTGGTTTCATGTCTTCGTCTGGATAAACAATACAACTCTTACTAGTAAAACTGATTAAATTTCCTGGAATGTCATCAATGACAAAACTGGTCAAATCAACTGGCTGCAAAAATTCGATTTGTCCGTAGTATTTTCTTCCAACTTTGAAATTCTTCACCGCTCTTAATTCATTGGGTTTCATGGCACGTAATTGACTTATGGTTGGTTTCATCCAATATCCGTCATCATCCACTTCTTCATCAAATACAGCCGGTTTTGTCTTGATGATAGGAGTCGACTCTTTAACAAACTTCTCCTCGGACACTGGTGTCGATGTACCTTTTTCAATAACTTTATCATTGTTGTCCAAGACAAAACTAACTTGTTGTGATGGAGTATATTCTGTTTTCCCATTGGTAAGCAAGGATGTACTCGATTCTTTAGATTTATCCAATACCAATTTTTTAAAGTATGATTTAGGTGCAAATATATCTGACGACATAATAGCTGCATCAGTTTTCTCGCTAAACACTCCCGTTTCTTTAATAGGTGTAGAAACACTTTCAGGCTCTAATTGCCTTGCGGGTTGTGCTCTTCTTGCTGAAACCCGGAATAATGGTGCGATTCTTCTGGAAGTATTGATTGTGACGGGCTTTTTGGTGTTTACTGGAGTAGCCAATGGAGTAGGTACTGAGTTTTGTTGAGCGCCAGTAATGCTTTGGAATAATGGATTAGATCCGTATGGATTTTGTGAATTAATGTTTACAAGTGGGTTTGAACCTGTGTTTCCTCCAAAGAGACTGGAATTGGAGTTGTTGTTATTGTTCAAATTGTTGGTATTGTTATTAGCACCAAATAAACCGCCAGAAGTCGCATTATTGTTACTATTTCCAAATAATCCCCCAGTTGCAGCAGTACCATTGGCTGTGTTGTTGTTTCCAAAAAGACCACCAGTAGTTGCAGCTGGTTTGGCTCCAAAAAGACCCCCAGAAGTAGCGGTATTGGTGTTGCTTCCACCAAATAATCCCCCTGTTGTGTTGGTGTTGGCGTTGTTATTCGAACTTGCTCCAAACAACCCTCCGGTGGTACCAGTAGTTGCAGGCTTATTACCAAACAAACCTCCAGTATTGGCGGTATTCGTATTATTTGCACCACCAAATAAACCACCAGAAGCATTATTGGTGGCTCCAAAGCCGGTAGTAGCTGGCTTGGCCCCAAAGAGACCTCCAGAAGCATTATTGTTATTGTTATTAGCACCAAATAATCCTCCGCTGGTGTTGGCGTTGTTATTGGCACCAAATAAACCACCGCTCGTGTTGTTGTTTGCAGTATTATTGTTTGCACCGAACAAACCGCCAGTAGCTGGCTTTGCGGCACCAAAAAGACCGCCTGCGTTGTTGTTGTTGGCGTTATTGTTACCAAAAAGACCCCCAGAAGTGTTATTGGCGTTGTTGTTACCAAATAAACCTCCAGAAGTGTTGTTATTAGCGGCTCCAAATCCAGTTGTGGCGGGTTTGGCTCCAAATAATCCACCAGATGCATTATTATTGGCGTTGGCACCAAAGGCATTAGTGGTATTGTTATTAGCACCTCCAAATAATCCACCCGAAGCATTATTGTTCGAACCGAATGCATTGGTGGTGTTATTGGCACCAAATAAACCACCAGAAGTGTTTGTGGTATTATTGTTGGCACCAAACAGATTAGTCGTGGTATTGTTGGCACCAAAGGTATTGTTCAGAGCACCAAACACACTTCCAGTGTTGTTAGCACCAAATGCATTGGTACTGGCTCCAAACGGCGATGCATTGTTGTTGTTATTAGCTCCAAACGGAGAGTTATTTGTGGCGTTATTATTATTGGCGCCAAATAATCCACCACTATTGGCAGTATTAGACGCACCAAAAGCACCTCCAAACCCGGTTTTGTTGCCAAATCCGCTGCTGGTGTTGTTGTTACTGCCAAAACCACTGCCAAAACCAGTGTTTCCCGTGTTGCTGGCACCAAATGGAGAGGTTCCAGCGTTGTTGGTAGCGCCAAACGCATTAGTAGTGGTGTTATTGGAGCCAAAGGGCGAGTTACGGTTAGCGGCTCCAAAAGTAGAAGTATTGGTGTTGGAAGCACCGAATGCATTGGTGGACTGGCCAAACCCGGTGTTGCTAGCACCAAAGGCGTTGGTAGTGTTGTTTTGACCAAATCCAGACGTAGCACCAAAGCCAGACGTGGTTCCAGTGGCGCCAAAGCCACCAGCTTGCTGCTGGTTCCCGTACCGTCTGTTCTGTTCGTAATCCTTCAATCTTAACTCTTCAAACGAAAAGTTACGGTACTCAGGCATAGAACAAATATTCTCAAACACAGTGGTAGTACCGGTGGTATCTTTTTCCGAAAACGGCGTATATGGCTTCACGGCAGTCCCCTGGTTCTCATTAGGGTTGGCGATACCCGTGGTGCTGCCAAAGCTGTTGCCACTGCCTCCAAACGGAGACGTCCCGGTATTGGTTGCGCCAAAGGTCGAGCTAGTTCCACCAAAACCCGGTTTGGCGGCGCCAAACAACCCCGTCGACCCGGTATTGGCTGTATTAGAAGCGCCAAATGCTGAAGTACCGGTATTTCCAAAAGCTCCCCCGGTGGTGGTGGAAGAACCAAAGGGTGAGTTACTAGCATTGTTTGTAGTGGTGCTATTGTTGGCGAATAACCCCCCAGAATTACCGAACCCTGGCCTGGAGCCAAAGGCTCCTCCCGTGGTGGCATTCAGGCCAAAAGTCCCGGTATTATTGTTGTTGGCGCCAAATATACTGGTGGTATTGTTGTTGTTTGCGGTAGAGGCGCCAAAAGGGCTGCTGTTGGCGTTATTGGTGGCTCCAAATGGAGAATTGCCGGCATTGGCGGTGCTGCCAAAACCTCCGAATCCAGAACTAGCTCCGCTACCAAACATTGATGTCGAGCCTGATGATATCCAATGGGTTGTTCTGGATCAATAGTTTCCCATTAGATTTTTCAGTGCTAGATGACGGTCGTGCGGGTGATAAAACGGCGCTACCATGTATCCACCTGGTTGGCTGCAAAATTTAGACAACGAACCATAGGGCCCATTATGTTGTTGGCTGGCTTATAGGGAAAGAGTGTAGGGAACATTATAAGAACCATCATGGAGTTTGTATTAATGTTGTGTTGGGGAAAAAATGTGTAAAAATTGCACTATTTTTGGACAATTCGACCCTTTGAGCGATAGTATGTATTACGACGCAATGGAATCGATTCCATGAAAACGGGAAGACCTTGCAGGCCAATTTAATAGTCTTCAAGGTGAACCAAATTGAAATTCTTTAAGCAAAATTCTGTTTTATTTGTATTAACTAGGCTCATTATAATCTATGATGTGTGCGTCTCGATAACATTTCCATCCAATGTAACTGCACAAATTCGCTTCTAGTGAAGGTATTTAGTTATAGATGACCCAAAAATACCATAAATACGTTTCAAGTAAGATACCTTAGTATAGCATTTCAAGAACATACCACATTCAACATTAATATCACTGGATTATTCAGTATATGCTAATATTATTCACCAAAAATTCCCAACAAACTCCCGATAGTTGTGATTGTGATGATTATAAAATAGAAACACCGTAATACAAGCTAAAGGTGAAAAGACTCTTGTTTCTGTAATATCGTGGCATTTTGGGTTACCATGACCTAAATACCATCAATATAAAACTCATACAGTACCACCCTCGTGGCTGAGAAAGAACATGATACGACAGGTCTACTCTCATAGCTGAATAATCAGTACTTCCTATACCAAGCATGTGTTCAATCATGGGTCAACCAACTTGACAAAGGTAGAATAGCCATGAAGGTTTACAATCTTATATTTTCTAGGGTCCATGTGTTGCAAAAAATACTTCTTCTCTGCATAATAATTTCTAGAGGCTGCAAAAAATATCAAAAATTACAGAAGACCCAAGGCTAAGCAAGGTTAATTGACCAAAAGCTAAGTTCTATCTCTATATACGACATAGTATGATCAATCCTCGGTTTTCCATGTTTCTATACACAACGAAATTAACTAGATAGTCAAAGATAATGCTATTGCACTAAGAGAGAACATGACCAAAACAACTTACAGTATCAAAAAGATAAAAACAATCCATTGAGTTTCTTATTGTCTCAATCAGGGTCTACTAAGAGTCACACAGCTGTGGAATTAAGATATCTTTAGAATTCAATATTTACCTAACTTTTTAAAATTTTATTTCACATATCATTCGATTCAAGTGATTCTAAAACCGATTGCTCAACAAACAATGCAGTGTCCTTTGTATATATCGAAGTTATTACTAATCTTCTTCTTTTATGTCCTTTTTAACTTTTTTGGGTTTTGACACCAACGCATCAATAGCTCCTCTCTTTTTCGTCTCTTTCTTGACTGTCTTTGCCTGTTTAGCTTCGTATTTCTTCAAATGCTCTTCCCGCTCCTTAGCACCTAACTTAGACAACAGATCGCGCTTCTCGACAAATTCTGCATCATCTTGTTTTCTATCAACTAACCATTCAAGCAATTTAATTTCGTCCCCATAAATACTATCATCATTACCCACGGGTGTTTCTAAGATGATTGGGATATTCTTTAACCGTTCATCATTAGCTACAATTCTAAACACCTCTAACCCAAGAAAACCGTACCCTAATTTTTGATGTAAATCCTTATTTGCACCCACCGGAGCTTTTGAATCGTTCAAATGAATGGCCAGTAAGTATTCAGCTCCAATAATGTCATCGAACTGTTTCCAGAATGCTTGCCATTTTTCAAAGTCAGAGATGTCGTAACCTGCTGCAAATGTGTGACAAGTATCGATACATACACCTACTCTAGATTTGTCTTCAATAAGATCAATAACGTCCCGAATATCTTGCAAATTAGACCCCACCAAATTACCATGGCCCGCCATATTCTCAATTACTATCTTCACAAACGAAGTCTCTTTGATTGCTCGATTGATATTGTTTGCCAAGGTTTCTAAAGCCTCGCGGTGGTCACCATCTAAAGCAGAACCAGGGTGAAAGTTATATAATCCTATATTTAATTGTTCACACCGTTTCAAGTCATCTAAAAACGAAGTGAACGACTTTTCTGCCTTCTCTGCGTCAGGGTTGGCAAGATTAATCATATACGACCCGTGAGGCAAACAATCGGTCAATGGGTTGTAGCCATATTTTTTACAGAATTCACCAAACTTGTCGATCTCCTCTTGCTTGAATGGAGTCGAATTCCATTGTCTTGGCGACTTTAAAAATAGAGCAAAACTATTGGCCCCAATATTCATCGCATTAGTAACTGATTTGGAAACCCCTCCACTCATTCCTACATGGGCTCCAAACTTGTACTTATTTGCAACATCTCGACTGAACTTAAACACAGGTTCGGAAACCTTTTTGCTAAATGTTAGAAAAGTGACCAAAAAGAGCTGGAAAAGAGACTAAAACGTCAATTACAGTTAACAAACATAACTTGCTATTCAATGGCTAACTTGCTTTGCTCAATCCCAAGTTAGAGCTACTCACGAGACTAGCTCATCTCGTACCCCAGCAACAAACACGCGTAAAATCCGTTTCTGCGCCAATTCCATCGCGGTTTCGCCATTTCTACCCAACTGCCCACTCAAACCCCCAATACATACACTCGAGGTGGCATTCTCTCTATCGTGGCCAAAATAGTGCCGCTCTTCCAAATGTGAAATCTTGCCAATTGCAATTGTAAGCAAGGTCACGTGATCCTACACAATCTAAATTTTCACCATAGTAATCGGTTTGATAAGATAACACAATCTTAGTTTTCTTAGCATCACAGTGGCAAACCGTTAAAACGAGGTGCAAGTGGTATCATTGTCATGGTCATGTTGAGCAACATCAAGCAATCGATTTTGCGGTACCTAAATGCATTTTTTCTACCCGAAAATGTGCTATCATCGCGACAGAAATGGATATTGGGACTAATAAACCTAGGTTCGGTAGTAATTTTTTGGGTAATGTCGTCTTTTTTGGTCAACGACTTGGTAGAGGACGACGGCTACCGAAAACCATTTTTCATCACCTATGTTAATACCGGACTTTTCTGTCTCTACTTGATACCTTACCTACGGTACGAGAATTTAACTGTGTGCGGCTTCTACGAAAAACTCAAGTGCGACTACTATTCGCACCGGAGGCTGACCCGGCTGCAGACGCCAGTACCGGAAACTCCCTTAAGTCCTGGCTCCGATACTGAGAACTATGGCTCCCACCAAGATTTGGAGTGTAATTTACATATTGTAGATGAACAATTGGAGGCTACAGACAAGGTGGGTATTTATGAGACCATCAAGTTATCGTTTCAGTTTTTGTTACTTTGGTTCACGGCCAACTTAGTCACCAATGCCTCGCTTAGTTATACCTCTGTGGCGTCTCAGACAATTTTGTCATCTACGTCGTCATTTTTCACGCTAATCATCGGCTACATGTACTCTGTAGAAAAGATCAACACCAATAAAATAATCGGGATTTTATTGAGTTTTTCCGGGGTTTTCATTGTGACAAAAATAGATTCTTCCAAATCTTCCACCTCTAAAGACACTAGTCTAAATACAGTGGTGCTATTTGGCAACTTGCTAGCGCTTTCCGGGGCGCTCGTGTATGGAATTTACACCATTCTTTTGAAATTCAAAATCACCATACCCAACACCACTAAAGAAAGACTGTTAAACACACACCTCTTCTTTGGCTTTGTGGGAGTGTTCTGTCTAATCGCATTATTCCCGGTATTGATCGTACTACATATTACCGGATACGAAACCTTCGCATTACCACCCACACGGAAAATCTGGGGCGTGCTCTTGGCAAATGCCTTCATCACCTTCATCAGTGACTTCTGTTGGTGTAAGGCGGTGCTACTCACAAGTCCATTGACAGTAACGGTGGGACTTTCCATGACGATCCCGCTAGCTATGGTCGGGGACTGGGTAATCAAGGCATTTGAGATCAACTGGGGCTATTTATTTGGAGCATGCATTGTAACCCTAGGGTTCTTAATTATCAATCGGGATGAAGAGACGGACCATGTCTCTAGTGATAGTTAGTGCCATTGCATATAATAGAGATATAATAGTTTGAACCATGTAATTGGACCGTAGTCCTGTGCTCTGGCACTAGAACAAAGAATGCCGCGCGCAGCATAGACGCACGGTTTAAAATGCACTGCGTAGCCACAAAGCTTTACCGCACCGCTTAACCACCGAGCTTAGCCACTAAGCTTAACCACACAGCACATTGAAAATTTATTCCAGTAGCTGATTGTAGTAGTATATTCCAGCCGCTTATTCTAGTAATTTATTCCAGTATCTTATCGCAGCTTATTCCAGGACCAATCCAGTAATTTATTCCAGAAATATCCCATTAGCTGTTCTTTATTCCAGTAGTTTATCTCACCAGCTTATCTCAGTAGCTTATTTCATAGCATATTCCGTACCACGAGTTCCACCACGGGTACCACCACCAGTACCACATATGTCCCAACTTCGCACTACGAGCATTTTCACCGTTTCGACTCCGGCCGCTTCCTTTCGCACCTGCTTGCACACTGCACGGAAAAATGAACAGTATTCAAAAACTTATATATTAACCACCAATGAACTTCTTTAGCTGGCTCACCCTATTGCTAGCACAATTGGCTCTTCTGGCTCAAGTAGCCGCTAATGTTCAATTGACCGAGTTAGCTCATCAATCAGATGACTTCGTTATCCAGGTCCACAACTCCGATCTCGATATCCTCGATAAGGTACGAGACTACTACACCCTCATCACCCTTACCTCCACCAATCCCCAGCACGGCTGCGAAGTGTGCCACGACTTGAACAAGGTTCTCCTGACCGTAAGCAGAACTTGGAACCAAAACTACGGAGATTTGGCCATGTTATATTTCGTCACTGTAGACATCGTAGACGCTTCAAATATGGGTATTTTGCAGTACTTAAAGATGGATACAGTGCCCCATACGTGGTTGATCCCTCCCAGCGGACCAGAGGTCGAAAATGACAGCGAAAACAGCGAAAAATACGACCCTATGACCATTTTTAAGGTTCCTCATTACGCATTTAAGTTGCCTACGTCCCCATTTGATGCCCAAGTGGCTCAATTGTGCAAGTTCTTGACAGAGTTGACGGGAATGCCTATTTCTATGCAAGAAAACCCCACCATTAAGTTCCTTAAGACGTTTTTAATCGTATTCACCGTAATCATGGTTATCAAAAAACAAGGAAAACTGCGTTTTAAAGGAGTGAAAAAGAAGCATTTCTACATTATCTTGACCATTGGATTGACCTTGATCTTCGTAGGTGGATACCAGTTCACTTTGGACCAAGCTGTGCCGTTTGTAGCAAAAAATGATAAAGGTGGTCTTATCGTCATATCCGGTGGGACCCAGTACCAGTTTGGTATAGAAATCTTGTTGAGTCTGGCCAACTACGCCGGCTTAGCTACTGCGCTCGTGTTGTTGATCTATATTGGCCAGTATAAGATCACAGAAACCTCGAAAATTAAGTCAGAAACTACAAAATTCGCCTTAATACTCATCAACAACGCTGCATTGTTCTTGTTATACAGCTGTTTGACGAGTATGTTCACTAGAAAGGACCACGACTATCCTTTTGGCTTTGTGAAGTTATTCTAAATACAGAAATACACATCTTAGAATATGGAAATCGTCAATTTTCTGCGAAAATGATCCAGTTTCCGCTTAGTAGGATCACTTTGTAGGCAAACCCTCTTTGCTGGCGTAACCCATAACTCACACCCTCAAAACCGATCCCAGTACCTTTAGTAGTATAGTTACTCTAGTAGATTATTTATGGTAGCGCCGATTGGTAGCGCCGTCTTTTTTTAACTACGCGTTTAAATTTGTACGAGTCTTCTTAGCTAAGAAAACGACAAGGTCAATGGGGTTAAAGAGAACGCTGGCGCAAGAACAGAATGGATCGTCCAAAGTGTTTATCACGGACTTCTTCAAAGCGAATCTGACTGCACGCAAACCCAGCACCAAATACACCAAAAATGGCACTTCTACACGGGTGCTGGCACCTACTACAACAGAGATCAAGCAAACAAACGGATCAGTTGATACAAAAGAACCTGCAATTGCAACCAAACTGCAAGACGACATTTCAAGTCGTTCAAACACTTCAAATCAAGCAAAAGCAGCTGAAATTCCCCAAGCACAACCTGAAACTGCCCAAGCAGTACCGCCTACAACCTCTCAAACAGATTCGCAGCCTGAAACTACACTATTAGATTCGCGTTCCCCTCCAAGCGCACCAGCAGTAGACTATTCTGAGTACTGTAAACTTCACGGGTTTAACAAAGACGAATGGGTGAGCAAGTTAACTCCTGAACAAAAGGAGTTGCTTGAGGACGAGATCGCACATATCCACATCTCGTGGCTCGTATTTCTTCATCCAGAATTGACGAAACCGTATTTTTTAAACTTGAAACGTTTCTTACGGTCGCAAGCATCGAAAACGATTTTCCCTGCGAAACACCAGATCTACTCCTGGACACATTTGACCCCTTTACCCGAGGTGAAGTGTCTTATTTTGGGGCAAGATCCGTACCACAACCATAACCAAGCCCACGGACTTGCTTTTTCTGTGCTTGAACCCACAAGACCACCTCCTTCGTTGATGAATATCTACAAAACTCTAGCAATTGATTTCCCTGATTTCAAAATTCCCCAGTACAAAGACACCGTGAAGCAGGGGAAACCAGGGGGTGGAAACTTGACGTTATGGGCAAAGAGAGGCATACTTATGTTGAATGCTGTGCTTACTGTAGAGGCTCATAAAGCGAATAGCCACGCCAAACAGGGGTGGGAGCAATTTACGGAGCAGGTGATCAAGACGGCTACGAACTACCACAAATCTACAGGGTTTGTTATCATGGCGTGGGGCACTCCAGCACAGACGAGAGTGGCCAAGTTGAACCAAGATATATCCAATTTTCTTGTGCTTAAAACCGTGCATCCTTCTCCTTTGTCTGCGAGTCGGGGGTTTTTCACACTGGGGGTGTTTAAAAAATGCAATGAGTGGTTACAGGAACATAATAAGAAGCGCATTGATTGGGGTTTACTAGAAAATAATCATGTTGTTTGAAGCAACTCTTGTACGCACACCGTACCAGGGCAGCATTCAATAGCCCACGACGGCCCCAGGCTTGCACCTTGGAATACCACTTCTACGATGCAAACTGGTCTCACTACGCTCACTACGCTCACCACGCCACACTACACTAGATCGGTCTACATTTTCCGATCAGTAGGCCCTACCCAGTTGTTTCCCCCATCAGGCCCATTTCTCTGCTTGTGTCTGCGAAACTGTGCATTCTGACACCTGTGTCCAAAACAGCCAAATCTCGCCTAAAACGCCCCAAAAAACACCACTACCCTCACCTACACTCCCTCGTTACCCCCACGCACTCATCCTTGTATAATTCTTTATAGAAATAGACAGATCGACGACGTTCCGAAACACCATCATTTCTACGTGGGTAGGCGAAAAATATTTTTCCGCTGCAAAAACATATAAACATTTTAATCAGTTTACTTCGTCTAGCACAAACATTTATTTACTCTTTTACTCTTTTTTTCTTCGATCATCAGTCTCTGGTACACAACTTGGTGAGAGGAATCGTGTGATTGAAGAAAGTGTTTGCAGCTAACGTGTAGTAGTCGAGATCGATCGATAGCTGATTTTGCAACATCTATGGCTAAAATAAAAGAGACCCTTAAGCAACGGCAGAAGCGTTTTATTCTCGACCGGGAGCCCAGATTAGCCCGGGCCCAGGACGTCGACGACTCGACCAAGCGGTTCAAGTATTTATTGGGGTTGACGCCGTTGTTCCGCTATTTCATCGACCTAAATGCCTCCAAAGATAAGGAATTCAAGAAGAAGATCCGAGATATCGACAGTAATTTGGGGTTTGAGCCGGCCCAGAAGCGCACCGGTGGCAGGAGGCGAAAGACAGAGAAGGAGGAGGACGCAGAGTTGCTTTTGGACGAAGTGCATCAAGATGACGAAGAGAACCAACACACTTTGTTGACTGAATCCCCCAGTTATGTCCATGGTAAGTTGCGTGAGTACCAGATCCAAGGGGTCAACTGGTTGATCTCGTTGTACGAAAACCGCTTGAGCGGTATCTTAGCTGACGAAATGGGGTTGGGTAAAACCCTCCAAACAATCACTTTTTTGGGCTATTTGCGGTATATAAAGAACATAGACGGCCCATTCATCATCATCGTGCCCAAATCGACCCTAGACAACTGGAGACGGGAGTTTGCCAAGTGGACGCCCGAAGTAAACGTTTTTGTGCTCCAGGGAAACAAAGAATCCCGGGCAGAATTGATCAATAATAGACTACTCAAAGCCGATTTCGACGTGTGTGTCACTTCGTTCGAGATGGTTATTCGTGAGAAGTCGCAGTTCAAGAAGATCCGTTGGGAGTATGTGGTGGTGGACGAAGCTCATAGAATAAAAAACGAAGACAGTTCGTTATCGCAGATTATCCGTTTATTTTACTCCAAAAACCGACTATTAATCACCGGAACACCGTTACAAAACAACTTGCATGAATTATGGGCCCTATTGAACTTTTTACTTCCCGATGTGTTTGGAGATTCTGCTGTATTTGACGAATGGTTTGAAAAACAAAATTCCGACGGTGACAGTGACAAGAACCAGGATCAAGTAATCCAGCAGTTGCATCAGTTGTTGAGTCCGTTCCTTTTGCGGAGAATTAAGGCAGATGTCGAGAAATCGCTTTTGCCCAAGATTGAAACTAATGTCTACATTGGTATGACAGAAATGCAGATCCAATGGTACAAAAAGCTTTTGGAAAAAGACATTGATGCCGTCAACGGTGTGGTGGGCAAACGTGAAGGTAAAACCAGATTATTGAACATCGTCATGCAATTAAGAAAGTGTTGTAACCATCCCTATCTTTTTGACGGGGCTGAACCAGGGCCACCGTACACCACCGACGAGCATTTGGTGTACAATTCTGGTAAAATGATCATTCTTGACAAGATGTTGACTAAGTTTAAAAAGGAAGGCTCGCGGGTGTTGATATTCTCACAAATGTCTCGGGCCCTTGATATCTTGGAAGACTATTGCTACTTCCGAGAATACGAGTATTGTCGTATCGATGGTTCGACAGATCATGAAGATAGAATAGAAGCGATTGACGAATTCAACAAACCTGATTCCGAGAAGTTCATCTTCTTATTGACAACTAGAGCAGGTGGATTAGGTATCAACTTGACGTCTGCAGATATAGTTATTCTTTTTGATTCAGATTGGAACCCTCAAGCAGATTTGCAAGCAATGGATAGAGCTCACAGAATTGGACAAAAGAAACAAGTCAAAGTGTTCCGGTTCGTCACCGAAAATGCCATTGAGGAGAAAGTATTGGAAAGAGCAGCGCAAAAATTAAGATTGGATCAATTAGTGATCCAGCAAGGGAGAAACTTTGGCAAAAATAACAGTTCAAACACAAATGTCGGGGGAACCAAGGACGATTTGATAGGTATGATTCAACATGGAGCCAAAGAAGTATTTGAATCTAAGACAGGTGATAAAATGCTCGATGACGACATTGATGAGATTCTTAAACGAGGAGCCGAGAAAACAGCACATTTGAATGCAAAGTTCAACAAATTGGGATTGGATGATGTTCAGAACTTTAATTTTGACAACTCAGCATACGAATGGAACGGTGAAAACTTTGCCAAAAAAGACAACAATAACTTAGGTGTTACTTGGATCAACCCATCAAAAAGAGAAAGAACTCAACAAACTTACTCTATTGATAACTATTACAAAGATGTTCTCACTCCTTCGTCCAACAAACCTGGGAAGCCTCCAGTTACTAAGAGAGCGCCTAAGGTATACAATATTCAAGATCACCAATTTTGTCCTGAAGGATTAACTGAGCTTCTAGAACGAGAACAACTTGGTTACAAAAAGGAAATTGGGTACAAATTTGATGTTGATGAATTTGGTGAAAGTGATGAAGAATTTTTAGCTGAAGAGTACAAGGATTCAATTTCAAGAGAAGAGAAGAGAGCTAGACAACAGAAAATGGTGGATGAAGTCATACCTTTGACTGAAGAAGAATTAGAATTAAAAGATAAGATGCTCGAGGAGAGTTTTATTACTTGGACCCGTAGGGATTTCACAAACTTTATTCATGGGGTTGCAAAGTATGGACGTACTTCTTACGAAGATATAGCTAAATCGTTGGGTGGGAAAACTGCAGAAGAGGTAGAAAGATATTCAAACAAATTTTGGCAAAGTTATACCGAAATTGAAGGATATGATAAATATATAACCCAAATCGAGAACAGTGAAAAAAAGCATAACAAGTTGTTAAATCAACAAAAGTTATTGGCTCAGAAATTGGAGAATTTGGACGATCCGTTGGAAGATTTGACAATTCAATATCCTCCTAATAACTCAAAGAGAGTGTATTCGAAGATCGAGGACCTGTTTATTTTGAATAGTGTTCATAAGTATGGTCTTTTCCATAAGGATTTATTTGAGAAAGTGAAGGAAGATATTGTTGAGAGTGACTTGTTTCGATTCGACTGGTTTATACTATCTAGATCACCTCAAGAGATTGGAAGGAGAATAAACACGTTATTATTAGCCATCACAAAAGAATTTGATGGGCCAACTCAAAAGAAGAGAAAACTAGTTGGAGATTCGAATGGAGGTTCTAGGATGGGTTCAACTGAACCCGCTTCCAATGGCACAAATACACCAGTTGCAGACGGGAAACGTTTGTGAGATTTGTGTCCGTTGCATTACTTAAGTGTCATTAATTGACTTTAGTTAATAAGAAATTGTAACATTTTATATAATACATTATGTCTATAGTCATTTTTTCTAATATACAATAAAGTTAAAACCTTGTTCAGTTAAGTTGCAGAGGAAATAACAGAAACTCTATCTGGGGAACCTTCGAAAGAGTCGAAATGACTTGATTTAGTAACACTATCTACTGGAAGGGGTTCGTTCAGTATATCAGAAGATGCTGGTGAAACCAAACTTCCAGTGGACACAACTTGAGCATCAGATATAGGATGATCATCGCTCAAGGTGGGGGTCGGAGTCAACGAGGCACGAGGTGTAACGTCCCCGGAAAATTGGTTATGTCCAAGATATTCCGGCAAGATAGACTCTTCAACTGTTGAGATATAGTATGGAACTTTATTTGCTGTCCAGCTGACCGATAAAACATCACTCATTTCATGCTTCTCGACTCTCAATCTATCGAATATAGAATCACCTGTACATTTATATCTTGGGCGTATAAAGTTTCTTAAACTGATGATCTTTGTACCTGTTTTTAACCCATATAATAAGCGGCCAACTTCAGTGTTCAAGTTCACATCAAACAAATAATTGTTAATAATAAGCACGTCACAGTCAAGAACATTCTTTCTTACAGCTTCATTATGCACAAAACTTTGCAGCAAAGCAAAGTCAAAGTTTAATTCTCTTAAGCCAAAAACTGCCAAGTGCTTTGTCATCAAATTCTCTTGCAAACTACATAATTTTGAAGCATGCTCCATGATTTCACATCCACCACTAACTTCAGCTCCAAATTCTAATGCAGCCTGAAATGTAGTGTTTCCAACTCCAGATCCTAAATCATAGAATCTATGATGAGGCATAAGATTAACCTTTTGTAAGACTTCACTTGTGAAGGAAGGTAATAACTCCCCGTATACTTCGGCGGTGAAAGCTTTGTAAGATCTTAATTTCTTCGAATCCGTTGAGACAACCCTGGAGTATATTCTTAATAGAATCTGATGCATTGCAAATCTAGAGATATCAGTCTTGTTTTGAAGGTGACGGAAAAAATTCACGTTATAATCCTCGGGTTTTACATATTTCAAAACTTTTGATACGTTCTTTGGTTCAACAACATGGCTATTATGTGAAAGTACTTCTGGCTCTAATACTGGAAGTTTTGCCAATTCATTAAAGGCAGGACTCGATTCCTCAGTTGAAATGCTTGAATAAAACAATTCCAAATTCAAATCTTCCAAAGTAGGCAATTTTCTTTCTTGTACAGATAAATATTCCTCTCTTATAGTTTTGTTTATATCCAATTCCTCGTTTTTGACTTTACTAACTTCTTCTGTGTTTGGAGAAAGTTCTAACATAAGCATATTCCATTTATCAATCACAAACATAAATTCGCTAAAATTATTTTCTTGAATAGATGCTTCTATTCGCTCACAATACTCCATTATCACTTCCTTGAGCTTTTCTGAGTGTGAAAAATATAAGGCATAATGAATCATCATTAATTTAATAATCTCATAAATTGGATCTAATTCATTTGATTTTGGGGCAGCGAGTAAGAACAGCTCGTAGTGTTGCGGATAGAGTAAAAATCTCACTTTTATATTATTGACTGGGTTTATTTGATCAGTATCTGGTGAATATAATCCTGGGAATGAAACCGGTAAGGATCTATAATTTTTGTTGTAATTTGCAACAATATGGTAGCCCATGTTATCGTCATAGAGAATTTGATCATCTGGTTGCAACATTATCTCATGATCATTAGATTGGGTGAAGTTTAACTTTGGAACCAAACATTCTGGCTGATAAAATTCCTCAACATATAATTTTCTATTATGAAGAGGTACAAGTGTATCCGTGCAGATATTTGTAGGATCAAAAGGACTGACACTATCTTCTTCCTCTTCGTCTACGTCGTCCTCGTATACTTCCTCATCGACTACTTCAGCTTCTAACAGTTGCAGGCGGCTCTTAGATTCGCTCTTTCTTTTATGACCAGCATTTCTCTTGTTTAACTCTTTCCTTTTCTCTTTTTTGTTTGCTTTTTTGAGCTCCTTTTTAGCTTGCTCTCTTGCTCTTGCAATCAATTTTGGCTTTTCCTTTTTAACTTCAAACTCAGGCGAATAGTGCTCTGCTTGCACTCTTCTACGCTTTTGGCCATCTTGAACTTTCTTTTTATCCCCAACAACTGATTGGAAATGTTCAGCTCCGGCTAAAACATCTTGTAGCATGTAACTAAGACCTCTTTTGCAGTTAGGTTTTATCAAACCAAGTGCTTTTCGTTCCTCGTATAGTCTCTGTTTTTCTCTTCTCAATTCTGCTTTCTTTTCAGCTGCCAATAAAGCTTTTTTTCTTCTTTCTTCGGCGTTTCTAGCTCGTTCAGCCTGTTCTTCTGGTGTGAGAACCTTCACCACTGGTTTAATCTGGGCGGCTTCTCTCTGTACCTGGTCTAGATCGATTTCAGGTTTTGACTTCATTCTACGCGAAGACCTTCCACCAGCACCTCCCATACTGAGATAGGCAGACCATTGGGCTTCGTAAACTAATTGCTCTGTAGCGTTTTTGAACTTTGTTTTTCTGGTTGCGTTAAATTCTAATTCTCGATACTTCAAGGTAAAAAATTCCTGAGAACGACAAGGGAACTGGTCAACAATTTCCTCCACTTTTTTTTGCTCTTTTAGATATTGTTTCATTAGGATTTTCTCACCTTGAGTGAGGGGTTTATTGTCCAAATCACAGTTTTCTTTGATGGTTTGAAGTATTGTTTCTAGTTCAACATCAGGAAAAAAATCCTCCAAAGTCTCCAAAGTTAAATCGGTGTTAATACAATACATTAAGTCGTCCATATTCAAGTCAAAAATGTCTTCTGATGGCTCTGGCGATGGCTCTGGTTTCACAGAGACCAATTTTTCCAGTGAATCTCCATCTGAACTTCGAGATGGCTTCACAGATGGTGAACGGCTCCTTTTACGGCTGCGTTTTGCATTTTTGCTGAGTAATTCTTCAATATCTCTCTGCGATCTGCATGGAAGCTGCTCAGAAAGATAGCTCAAATCCGTTGTTTGCGCCACGAGATCGAGTTCAGGCTGCGTCCAGGGAATCTCCTCGTGGAGAAACGTTAAAACACGCAGAACTTCCTCAGGAGAGTGTTGTTCTAGTTCCTTTCTTATGTTGTCTACCGTCAAATCGGTGCTAAAAACCACATGTAAGAGATCAAGCTCCTCGAATGTCCACGACTTCATGTATACGGACATGTGGGACACATATCGGTTGATAGAAGGCATATCTTGTGCTTTCAAGTCCAACAAGTTCATCAATTCGGAACTAGTGTACCGAGAAACGTCTTCACGGCAACAAATGTAGCACAAAAAACGCCATTTCCAGGTCTTGTCGCTCAAATGGGCCTGACACTGCTTTATTACGGAGAAAATATCGCTTTTTGACGTAGTTATTACCTCTGTTAAGCACATGGAAGGTGCTCGCAAAAGCATCTTCAAAATACCTCCAGAAGTCTCATCTGCTACTGGCGGATCCGCCGTGTCCTCAGCACCATGCTCATCGACACTGCTGCCAAATTCCAGGGCCGTAGGTGAAACAATCCCGGTACCATTACTTACGGTAATGGCCGTGGCTTTTGCATAGAATTCGTCCTGAGAATGATCCGAGGTATCGGGGGTCTCTCGCTCCAGGGGAGAAAACACAGACTCTATCATCAATTATATGACTTGTGGTAGCAATTGGATGACAATAGGTGCTGTTTTTATTCGTTCTGGTTGTTATTGTATTTTCCAACAAATAATAAATTTTGTTTTGATTTCGCATTCAGTGCGAAATACAAATTTCACTATGAGAAGTTCAACTTTTGGCGAGGGGTGAATTGGTGCCACAAATGGTGTGTTTGACAGCATAGATGGGGTTTTACTGGGTATTTAGCGAAGATTTCGCGTTTAAACCGTGAAAAACGGGCTTCTGTAGCGTTTTACCTGGCGTAGTTAGCCTTTTCTCTTTACTATATAGGATGTTCTATAGGGAATATATAACGTGTATCTCTGTAGTAATTAGTGATTAGTAATTAGTGGTAGGTTTGACCTGTGGTTGTGGTAGTTGGTTGGAGTCGTTGTGTGTAACCTTTTTCGCGTTGTTCAACTTTATGTTTGATCTTTTACGTACTCTCTGCTCTCGTATAGCTGCAAGGTGTTGATCCATCTGTGCTGTGCTTTGGTGTAGCTGTGTTAATATCAGAGAGAAATTGGGCATAATGAACATACTTCCCTCACTGTGCTGTATTTCTAATCAGGATCTGGATTTTTGGGATCTTTGGTGCTAACAGTATCAACTGGTGTCTTGTATTCAACGGCTTCAATAATGAGTCTCTTTCTTCTCTTTCTCTTTCGTTTGTTTCTCTTACATCCAAATAATCACTTAGACACCCGCTGGAACTTGCTGCTACAACTTACTGGCTCGAATGCCGTTCAACCTGTATTTCAAGTCCTTCATCTGCTTCGAATCTGGCTTCCAGTTCTCAAACAAGTCGTAGAGCTCGTTGATCTCATCGTAGCCATTCTTCGCCATATCTTTTCCTGAGTCTACCGTAAGTAATTTGTGTGTATTGGGCCAGTTTTTCTCAATGTTAAACATCAACCCCCGCAAACACCACGGTAAAATAAATGGATTTGACCCAATCTTGCCCACATTATACTCCTTGATATACACTTGATTTGTCACGGGCAATTTCAATATCTGTTGCACCGGTTCACTATCATCAGTAACACGACCATAGTTCTTTAATCCATAAATGTCGTGGTACTCTTGCTGTTCGTAACCTAAGAATCTTCCTTCACTGGAGGGAATAATTATGTCGTCAGTGTCTAACAAAAACCTGATTCCCAAGTCATACACCTTCCCATCGTTGTATATCTTGGAATGGCCACCTCCAGTCATTGGACCTGCCAAAGTAGAGCTCAATTCCTTTAATACATTATTATCAAAATAGCCAATGTTTTGCAAATGGCAGCACAAAGACACCAACTTCTCGATAAATGGTGGAGTTTGTGCTGAATTGTCCATGTAGCAAGCACGGTATATGTTAGGATGGAATACGTGGGATGCTAGAGCCGAGTATAGTGGAACCAATTGATCGTTCACCGAGCCAATAAAGCATATTTTCACGTTCACGTTGATGATTATCTGTATGGACTCCTTATACTCCAAAGAATGCTCACTATCGAATTTGGTAAGTTCAAAAAGCTCCATCATGGAATCGTGCTCAATCGTCGAGTACGCCTTCATGAAAAACGACTTATCAAAGCCGTAAAAAGGACCGTTATTGATACCGCACATACCCAAAATTCCGATTCTCTTGCTGTAGGGATCCTTAAGAATACCGTACTTCAAAAGTCTCGCTAAGAGGATGATAGTCACCACACAACCTTGTGAATGTGCAGCTATGAAGATACAGTCAGCTTCGTTGAGCTCTTTGGCCCATTTTCGAAGAATTTCCATGAAAAACCCCACCCTATCAAAGATTTTACCCTCTTTTTCAAGCGCTATTTTCTGGATACTGATATCGTTTGACTCGTGCTTGTTGATAATATTGTTCTCCAAGCAGTATCTTATTACGGCCTTTTCGGCTTCGTTAGCAAACTTCAACGATGTTCCCTTAGGGGACCCAATAATGGGACGGATCATTTTTGTAGGGAAAAATCCATGGACACCAATGATTAGAATGCGCTTGATCTTTTTCAAACCGCCTGTAGATTGAGATACGATGTCGTTGGACGAGATAGTGTGTGATTGCTGTGATTGTTGTGTTCTCTTATGGTTAATCAAGAGGTTCCCCATAGCATCGTCAGTAATGGAAATACTATTTGGGTCGGTAGCGTCATCTTCCAACTGGTTTGCTGGCTCAAATTGCTTGTTGTAGTTGGGCAAGCAAGCACGTTTGTAATGGGGTAATTTCGTCAAGCTTTTGCCATACAAACGATAGGTTTTTTCGTAAAGTAAATTGATTTCTTGCTCCACTTGGTTATCGTTTGGGGAAAACTGGTCTTTAACAACGCTCGTTAACGACTGTGATCCAAAACCAAGCTTGGATGACAAAGAGTTCAAGTATTGTCTCCAGTTTTTAATGTCCATCTTGGGCGAAAAGGAGTTGTAGGCATTTGATGTGGTATCTGACACGAGAAGCGGCACTATACTGCTTCTACGGGTCGGCAAACAGCTGTCCCAGTCGGGCACAATGATGTTGTCGGATATGTTTTCGTTTTTGTGGGTGTTTATCTGGTTGAATTGTCTTGAAGTATCGTGGGGTTTGTACAACACAGCGTCGTCCGGGGTTTCAGGCACATATTCCTCGGTTCCGTCCTTCGTGAGCGGGTGCGTCGAAGACACAATGGTGTTGGCGTAGTGGGGGTGGATTTTGGGTTTTTTATCCTCCTTTATTTCAGGTATTTTTGTGTTTTTTGGAGGCACATTCGCAGTGGTAGTACTATTCCAAAACGACCAACTAGAGGCTTTTTTCTTGTTACTTGAATCCTCAACTTCGTCGCCGTTGTCGTCAGGTACCAAGTCGTTATCTGGATGCTCCTCGTCGTTTGACTGTTCTTCCCGGACGATTAATGCTTCGGTGTGCTCGGAATCCGGGGTACTACCTCTCCAGCTTAACCATCTCGACGGTTTAGCCTTACTGGCACTGTCGTTAGCACCAGCTCCAGTTTCTGAGTCATTTTCTACGGTGTGAGATTCTGAGCCAAGTTCGGTGGCTCCAGTACCATTTAGGGGACTTTGAACTCCAGTTCCATTTTCCGTATCATCGTTATTGGTACCAGTTCCGGCCATATAGTTCTGGGAAAAGTTTCCAGAAGAGTTCCACAATGGAATCCAACCAGTTTTCGGATTTGTCATTTCCAATATCGTCTTTTAAAGTACTAATTTCACAATGGTCAATTTTCTTTAGCCTGTGAATGTGATTTTTTAGGTACAGTGTATAATGGAACAAAAACAAAATATTAGGGGGTTGTTGAATGCTAGCGATGGCGGGAATAAATAAGACAACAGTGATGAAATAAGTACTGGAAAGAGGCAAGAATTGAACTAGTTAAGGAAGAAGAATATACTAACAAAGAAATTGCCTTCTGTAGTTACTTTATATTGTGCAGTGCTGCCCATGGGTCTCAACCCAAAACGGTAACCCCATACAAAAACAAAATTAATGAGTGCTCATTTATTTATATATTTATATTGTATTACTATGCCATTCTTTTTAGTTTAATGCTTTTTTGTTAGAATTGGAAAGTAATTTGATGGATTTCGCCTATTAACTTAGAGGAGATGTTAAAACTGATATGAATTTGATTTTCCCGAGATTTTGATGTGATACCTTTGTTAAATTATTTACTGTGATAATGAATTCCAGTGATTTAATACTTATGTTTCAATAGCAATCTATTTAGTAGGAATTATACAATTGATGGGTATTTTTGAAAGAATCATTAGGAGGGTAATTATTTTAAGTAAAAATAGTATTATACCTTAATTAATATGGGTTTTTATGTCAGTCTAGCCAGAAAAGACTTTAATAATGCAGTTTGAATCACTTTACAATCACAATTGGGTTGAGTTTGAATTCAATTGCAATGGATTGGATCAATCTTATTTGAGTTTACCATAACATCAGTTGGAACATAAATAATACGTCAATCAATTCTGATACTTTTTTGTCAAGAAAAGAAAAACTATGATTAAAGCTATTATAGAGATTGTACAGCTCTTCTATTGCTCAAAGATTTACATGCGTTGAGTAAAACTCAGGCTACATAATGAGAGTGGGAAAGCTGGAGTAGTCTATCCTACGCTTGGATTTTTGCTATTCATTAAAAGCGATGAAATCGCTGCTACAAGTGTTTGTATCCCACGTAAGCCTATTGACATTACCTTCCGAATCTGAATCCTTCCTTAAGCTAATATATTTCTTATTTTGCAGCAAAATATTCACACTATTTTACACTCTGTCCTAGAATATCAGAAAAGGTGGTTTTGTTAAAGAATGAAAGATCTAAGAGATACTACAATCGTTTGAATAATATTTCTTGTTATTAAAATAATAGCTTTCGTAAATGGACGAATACTTGTTAAAACAATCCAATGAAAATCGTCTGAGCATCATTAAGGTAGTACGTTTGTTGACTTCCCTTTGGTTGATCACCATACACGTTATAAAAGCCTTCGTGGTTATTTTTTCCATACCATCCAGCAAAAGTACCAGGCTCATTTAACGTATGAACAAGCACTCCAATTGCACCCTCAGGACGTGAATAGTACTCACCTCTATCTTCAATATTTTGCACATGAATTTCGGTATCTTCTAATTCATTTGTTTGTAAATGTGAGAATTCATACAACCATTTAAAGCTTACACCGGTACTCTTTTGGGCTTTATCAATTTTACTATTTGGAGTAGCATATTTTTGAAAGGAGATTGGAAGCTTTGTGTTCAAGTCAATTAATGTCATTTTTGTATTTTTTGGTATTTTAATGATGATTATTTGACACCAAAGTGATTAAATGTTTATATAAGAAGTGTGGAAATTGGAAGGTGATTGGAAATATTCATCATGTTGACAAATCGGCACTTAAAGTCAACAAGAGCCGAGAGAACTTATGGCTTATTGATAAGGCATGTTCCATACAGGTGCATATGCCTGAATGGTATCGATTTATTGTTCTTCTCAGAAGCAGTTACGATTCATAAAAAATATTGAAAATTGAAGCATATTTTCCTAGCGAGATAAATGAAGGAGCCGTGTCACTTAACATCAAGCTTTGGAAGATGCATCCTGGATTACGGATACAGTAATTCTAAAAATAGTACTTGCTTCCATTGTTTAACAGCAACGAAGCGGACGCATAAGCTGCAAAATGTCGTATTAAATGCTCTCTATTGTACTTTTACCTCTTCAACTTCTGTATTTGAACACCATCTTTCATTACTAACAGTTATTGCTTCTACTAATCGTCTATTACTAAATCATCTTCTATTGAGCTTCCATTGAACTCGTACTAGAATTTGTTTAATATCTATCGTGCTTGCACCTCTTTGTATTTGAACACTTTCTATTGAACTTCTCTACAATTTGAATTTCTAGTAACTGTACGAAACTTCTCGACTCTTTCATTTGAAGAATTGTTTCCTTCACTTCAAAAGAGTACGATACTCGTTCAATTTATCCAAATTCGTTGCTGAACCACCACATACAATATAGATGATCACATCTTCCGGTTGCAACTCTCCAAATGGCAATTGTGATACTAGTCTTGTAGCAAACGAAATGGTGGCCCCACATGAGGGTTCAACAATTTCGCCAAACGTATCATAATAATCAACGGTTCCTGCAATGGCATCTAAATCATCAATAACCTCAACATACGTCTTAATAGAGTCATCATGATAATTGTCAAACGATTTTTGATTTAAATATGGCGATCCTAAAGTTGTCACTAAGGTGTTCACTTTCACGGTAACAACTTTACCGTGGTCAATAGCCAGCGAGAATTTGGGAGCTTGTTTGGTTTCCACAGCCAAAACGGGAATCGTGAGGCCATGCTTCTTTAATCCCTGGAATATACCGTTGTATAATCCTCCACCACCACAACTACAAACAATACCTTTGACTTTGGTAATATCGTCGATATCGTTCACAATTTCATCCACCATCGTAGCATGTCCATCCCAAATCACCGGATCATCAAATGGATGGACGTAAATGGGATAAATATCATCATCCACTTCCTTGATCAATTTCTGTAAGTGACTATCGGCTTCACCCCAGTGATTTCCAAACACGATGGTGTTGGCACCCAACGATTGCAAATCAGCAATTACAGTTGGAGAAGAAGTAATTGGCAAAACAACAGTACAATCAATATTGTAGAACCTACTAGCATAAGCAGCAGTAATGCCGGCATTACCACCAGAAGATGAATAAGCAATCACCTTCTTTTTCAGTTTCTTAGCATCATCAATAGCATGATGAATCAAGTTACCAATACCTCTTAATTTGAAACTTTTACAAGGTTGTTCCAACTCATTCTTGAACAATACCTTGAAATCAGTTCCCAACTTCTCGCTAACATCAGTTAAACTCGTTTTAATATATGGCAACTTGCTCATACTACTTTGTCTAATTATTATTCGAAATTGATTTAGTGCTCAATTAGTAATCAACTCTACCCCAACATTTCGGTGAAACCACCGGTCTATACACTGTCTATGCATTCCACAATTGAGCTCAAACACTTCTTTTATAGTCATATGACTATAATAATTTTGTTTTTCCTTTTCGTGTTCTTTCGCTCTATTTATATTCTTTTGTAGAATGCGATAGGGATTGTACTGTAGATCGTTTTATTTTTCTTTTTCCTTCCATTGATAATTCTTTTTGCAACAATTCTAAATACTGTTTTTTGCAATTTTATTACTTAAGACTTAATTTATTCTTTTTAAGTTTTATTATATCAGACTTAATTTATTCTTTTCAATTAATAATTTAAATTATACTAAACTGATTGCTCTTCATATCCATCGTTTTCTATGGCAAGAAAGTTAAAAACAGTCAATTTCGATGAGGTTACTTCTACCATAGAAGATGAAATCTTACAAGCATACTTTTCCATCACGTCTGAATCTGGAGATTTGCATCTACACCAATTGCCTGCCTTGTTGACTCAACTAAACATACAAGATTGTTTCATCTCCGATATCAAACAATGTATAGACTACTTCTACGAGATTTTACTCCCTAGTAATACTGTGACAATAACGAATAAGAAACACTACACTACTCTTAATTTGATTCACAACTTCACCATTTCGCCTGCCATTCATAAACTAAGTGATATCATTGACATTGTCGATATTGACAAATTGATTGTTCATGGCAATCGCTTGATCAAGTTTCGAAACAATTACGAACATATCATTGCATCATGGAACCTTTTCATTAATCAGATCGACCCTTCCTTACCAGACTCTTATTGTTTGACCTTACCCGATTTGAAGAAAATCAAAACCGCTTTGAACCTAGATCCCTCCATTAATAACTCGATCTTAATTGATATGCTAAGTTGCAGCTGTACTGACTCTTCGGGCAATATGATCAATTTTGATTTTAATGCTCTGACTCCTTCCATCTCGATAAAGAATTTCGCCATGATTTTAGGTAACTTGGGAGAATTGCAAGCTTGATTCACAGAGGACTATTAATGGTCATACTACAAACAATTACATGGACTATACCTTAAATCGTTGAAGATCCAATATTACGACGGAAAGTTACAATTGGGTACTTTTACATATGAACTAATTGACTTTAGTTCAAAAGATTAAATCTGTTACGCACAAAGTATCTCTGTATAGACGTTGAGATGCACTATTTGTGGTCATTGGTGTAAGTATCCCCTTAAGATATTAACCGTGCATTCTCGCAGCATACGAGAACCTATAGGATAACATAGAGTAAATGTGGTAAATTCGTAAATAACCTGAAACAAAGAAATATATGAAACGTTTCAGATGTGAAACAAGGAAAAAGTCTCCAAAAAACTATAAAAGGTCGACCAATTCCCAGTGTGAGAGCTTAGAATCCATTAGCTATCTAATTGATAACGATTATGCTATCTTATAGCATGACTAATCTTTAGTGAGCTAAATTATGCCTGATTCAAGCATATACATGATGGCTAATTCTATCAATTCAAAAGGTAAATAAATTGTAAAAAGCACGCAAGATATCCAGTGGCTAGTAGAAAGCATTCCACTTGTTTAAATGTTCATAGTTTCTTTCAATGGCTTGGGTTTTGCGATATGAGCAGACTTGGTTGCGCACCATATTTGACTTATGCGATGAGATGCGAGTTTGTGTACAAACTCAAAATATACATAATCTAAACTATCAATTTTTAAATTGCACCCATGAATGAATACAATGGATGAGAGTGACGATGGAAAAGGCTATCCATACGTCACCTTCTCCCTAGATCATTATCTACGCAAACAATCTGATTTTGTTGATCTGCTATTACCAGAGCTTGGTCAAGCTACCACACCCAATATATGTAACATAAATAATTTGGATTCCGTATTGGACCATCTAGAGAACACCACTTTAATGGAAAATGGTCATACCGATTATAGCCAATTGTGTCTACCGTCAGTATCTGTTTTGCGTATTTTGTTCTCTTTATCGACTACCTTTTTCCCAGTCCATCATTTGCCTATTCATGGCTTGTTTGACCAAGCCCACGATACCAAAACGTCATCCATGCAAAATTACCGAGCCAGTCTCGATAAACCAGCGCTAGCTGCCCGAAGTGTTCGTTTACTTGCTAGATACATTGCTTATATTGATTGTTGCATTGAAGAGTATCCTGCGAAACTTCTTAATGAAAGATTTCAACAATTGTTTCTGGATTTTGCTTCTATCTCAATCCATGATAAGATCACCACGAGAACAAGGGGAAAATTTCAGCCATCGTTGGACTTTTTTCAGCCAGTAAACCGCTCTCAATCATTCGACGAACATACTACATTTGATGAAAATACTACGTTTGATGAAAATGATGACACTGTGGTTATCAGCGATTCCGAAGAAGAAATCCCCATATTGACCTCGGTAGAACAACGAGAAAAGGAGCTTCTGAAGTATAATCAACATATACCATCCCACTCGTTTGCGAGCACTTTGCTACCCTCTCCAGATCCTTCAACTAATTTCAAAGTCACAGTTCAACAACTCAGTTGGAAGTGGAACGAAATAAAACTTTTTGATGAAGATCTTCTATCAAAACGACTAAATCCAAACTTTTCCCGGTATAATATTTGGTATTTGATAAACTGGACATTTCATTGTGCTGCAAAATCTACTAAATTTGCTTCTTGTACGGGGAACAGTGTTCTCAGTTATTCACATATGATCTATTGTACTTATCGAGATTTAATCACTGTAATTTTCAATTATTTGACTATAGATTACTTACGGAAACAGAAACATGACGAGAAAATTATTGATAATTTAATGGTTCAATTATCCTCTCTGGATACGAATTGGTACGATAGGGCAGTTGAATATGTGTTCAATGGCTTGGAAGAAATTGACAGCTCATATGAACCCAAAAGCTGTTATGCTAAAGAGAGTCAGTTTATAAAACACGACACTAGGTCAATCAGGAAGTCAACTCCCAAAAATTGCAAGAGCGTCTCATCTTACAGTGATAATTTAGACTCAATGGGCCTAAGATTCCAGATAATGAGTCTTTTGTATTTGCGATCGAAAGACAAAGAGGAAGAATCACAACTGTCCACAGTGTTGCAAACACAAATAGCAACCAAGTTTCTTAGAATCGATTTCAGATTGATAAGGGAGTTTTATGGAGCTGCTATGGAAAATAGTAAAATCAGTAGACTAGACAAACTTAAGTTTCTAACTGAAATAGCACTTGTATTACTAATGGATTTGGTTACTGTGCTTGATGAAGACGATTATGAGATTTATATCGAGGTGGAACATATTGATTATGAGTGCTGCCTCGACTTATTGCAAAAGATTACCGTTCCTACTCTATACGAAGTTATTGTCGAAGATATGAATATTAAGAGTAGGAAGCAATTTAATGAAACCTGGTTAAAAGTCAATTTTTTATTCGAATGGCTATTGACTTTGACTTTGACAGAGAATGGCAAGAACTATTCGCCACAACAATTACAAACTATATATACGATGTGTGTCGAAGGTGATCAAATACGGCAAAGCATATTTGACCAACAAATACAGTATGAATACGATAAAGAATGGATAAACTTCCAACAACTATTTGAAAATGTCTATGGAGAGCATAGAATTTAATGACAATAATGATGTATTATAGCACTATTTAATAAATACAGCATTACTATGCAAGCAAATGTAGACAGCAATCATCTCAAATGATATGTTTAACTTTGAAATAGTGTCTTAAGTATTGAATTTGCCAGCCACCTAAACCGATCAATGAAGCGATAATCAAAATTGAGAACCATTTAACTCTAGAGTTGGTGGATTCATTGGTATCTCTCATTCTTTCTTCTCTTGCTTTTAAGTAATTCAATTCGTTAGCAACCTCTTGAGTCAATTCTTGGATTCTTTTCAATTCAACTTCTTGAGGTTTCAATTTTTCAGCAGCTTGAACAGCATTCCAATCTCTAGCAGCTGCTCCCGATTCGATATCCAATTCAATATCTCTGGATAAATGGGCGTTTCTCCACGATTTCTCTTGATGGTTGGTGAAACAAATATCAAAGGCTGCAGCTTGGTGAGATGTGAAAGCAACCTTAACGCTACCAGCAATATTTTGCTTACTACGATATTCATTTCCCATAGAATCAGTCACAGTCAAATCCAATCTTTGTCCATCACCTATTCTACCACTAGTCTTAAGATTTACTACTACCATTTGATTTTCGCTAACAAAATCACGAATACAGACGGGTTTGGGATCAAAACCTGCTACTACTTCCAAATGTAATGCATTGACGACTGCCAAAAACAAACCAAACAATAATGCGCTAATGAATTGCATTTTTAAACTGTGATTTGTTTAATTTTAATAGCTTGAAAATGAAGCAAATGAAAGATTATCGATTTACGATTCTTTATCTGTTTGCGTGTTCGTTTGAAAAATTTTACGCGTGCAATTTTCAAAATCGCAAATTCGAAGTAAAATGAATGATTTGATGGACTATTTAAGAGTATTTTGGCTGATTCACGATCTAGATGTAATGTAGCTATCGACATCTATCGTTGACAGTTTTCAAATTTCAAAAAGGTCAAAAATTGGATGGTCTAGAGACATTTTTTCTAATTTTGCCTTTGACGTCTTTAAATTGGGCTAGTTGTAATATGGTGCCTGTTAGTATTGCAAAATAGTATCATTTCTGAGCATATCTGACGAAAACATATTTTGTTCAAACACCGCAATCAACGGATAATTTTCTCTTTTCGGCAGTCTACCGTTTTGGGCGAAAGTGAAAAATTCTTCCTCTATGCCCTACCACCATATCATTTAAGAAACTAATTATACTTGTTTAACCAACCATCACAACATCACAATGGCAAAACCAAGAGGTACCCATACCATGATCAAGCTCGTTTCGGCGGCTAAGACAGGGTACGAAAAGTGGTTCAATATTCCAAGATCACACCAAAAATTGAACTTAATCTTATATGACCCTAGAGCAAAGAGACACTGTTTATTCACCGAAGACAGAAAGAGAAGAGTCCAAGAAGTTACCCCTAAAGATTACTCCAGAAGCCACCGTTAGGCTAGAAGAAAATTCCGCCAAAATTAGGGCAAATCACCATGAAAATTCGCTAAACTCCATCACTTCAGCACTCACATCTATAGTTTTAGCACTCTTATCACTTTCAGACCCTCTAAACGTATCATTAAACCTGTAAATCGCTCACAAGTTCTGTGTCTGCTTTCCGGTGTTCTTTTGAACATCCATGTCAAATTATGGCCCATTTGTATAGTTTCTTTATGATATAGATTCTATTCTTGTACATACTAATAAAGATAATATTGAACCATTTGTAAATTTACTTATTTAATCCGCTTTCTTTGTGTATTATTGACTTCTCGCTACAGTGACTACTCTTTACTGATTCTTTCTATAGATTCCTTTTCATTTCTTTTCATACTCTCTTCTATCCTAATTACCTTCTATTATTCTTATTCTTCATCTACACTTATCAGTCTATTAGAATCTATTACTCTATATCTATATACATTTACACCTTCAACTCTTTAATACTCCAGTCCTTGTCGACATTCAAAAGATTGTTATCACCTATAACAGTCACAGAATTTGTCTTATTACCAATCAAATACTTATCAATGGCGTTATTAATGTCTTCGGAGCTGGTCTCGAGAAAGTGCTCTCTTCTCTGCTGTCTCATTTCATCAGTGATATTATCAAAGAAAAGGTTTGATCCTTGGCTGGAAATGTTCATTGGCGCATCAACACCTTGGAAAATTCTCAATTTTGCTTCCTGAAGATCCTTTGATGTCCATTCAATAGACTTTCCAAATGTAAAAGACTCAACAAATGAGGTGATGGATTTCAAAGGATTAGGATCACGATAGGAGTAAAAGTTAAGTAACCCACTCAACCCATCGTAGTTCAAACCTCCTCCGTAGGCACCGTTCGATTCTCTGATAATAGAATGCAAATGCTTAAACGTCAATAACTGAGCCAAAATTTGTAAGGTGGCACCATCTTTGCTAACAAACTCTGTACCTCTCTTACTAAGAGCAGCATAGCCAACTTGATATGGCAAGTTGATTAACAACTTCTTGTCAACATTGATACCCAAGTTATTACTGTTGAAATTGGATATTAATGGGCCCAATTCGTCAACTGAAGAAGTGTTAGCGTTAAGTTTCTTGTCAAAATCACTCAATAATTGCTCGTTTTCCTTAGCAATGGTTTTATCACCCACTATTCTATACTTGAAAGAATTGTTGTTCAAAAGTAATTGTTGAATATCCTTCAAAATTGGAAGCACTTCTTCTTTCAAGTACTGCTTTCCTTTCGCCTCCAAGTTCGAGTTCAAATCAAGAACAAACTCTACGTGCGAGATCCCTCCAGTGATATCTCCAATATACTTTCCAACACTCAATCTCGAGCTACTGTCGCGCATGGCATAAGAATGGCCCCTATCAGCAATGACATTGATCTGGTTTTGTCCCATGTTTCTAATCAAAGTTGCCAATTTATCAAGCACAACCTCGTCATTTTCGTCAAATTTGGTGTCTGTCAAAATCTCTTGCCAAAGTTCGTAGATATGGCTAGCTTTGTCTTTAAGAGCTCTTCCTGAGATAGAAAATTGCAATCCGATGTTATCAATATTGTGTGGATCTTGACTGATGCGAGTGCCAAACGATACCCCTCCAGTGTACTTTTGAATCTTGGTTTCTAAGTCAGTAATGGAGGTGGATGTAGTACCAGCTAAATTGGTAAGACAGCTAGTGAATAAAGGCAAGTACTTGTAATATTTAACCGGCATGAAACTCATATCCTTCAAAGCATTGACATAAACAAGGCCGTTGGTGTCAACTACTCTAGTTTGCAACTCTTGGCTGTTGATTTTACCGTGCTCGATAGGATAGAAGTCGCCTTTTTGCGGTATATCTTTCATAGTTAAAGTAGGCAAAACGTCCGAGTTCTGGTCTTGTGTCTGTTCCTTTGCAAGCGCTAAACCACGGTTGTATAAAATATCTTTGTCTTCTGGTTCGAGATTTTGCACCATGGAAGCGATTTTTTCCCGTTCTTTTTCTGCCAAATCCTTGTTAAAGTCTTCATCTGGAGTCATGACAAACTTGAACTTCTGCTCGTTGTTCAATAAGTCAGTTTCAATAAGTTCCTGGAACATAGACATCTTCTTTTCTGCAAAATCTTGTTTAAATTGCGAGAGAATGGTTTCCACTTCCAAAGCTTTGATTGGATCTACACCATTGATCCAGTTGGGAATTAATCCACTTAATAATCCTAAACCAAAGTCTGGCTTGTGTTTCTTCAAGTTCAACTCAATCTGGTGAAGAAGACCCTCGACTCTATCTACATAGCTATCGTTGTTTATCTCAGGCAAGACGTCTTGGTTGAATATTTGAATCAATTTTTCCTCAAGACTTTCTACTTGGCTCTTGGTGATGTTATTTAATCCAAGAGTGAAAGAGAGTAAAGCTGTGGTAGTATCGAAACCAGTGTTTGCAGAAAAATCGTCCCCGATATTCTTCTCAATCAACTGCTGATAAAATGCTGAATTGTGGCCATCACAAAGCAAGCTGCTGAGAATCTTCCATTTGAAAACTTTGTAACGATTTTCTTCCTTCAATGCATCGCCTATATTCCAAGTAATCGATGCTTTGTATTGCGAGTCGATTGGTTTGTTTGACATGGTGTCTACAGGGCCCTTTACTTGCACCGATTGGGCAAAATCTTCAATGGGTCTTTTAATATCATCAATGACCTTTCTTTTCCCCTTGGCGGAGATGTATTGCTCCAATCTCTTCAAGTGGTTTACTAAGGGCAAATTACCGTAGGTAAAGGTCTTTGAATTGGATGGATGGTAGTTTTTCTGGTGGAATTCAACCAAGTCTTCGTACTGCAAGTCTGTCATGCGTGCTGGATCACCTCCAGAGTTGTTCAACGAAGGATAGATCGATTGTAAGAATTTTATGTAAAAGTAGTACGACGAATTACTGTTTTGTCCCTTCATTTCGTTGTAAACTACCCCTTTCAACGTCAAGTTCGACTTTTTGTCATTAAGATCTTCGTTTTCGAGCCTCCATCCTTCCTGGATAAAGTCATTAAACGTCAATAATGGGTCAAATACAGAAGACAAGTAAACGTCCATCAAATTGTCAAAATCCTTCGAATTTGTAGTGGCAAAAGGATAGAATGTATAGTCATGTCCCGTCATGGCGTTCATGAAGTTCGATAATGACCTATTTGTCATTTTAAAAAACGGATCTCTCACTGGAAACTTCTCTGATCCACACAAGGTTGTATGCTCCAAAATATGTGGTACCCCCGTGTCGTTTGGGGGATTGGTCTTGAAGGCAATGCTGAACACATTGTTGTTGTCGTTTTCCGAATCCAAGTGTAAATGCTGGGAACCACACGAATGGGTTAAATGTACTGCTACTAACGAAAACTCAGATATGGGTTTGACATCATTAATGGTGTAACCGTGAATGTTTAACCCGATAGGATACTTTGATAGCTGGGCAGCAGTGGCTAGATGCCTCCATTTACCAGTTTTTACCCTTGTTTTAATGCTATTTCTAAACATGGTATAAAGAGCATATAGTAGTATATTCTTTTTCGCCATTGAATTTTTGCACCTATAGCCGTAAGCACGCCCAAAAATGGAGAAATGCAAAAAGGGGGGTAAATGGGGGTAAATTGGCGAAAAATGGATAGATGAGGTGTTTGTGGCCGTAGAGAAAGCCGGTGGTGGTTTTGCAGCCTTTTTCCGGTGTTTGTAGCGGTTCTGGTCATGGTGTGCCTTGGGCTCATCTCGGAGTTTGGCCGCAGGTGTGCGAGGGAGACATATTTCCCAAGAAGAATGGGAAGGACCACAAAACAGACACAGACCATGCGATTGGTTCAATGGGGGAAGTGGAGAACTTTCACGCCAGAAGGACCGGTAATTACCGCTGTATCTGACCATTACTGCACTCAATATACTCAAAATTACAGATCAGTACAATTTTATGGGTACACCACCAAAAAAAAACAGTTAAACTAGTCATACACACCCCCTTATCCGCCATTGAATTCTGCTGTCATTCTCATAGTTGCTGATACTTTTCATCTGCTAGGTTCAACTCACTGCCAAACCATAGATTGCAAGGTTACACATTTATGACAAGTTTTATGACAATGTCACGTGACATTGTCCAACCGTTATATCCACTTTAGACGTGGCGGTTCCGGCCCGGTATTGTTATCTGAAAAATTTCACACCTATAAAGATGCAAATGAAACTATAAACTTAGCACTCTACGGAAATGAGTTCTTTACCGATGCCAGTAGTAGCTACCGACAAGGTGATAAAAACCCCGGTTATTCCCAAGCCTAAGGTCAAGACAGATGCCGAACAAGTATCCCCTTTGGGAGGGTTCATTGCCGGTGGTATAGCAGCCTGTGGTGCAGTAACATTTACCAACCCCATAGAATTGATCAAGACAAGAATGCAACTACAAGGTGAATTAATGAAAAAAGGTAAAGATGCTGTGAAATTGTACAAAAACCCAATCCAAGCGTTCTATGTCATATATAAAAACGAAGGTATACGAGGATTACAGCAGGGTTTAGCATGTGGATACTACTACCAATTGGGATTAAATGGATGTAGAATTGGTTTATATGAACCATCGCGAAATATTTTGACAAAATATTTACGGCCAAAAGATTTCGCAGCAAACGGACAAATCCCGCAAAATGTGCCTATAAACGTAGTTGCCGGGTTTATTTCTGGATCAGCGGGTGCAGTATTGGCGTCTCCATTCTTCTTGATCAAAACAAGAATGCAATCGTTCTCGCAGGGCGGCGCTACCAATTCAACCACCGTAGGCCAGCAGACCTACTACAAGAATGTGTGGGACGGGTTATCCAAGATCTACAAAAGCGAAGGTATAGCTGGGTTATATCGAGGTGTAGATGCTGCTATTTTGCGTACAGGAGCAGGATCTGCAGCCCAATTACCCGTATATAATTATACTAAGAATTTCTTGCTAGATAAGCACTTAGTGCAGCCAGACTCCTTCTCATTACACCTTATTTCCAGTGCCATGGCTGGGTTGGGTGTTGCCATTGTCATGAATCCTTGGGATGTCATTTTGACCCGAGTATATAACCAAAGTGGTAATCTTTACCTGGGGCCAATAGATTGTTTCCGCAAGACAATTGTCACTGAAGGTTTTGGGGCCTTATATAAAGGTTTCTGGGCCCAGCTCTTAAGAATTGGTCCTCACTCAATCTTGACGTTGATGTTCATGGAACATTGTATGAAAGCCATGGTTAAAATCGAAAGCAAATTACATTTCAGTCATTAATAGATATTTTAACGTATAGAGTTTATAGAGCATTTTGTGCATCCTTCGCTCGTTTTGTTGTTCCATAGACAAGATTACTAGACACCCGTAGATACTGCCGCAATATAGACTGGAAAGTCCCATTCCTCTCCACTGGATGGCCCTCTGTTCATTCATGATGTTTCTATAACATACATGGTAGCGCTGCGATAAGGTTTTTTTGCAGCCATTCGAGGGCATGCTGTTTGCAGCAATCGTGTGCTAGAATTTATGGAAGCGATGAGAAAGCCAAAAGTAGCTCTCATTTCGTTAGAACTACGGAAATAACACCGCTGCACAAATTCTGAAAGCAGACCATGGAAAAGTACGCAAAATTACCACTAAAATGTCTGCAGCGTTAGTTTGCTCTAAATATCAACCATGATTGTCATAAACAAACGGAGATTTCGCCGGATTGACCTCTGGTGGTCTAAATTACCTGCAAAGCTATCATACTTCCGCTTTAGTCATATCCGAACGTTATACAACGAAATTCGAGTGCCTCACTTGACCTGGTCGCTATTTTCCGCGGACCGGCACCAACTGCCTTAGGACCGTTAGGCTCGCTATTTGTCATGAACTAGGCTTAATTGAACTAAAAACTGCGCCAAATACTCTACATGGATCACGGCTACCCTTTCAAGCCACACTGGGCTGTATTTCACCATATAGCGCTACTTAGTTTGCTTTGCTGTGGGCATGCCGTGCGCTCATTCCCCTCCACTCCGGCCATATTCAGTGCACCGCACCCTCTCCGTCAGCAACATATTTGGTTTCTACCCTACAAATCGCCACCATACCCTTCGTAACCTCGCCACTGCGCTACTTCACTTCACCCCCAAAGAAAATATTGTCTCTTTAAGGCTATCTTGCTTGCCCATAACCGTATGGCACTCGCACTCCTGAAATGCCATGACCTCCACTTTGCACCACTTTTTTTCCCTGAACTCGCCACCACCCATCCCCCACCTCTCCATTCCACACCCCATACCTCCCTCCCACATTCACCCTCTTCCTCCACCTCATCCATACCCTTTCATCGCTATCTCTCTCATGGCTCTGACCTTCGTGTACTGCATATAACCCAAGGCCCATTTAATTTTCGCTTCCTTTTGATCGTAGTGGCGGTCAGTAAAACTTATCACCAGATAAACACACAAGCTACCGCTCGGAATCGCCCCAATTTGGCTCTTTAAACTTGATCCCTGCGTTACATGCGGGACTCCAACTACAAGACGGTTTCCGCAAACAAAGCCGCCATCACCATCACCACAAGCTTATATGACAGAAGAGCCCTAGATGTTACCTCCGACAAGCCTCTCGTAAACTCATTGAATTACTTGACCTACCTTGTGTCTTCCCTGGCCAAGGTGCGAGAGACGCTAAGCGTAGACGGAGGGATCGAACGTTTGGTGGAAATCTTGCACGAATGTCACAATACGACCTTCAATATCAACGACAACATTTTTAATAGTGAAAAAAAGTTGCTTACGGCATGGAAATGGACGCTAGCGTTCCAGTGCTTGGTACTAATCGGCACCAGAGGTACGGAGGAAATCAGACAGAAGGTGGTAAAAGCAGGCATTTTACCCATCATCGCTACTGTGTTGGACAACTACCTCACCTTGCACGAAAGAAGCTTTATTAACACCAGGAACGTTCCCCAGTCGTTAGGCGGCGACTCTTTCCACAGCGACGCCAATTCTGTGGCGAGTACGTTTCAGTATCCGCAATCACCAGCCAATCGCACCAACCAGCCTAACCAAACCCCACAAACAACAACTCCGCAAACTACGCAAACAAGTCAAACAAATGCAGTAAATCAAGACAACCAAGCGAATCAACCACAGACCCTCTTTCAGCAGCAAAATCCCATGTTAAACCAGACACAAACACTCCCCCAAAACTTTCCAATTGCACAAAATCGTAGACCTGGAAACCCGCAAGTGCCTGTACCTTCATCCATTCCTGCTTCCATTCCTGCCTCCATTCCAAACTCTATTCCTACCGTGGTTCCAGCTCCAGTGACAAATCCTACGGCAAACTCTCCCACCACTATCGCACCAGCCATTCCTCTAGCCAACGATCAGCCTACTATTCCTGATACGACCGCAACACCAATCTTTGAATTCAATAACGTACAAATCCCAATCAACGTTGCTACCGCAGCCATTGAAGCAACCTCTATCTCCAACAATAGTCATAGCTCTTATTTCAGTAACAACCATGCAAATAACTTAACTAGCGACGACTATGAAAACTTGACCGTGGACCAGCTCTTCAAGTTAATACGCATCAATAACGTTGCCAAAGTTGGCGGCTCTACCATAAATAACGATGTTCGTAGAAGGTATCTCATTGTCAATATCATTAAGAAGTTGAGAGAAGAAAAAGAGTTGGACATAATCGACGATCGCTTCATTAATGACTGTGACTACGACATGGACAATGGCTTGCAGTTTTTGTCTGATTTGTATTTGCAGGACTACGATGCCAACACCAAGTTGATCAATTCAAAGATAGCAGTGAGAAACTTCACCGAAACTGGGGTCGTCATTCCTCGAGATGATGATATTGTGTGGTCATTACAACTTTTGGCCTATATATCGAAGTATCCCTACTTAAAAGACGTTTTACAAAACACCCATCTAGTCATTGATATGAGTATCAGAGATAAACAGTTAAAATTGTACTTGGAAAAGCAAATGAAATTATCGTTGAAAAAGACTCTAGAAATAAAATTGAAGCCCAGAATATCGAGAAAGAACGACTCATTTTTGGAGAGATTCAACCCATCGCCTTCAAATTCTCCCCAGATGTTAAATGATATCAATTCCATTCATAACGATAATTTAATCTTGGAACCAGATGAGTTTGAGCTTTGTAAACAAAATGACCCAACAGAATTGACGGAAAACGCAGAAATAGAAGACGACGACGAAGACGAAAGTGAGGACGTTGAAGAGCCTGACGATAGTGACAGCATTAGTAACGAAACCATTGAAAATAGAAACCTTGATACCACCTTATTTCCTCAAGAGATTGCCAAACACTGCGATGGGATCTTGCATAAGTTATACGATTCCATCATAGATTGCGAGTCTATTGTAGATGATTTATCGCGAGATATCGCCTTGTGTCAAGTGATTGAAAAGGTCAATCGATACATTGATATTGAATGCAAGGCTCTCGTAGGAACCATCATCAGCAAGAGACTGCAAGCCAAAGAGTATTTGACTAAAAAGTGGAATTATGACGACTATGAGAATTTTGATATTGATGACAACAATGTGGACCAAGACGACTCATTAATCGAATACAAACGAGTAAATTTGTTTCCTATAGTGGAGAAATTCACCTTTTTATCAGGTACAGACATGTACTATTGGTCAGGAGTTATAATGAGGAACTCGTGCCGGAGAAACGAATTGAGAGGAGGTGTAAGACAGTGCGGCAATTTGGAATGTGGAAAATGGGAAAAGTATCCTCGGGAGTTTCTGAAATGTAGACGGTGTAAAAGAACCAAATATTGCTCTCGAGAATGTCAGATTAGATCGTGGCACTGTCATAGAAACTGGTGTATTCCAAGCAATGGATCCACTTCTACCACGGCCACTTCGAACCAAAATGAAGCAAATCAAATCAATACCGCCGCCACCACCACCATACAATCTGGAGACGACGATGGAGATCAGGGAATAAATGATCTGCCATGACATATTATATATGATTAACGAATATTCATGGGTTTTTGGATTAATTGTAGAAATAAGTGTCTTCTAACTTATTACAACTTTCCTTCTATTAAATTGAAGGCTGAAATAGTATTGGGATCGTAGATAGTAGCCAAGGTTTGTTTCTTGGGACTGTTGTTGCTATTCCTGTTATTTAATACTTGCTGTCTAAATTTGGTTCGGTGCGAGGCCTCTAGAACAACTATCAGTAATATTTACTTCCCTTCGCACTAAAATTTACTGCCATGCGCGCTACTGCTACTTTTAACGCATCTCTAATCACTCGCATTCGCGCTACTTTATTCTCTAATTATCTTTCTACAGGAATGATCTAAATCTTTATTTACCTTTTCTTCCACTAATCATGACCGAAACAGCAAACGAGTTCGATTTTACTGATTTAACCCTACCACAGTATGTGCCTATAAACGTGCATATGATTCGAGAGTTTGAGCTGGCCACCAAACTCGATACCATCATAGATCTCGATAATCAAATGAAGCAGATTCTAAATGATTGCCAAAACTATGTCGATTTCATATTTGAAAACGATCTCATTTCAGGCGACGATACTTTCTTTCAATCCAGTTACGAAAACTATGAAAAATTGGCTATTTGTAAACTAAAGTATAAGCATTTGCAAAATATCATCAGTACTTGTAAAACAACCGTACATCAAAGCATCACCACCGATGCCGCATTATCGCTAGATACGTGGAACTCGTTTCGAACCGTGCAAACACCGCAATTTGCCGATTTGATCCAAGAAAATATCGACTCTTCGCCCTTTGATGTAGCACAATATCGAACCGAGTTGAAGAAAGATAAACAATTACAGCATATTAAAGCGATTCCTTACATTATACGGAATCCAGAAGAGCCCATTCCCGATGAAAATGACGATGAAGAAATTAATATTTCGGGAGGAAAGATTTCCTTGAAGGACCCTATTAGTTTGCAGCTCTTTCAAAACCCTGTAACTTCTGCTTGTGGGCATACATTCGAAATAAATGTTATTGAACAGCAATTTGATAACAATGCGGTAAATTGCCCTATTTCTGGTTGTGGACGCACCATTAAGAGAGCAGATTTGGTTGTAGATCACACCATGGTTTTGAGAGCAAAGGCGTATTTGTTTGCTCAGAAACATAATAGAAATGAAACAGAGATGCCTGTGTTGTTGCTGTGAAGTAGTGAACATTATATGATAGTTTTAGAGAGATTCGAGGTATTTCAGGGTACATTAGGAAATATAGAGAACAGGGAAACCTACAGATGGGCCTGACAAACTTCTGGACCCACGATCATCTAGTGGATCCCAATGGCCCTAATATTTATGAACCAGGCAATAGAAGCCTTAGGCCATGCGAGCATTTCTGGGTGCACCATAAAGCGTGGGGTTAACCCAAAAGAACTACGCTGAGAGGTCATCCCCTCAATTACAAGAATCACTATACAAAACAGCTATTTTGAAATATCAATGGCCCTTCTACTAACTGAAGGGTATCCCATTGCTCTGTCAGACTTCAGTTTACATCCACAGTAATTTTTCGCAGCCATTTACCAAAAAACTTGCATTGTCTCGGTTTCAGTCAATTCTCCATAAAATAAACCCGAAAAAGTGCCTGCCTCTTCGCTTGCCATAACCAACATGGCACACACACCATCACTGCAACCAATTGACTTCTCCTGCCTAACGGTTATGTTGCAATTAGTGTGGATGGAATCCAATATTACGTTCTGCACATAATCTCAATTTTTCAGTATTTAAGGTGGACAGATCGCCATTTCTCTACGGGGATATTATTTTAATCAATGATGAAGGCCATTGGAATTATTTCATTATTATTAGCTAGCTTGTTCTACTTGTTTGGCTCTGCTTCCGCAGCCAAAGAATTACCACAAAATCCAAAAATCACCAACAAGGTGTATTTTGATATGTTGGAAGACGATCAACCTATTGGAAGAATCACTATCGGGTTATTTGGTGAAACTGTTCCAAAAACCGCAGAAAATTTCCGTCAATTGGCCGTTTCTAAAGACCCTAAATTCGGCTATGTCGACTCTATCTTCCATAGAATCATTCCAAACTTTATGCTTCAAGGTGGTGATTTTGAAACTGGTAAAGGATACGGTGGTAAATCCATTTATGGTGGTAAATTCAAGGACGAAAATTTCATTTTGAAGCATGACAGACCATACAGATTATCTATGGCAAATGCCGGAAAAGACACCAATGGATCGCAATTCTTCATTACTACTGTAGTCACTTCTTGGTTAGATGGTAAACATGTTGTATTTGGGGAAGTTTTGGACGGCTTTGATGTTGTAGACTACATTGAAAAGGTCAAAACAGCATACGGAGACAAACCAGTGAAGACCATTAAAATTGGTGCTGCAGGTGAGTTAGAAGCTGAAGATTCTTCTGCCACTGAAGCTTCCACTGAAGCCTCTACTGAAAGCTCTGCCTCCACTGAAGCATCCACTGAAGAACCAGTTGAAAAGGATGAACTTTGAGGAGTTGGTCTCGTTAATATTGAATTTTTATACTTAGCTATAACTTAATATTACGCTGTATACTTCGTTATAATTGAGAATGTATTGTAAGCTTAGTTAGACAAAAAGCAATGGCTTAATGTACCATTAGTACTACTTACTATTTAATATTACAATACTACACACTCTCTAGTTTTCCGTTCAGCGTTGCCTATGGTAACCTATCTTTGTAGTTACTCTTTTAGCTCGAAAGCTCTTTTGGGTCCCAAATATGACTGGAAATAGTTTGGAGTAAGTAATCCTCAACTCCATTTGTTTCCACAAGATATTTGCTTTGGGGGTTTTCCACTCTGCTGGAAAGTTCTGGTTCATAATTGTTACATTTATCTAGCAGGGCTCATTCATTGTATTTTCTCCTCTATTCCATACTCGTTTCATTGATTTTATGCATCTAGTCCAGCTCGTCGAGGTTCACCTTCAACCCGAGCATCTCTACCGTGCTTCCCTTACCGTACAAAGGAATGTCGTCCAAGTAGATACTAGTAGACTCGGAATCTGTGCTCTTCGCCGCCTGGTTATTAGAGCTCTGCACTACAATGTTCAACAAATTGTCAAACGCTCCACTAGTGATCTCAATAGCGGGATTTGTAAGGTTGTGGATGTTGTTCAGAGTGAGACCAGTGTTTCCCTCGGTATTCATTACCGTATGGGGTGTCTGCATAGGCAATGGTGTTACAGTATTTCCCACAGTATTAGAGATCGAGCCTACCTTCGATGACTGTTGTTGCGAACCCGGTTTTTTGAGCTGTCTTTGCAGCTCCAATTGCTGTATATTATGAGAAGTATTGTTGTACGAATGGGCTCCATCAGATATATGAAACTTGGTCATATTGTTCAACAAATCTACGGAGTTTTTGATGGATAACACCGATGCCAACAACCGTGATGATAGTATGTCGTAGATCTTGGGTGCTTGGTAAATATTGGCCCCAATAACGTAGTAATCTTGTAGGGCTACGGTAGAATTAGCAGTGTTTTTAGTATCGAACCGTTTCTGTTTTCGTATCACCCAGAAATCTGGTTCTCTATTGTAGGCAACAATGAACTCTATTCCTACCATTTCTGACAATCTGGACTGAAAATATTGGTGGAAAGACATGCCCATGGGGATTTGAATCTGTTGGAATTGAAACTGCATCATTAGCACTTGATTATTTGATGTTCTGTCGTAGAATGGCGAGAGAGAAAAGTATTCTAGGACGTTACCGGTGTGTAGACCACGCTCCTGGATGAATTCGGGCGATTTCCATTGGATTTCGTCCAATGGTTCAGACATTGGTGAAGAAGAAGAAAGAAGAATAGAAGTTGTGAGAACGAGATTTATGTGCGTGAGGCTACAGTGAGAAATCAATGCGAAAGGAAGTTGCTGAGGTGCGGAAGTAAATTGCTACGATGCGGAAGTAAATTACTGCGGTGTTGAAGTAAATTACTGAAGAGTGGAAGTAAGTTACTGCGATCACAGAGTTATCAAGACTTGCAATATTGTAATGACTATGGTCTATATGTGTCCATTGATCAGTATATCGATATTAGAGCTTTAACTGCTACTCTGACCACTATTTGACAATTAGAACTTAATTTAACTATGGTACTAAATTATACTTTTTATAGTATAATCACAGTTATACTAGAGATAACTGCTAAGGACTATCCTAGCTCAATAGCAACGAGCCCTTGCCTCGTAGAGTATCTACAATTGTAATGCTATGGTCTATAATCTTTTTAATCAAAGCACTATAATACTCTATGGTACTCAATTTCTTGCTCTGGTACAATATGGTCCAAATTAGCACAAACCACTGCTTTTTGTCTTATTCCATGACTACATCTCTATCCCAAGAACTGGTTACTCTTGTAACGATTGAAACTTACTCAATTCCAGCTTTAACCAATTGGCTTCCGCTTCCATTTCGGCAGCAGACCGCACCTCTCTTTCACCATCAGGCACCGACAACTCGTTGACGGGATTCTTCTGAAAGCTTGCTTTCCTCTTATGGAACTGATCGTAAAGCGACTCAAGATCTATTCTCTGCAAGTTTTCGTAGATATTATCGTCCCATTTGTCTGTTTTGTAACGTGGAATCAAATGGGTGTGAAGATGAGGTACAGATTGACCAGATTCAGGGCCATCCTGAATTGCTATGTTCAATGAATCGGCTTTGTATACTTGGATAATGAACTTGTGAACCAATTGTAATGTGTTCATGTAATCAATTGATTCATCGCTGGTCAAATCAGCGAACCGTAATACGCTGGTTCGAAACGGTACCACTAAAACATGACCTGGCACTAAAGGCTTCAAATTAACTAAAGCGTAGGTAAACTTTGAACAAAAGAATACCTGTGAATTTACTAAGAACTTATAAAAGTATACTTCCTTTGTCATATCTGTGTGATGCCTGGTTCGTATGTTTACCCATATACTGTAATACGGGTATCTTTAGAAAGTTCCGGTAGTAATATACAATACTGGCTGCTAAAAAGAGAATAGAATTACTGCGACTCTGTATGGGATCTATGCTGATGCGACTGATGCGACTGATGCGACTGATGCGACTGATGCGACTAGTCGCACAATTACTATGGCCAAGATAATTGCAGCAAGGGTCTACAATTTGTTCCTTTTGTTCTTTTTATATATCTCATAAACTACTCTATTTTAGTAGTTATTGATCTCTATCTAAATCATTAAACAAATTATCTTTAATCTATTTCATAACGAACCACTCATTCTACATAATGATCCATTCATTCTACATAATGATCCATTCATTCTACGTAATAATACACTTGTTCTAAACAAGTCTTCAATCTAGATGATCCAATGGCTACTACAACTGATTTGGTCCAAGAATAGTCCGAATAGTCCAGTATCGTAAATATCTTCAATCTAGTAATCTATCTAAATCCTAACGTATATACGCCCTAGCAGCTATTCGTAACTAATATTAAGCCTAATTACTAAAAGGAGCTAAATGTAATACATATGTACGCATGGGGTAATGTAAATTATTCCGTGCGTGGTGCCATTTGTAGCCGACAGTCGCACTATGGCTCCCTTGAACACGAATATGGAACATGGCCAATTGAACCACGGTGCGATCCAACATGTCTATTTCTAAGCATACTGACATGTGAATTTTGTTGTAGCAGTTAAAGGGTACTAGTCCATGGTGTACTATGTTACGTTTAAGCTCCGATTCTTACCGTATACTTCCTAAGCCGACCGATGTGGAGCCACTGAACCATTGGCTGCGAAACACTGTGGTACCAGATAAGCATGAGATAAGCTGGCTACAATTAATTAATAATAAATATATCTATTAGTCTATACAGAAATATCACGCAATTCTAGCACTTGATGGTTCGTTTATTTGTTAACTTTACCAAAGTATTCTTTGGAAGAGTCAACTTCTGGCTTGATGGTTTCAGAACCTGGTTGCCAGTTGGCTGGGCAAACTTCACCGTATTTTTCGGTGAATTGGAAAGCTTCGACCAATCTTAAAGATTCGTCAACAGATCTACCGACTGGTAAATCGTTGATGGTGATTTGTCTTAAAGTACCTTTTGGATCAATCAAAAAGATACCTCTTAAGGCAATACCTTCGTCTTCTAATAAAACACCGTAATCTTTAGATAAAGAGTGGTTGGTGTCGGCAATTAATGGAATGTTAATTGGACCTAAACCACCATCTTTTCTAGCAACGTTAGTCCAGGCTAATAAAGAGTATTCAGAGTCGGTAGAAGCGAATAAAACTTCAGTGTCTTTGTCAGCGAACAGTTTGACGGCTTCAGAGTAAGCAATGATTTCAGTAGGACAAACAAAAGTGAAGGCCAATGGGATGAAAGCTAATAAAACCCATTTACCTTTGTAGTCTTCTAAAGAGATCTTTTCGAAGACACCGTCAACGACAGCAGTCTTGGTGAATGAAGGAGCAGCCTTTTGGATTTGAGCAACCATTTTGTGTGTAATTAATTTATAGAATGAAAAAAATAAAATATCATGATTTCACATTCAATCGGCGGCCTTATATACTACACTGTGGCCGTTGCATGGGCAGTGTGCAGGACGTGTTCTTTAATAATCGCATAAAGTCTAGAAGAATCGAAAAGCGTGGTGCCAGGTGTGAGGTGTAGTGGTTATGAAGAAGTAAAATAAGGTTGGTAACGGGGTATTGTAATACTTGTATGATGAGTGTCGGTGTTTGCAATTGAGGAAATAGGCCCGATTTTGGACGATTTCTACCTTTGTAATTGTAACTGTGGCGTTTTCAATAACCGATGATTTAGCGGACGGTTATTGGGGGGAGGTGCAAAAAAATTGATCTAGCCGAGGATCGAACTCGGGGCCTTTTCGGGACTTACTGCGTAGAACACATGTAAACGAAACGTGATAGCCGCTACACCACTAAACCATTTGTGAACGTTATTGTAAATTTTCTACTTAACAAGACCATGATAGATATTTGGAAGATAATTTAATTGGTTTCTTTTCTATTGAATAATTCGGAAGGAATCGTAATTTGGCTCTAGGTACTTTTTGCAATGTTCAAATGGTTATGAAAAGCTAAAATGAGGTTATATGTTCATTTACGGAGAAAGTTGGATATAAATATATTTCCATACTTTAGAGCCAAATTATCAATTGCAGGGTGTTTTCATGCTGATTTACATCGTTTTTTTTTTTTTTTGAATGTTTGAATGGTGATTAATTTGTCTTCAATATCATTTAAAAGATTGGTACAGTTTCTTGTGTTTCTTAATTTTGCTATGTACATTTGTTTCATTGTACTAAGCTGAATAGCACTTATGGCTGCAAAATGTTAAAGTTTAATGTCCTAGGGAGTTGAAAAAAAGCTGGATGCAATAAAAATTCTTATATTCGTGCTCGTGTACTAACCCTGACTCTTAGTAATGGTTTTGTTATATTGGTGATTGATATTTCCTACAGCTCATTTTTCTTACTGTATTTGTAAATTAAAATCAATTCAAGCCATGTTCATTTTTGATTATTTTTCAAAATCTGAAAAAATCTAAAAATTTCGTCACCGCAACAACAACACCTTAAAGCACCACCAAAAGCTTGGCATCAACACATCTCCACCTACCAACCCAACCTCCTCTTCTTTCATCTCTAAACTAATGTCGAAAATTATGACATTGTCACGTGACAGTGCTAGATCGTTTCTCTGGTTGAAAAGAAGGCAAACTTCAATTAAACACGTACTTTCTTCTTCATCAAAAAATGGAAAAGTTCGGTTTCCACAAGGTTACAAACAGCCCCAGTGCTGGCCAGCCGCACATTTCCCATTCGAGACCAAATCACGCCAATGCATCCCCTGCACCGCATGTACTGGCTCATGGTTCCACCGTCTCCAAAAGAGACTTTACCGTAGATAACTGTCCCAATAACAAGATTGCGCTTTCTAACTGCATTGGGGTCAATCCTCAGGACTTTTCCGACGTTCCAAATCGGTCTCCGGTAATTCTTGACGGACATTACGTTTTCTCCATTGAGAAAGATGATACGCTTAGACCCGGTACTATTGGCCTCGCTTTTAACGTCAGAAGTTGGGGGAAGTGGTCGCTTGGCCAGACAACTTCGGTGCAACCGTACAACATTTTTTACGCCAATAATGGCAAGCAATATTTGAATTCGATTGAAGTATTGATTGACTTCAGATCCAAGAGTAAAGCCAGTTCCAGCCCTATTAGTCATGATGAATTGGTGAGCATCTTTATGAAAACTTACGAAAACCAGATTTTGCAGCCTACCCAGTTGATGGTTATGGAGTTCAAGGGCAATGTATTCTCATTGCTTGTAGACTCAGTACAAGTGGTAGACATTAATCAGAAGGACGGATTGCCTTCTATTCAAGACTCGCGTGACATATCGACGAAAGGAATATTGTTCAAGCAAACGGAGGTGATTTTCTATGCTGCCGAGGGCTCTATTATCAACTTATCCAAACCACAGAATTTGCAAGGCAAAAGACTCGGGTTTGGGTCCCATAAACCAAGAGCTAGAAAGCAGCTTATCAATCCAGACTTCAAATTGGAAGACTTGGGAATTGGTGGGTTAGATAGCGAGTTCCAGGAGATTTTTAGAAGAGCGTTTAATTCGAGACTTTTACCACCGGAATTGGCTGAGAAATTGCAGTATAAGCATTGTAAAGGTATGTTATTATACGGACCTCCAGGTACAGGGAAGACATTGATAGCTCGTAAATTGTCCAAGATGTTGAACGGAAACGAACCAAAGATTGTGAATGGTCCTGAAATGTTAAACAAGTACGTTGGTGCTTCCGAAGAGAATATCCGTAATTTGTTCAAAGACGCAGAAGCAGAATACAAACGGAAAGGGGACGATTCGGACTTGCATGTTATTATCTTTGACGAATTAGACTCAGTCTTTAAACAAAGAGGATCAGGCAAATCTGACGGTACTGGTGTTGGAGATAATGTTGTTAATCAATTATTAGCTAAAATGGACGGTGTAGACCAATTGAACAACATTTTAATCATTGGTATGACCAACAGATTGGATTTGATCGATAATGCCTTGTTAAGACCTGGTAGATTTGAATTGCAAATCGAAATTTCTTTACCTGATGAAAAAGGTAGAAAGGATATCCTTTTAATTCATACTAAATTGTTAAAGGAAAACAATTTCTTAGCTCGCGACGTTGATTTTGATGAGTTGAGTATTTTAACCAAGAATTTCACCGGGGCTGAATTGGAAGGTTTGTGTAATTCGGCTAAATCGTTTGCTTTGAGTAGACACACCAAGAGCGGAGCAGTCGCGCAAATTGATTTTGACAGTATAGGTAGTTTTGTTATTTCTAGAAACGACTTTTTACTTGCGCTTAACGAGGTCAAACCAGCTTTTGGTACCGATGAAGAAGATTTAACTCTTGCTTCTCCTCACGGTATTGTTGAATTCTCCCCCAGAATTAAACAAATATTTGATAGGGGCCAGTCCTTTATTGATGAAGTTAGAACCAGTGAAACTGATTCTTTAATCAGTATTTTATTGCACGGTCCAGCAGGGTCTGGTAAAACTGCCATTGCAAGTACTCTTGCGTTGAATTCAGACTTCCCATTCATAAAAATGCTTTCAGCCGAGAGTGTTGTTGGTATGGGGGAATTGCAAAAGATTCTGTATATTGACAATTTCTTCAGAGACGTCTACAAATCATCTTTAAGTGTGGTAGTTCTCGATAAGATTGAAACACTTATTAATTACGTACCGATCGGACCAAGATTTTCTAACGATATTTTGCAAGTATTGAAAGTTTATTTGACAAAAAAACCACCAAAGGGGAGAAGATTATTGATACTTGGTACCACTTCTCTGTACTCAGTATTGAAGAATATGGACTTGGATGACTGCTTCAATAATAAAATCGCAGTGCCAAACATTACTAGAGCTGAAGAAGTAGGAAAAGTCTTATCCAAGATTGGTTATATGAATGATAATGGCAACCATGATGAGATTGTCAGTCAATTGACGACTTTCGACGTTAATATTGGAGTTAAGAAGCTTTTCCAAGTGTTAATGAATAGTAAATACTTGAGAAGTAATGCGGATGAAGTGGTAGAAAATATTATCGAGGCACATACAAATTAGTTAGTACAATCGTAACGAATATACATTGGTTTAGTAACGTACAAAAAGTAGACTGAAGTAGTCCTAGTAGTACAAAAATAAAAGAATTGTTTTGCAGCAATAAAAAATGATTTCGCCCAGGATCGAACTGGGGACGTTCTGCGTGTTAAGCAGATGCCATAACCGACTAGACCACGAAACCGAATTAATTGAATGTTTTGCGGCACTCAAACTTAATATCTTCCATAGAACTAATTGCTTTATCCAATTGTACTATAAGGTAATTTAATGGTTGAAAAATATTAATGAACTTAGTGAAATAAGTCTTTTTTAAGAGTAAAATTGAAAGAGGGTTGATGCCCATACCGCTGTACGTAATATAAAATCCAAAGGATTCGAAATAGTTAGCCGGGATGCAAAAACTTCTGGCAAAAAATTTTCAAAGAAGAACCATTTATCAATAAGAGGTACCCTCTAGGGTAGGAGGTTTTATTTAAGAAATATTACCGATGAGGATGTCCAAAATCATGATTCTAGATAAAAATATAACACATAGTCCATTACATCAGATCATTTACCACATCTCTTAGAAATCTAACATATTGCCAAATTTACTATTTGATGATAAAGCTTGTATCTTCTCATGAACTCTTCTGCTTCAATAAAGCAATATAAAATCGGTTTCGTGGTCTAGTCGGTTATGGCATCTGCTTAACACGCAGAACGTCCCCAGTTCGATCCTGGGCGAAATCAGATCTTATTTTTACGTTTGTCAACACTCAGGAACTAGTTTATTATCAAGGTGATTAGTTCCTATTTAAATTGCAAACAATAGAGATTTTAGCTGACTACTCACCGTTCTATTCTCGTCCATGGGTAAAACAGGTCCATTTCATTAGCTTACACTTTTTTTGACAAGTGATTATTTAGTCTTGTAGGAACGAGAAGGAGTTTAGTGAATCCTTTCAGGCTAATTACATTTAGTATCTAACCAGTACTGCTTTTGGATGGAAATGGAATTTTGCTACTATTGGAATTTTTAGATTTTTGAATTATGCAAAAAAATAATATGAAAAAAAAGTTTTGAAACATAATAAGATACTATAGTCTATATGTAGACTACCTGTGTTCTTACCACTCTAGCAACGAACTACACCCAGTCATTCGATTACGAAAAAAAATTTGGCGAATAAGTTTGCTGTTTCTTCGTGATACCCGCGAGATTCGAACTCGCGCCTCCGAAGAGACCAGGACCTTACCCTGGCGCCTTAGACCGCTCGGCCAGAGTACCCAAACTTGAAAGGGACTCAAATTGAAGCCGTTGTTCATTAACGAATATATCCATAAGAGCCATGAACAAAAAGCTTTAAAACACATACCGAGTTGCAGAAATTATATATATATCACTAAAACATGTATATCATGTAGAGAAGATGGAAAACTCTTCTTATTTTGAGAAAACAAAGAAAATTGAATAAAGCAGATATTTACAAAGTGAAGCATAAGGTAAAAGGTGTAGCAAAACTGTTCAAAAGAAGTTAAACAAAAAGGAAGAATATTAAATATCGTGTGTTTCATATGTGGAATAAGCACTTTTTAGTTTTAAAAACATATATGTTTTCTCATTAGCGAAGCTTGTGTTACTTGGTACCAATAACTAATTTAACTTTTTTTTTTTTTGAAGTAACTTTTTCATTACGATAATAGCTTCGTCTTTAAAAATATAATCTGTTGTATATGCATTAATGCTCAGAATGAACTGCAATTAGCGTAGAAGAATGGAAAAAATAATGCTCCACGGCAGGTTCGAACTGTCGACCTTCAGATAACACAGAATTTTCCTATGAGACTGACGCTCTGCCAACTGAGCTAGTGAAGCACTTTTTGTGCTAGGGAAATTCCAACTTGATTCCAATACTTGTTTAAACCTATTCTACTAGGATGTAGATATTTTGCATTATACTCGTTGGACGATATCTACTGAAGCGCCAATTACGTTATTGAAACAAATCTGGAGTGAAAAAAAAGTACGATAGAATAAAAAAAAATAGAGAAGTAACTTAAATCATATATTGAGTAGGTTGTGATGCTAAAAAATAGCTCCTATTAGAGATGGATCATCATTATCAGTATATTTCCAGGACTCGACATTTCGCTAGAAAGAAATATAGTATATACGATAGAAATATTCAATCTCCACAAAAAGAAAAAATAACGACAACTGCAGGACTCGAACCTGCGCGGGCAAAGCCCAAAAGATTTCTAATCTTTCTCCTTAACCACTCGGACAAGTTGCCAATTTGTTGGAATTAAGAGGAAACAAGGTCAACATGCAATGTAGTATAAGATATCAGAATAATTTCTTATATGTTTCACATTGTATCTTCTAAGGACATTCAGCTTCCGAATTAATAACAGCGAACGTGTGAAAATAATTTCAAGGGTTAATATGCAATATTTTGGCGGTGATTTGCTTTGAGACGAGCCAAGTCAATGAAAAGGACGATAAAGCAATTGAAAGCAGCGATGCCAGCAACTTATAGCTTAAAGAATATAAACAACCATTATATATCTTAGATATAGGAAGTATGGAGAAAAAAGATTTTTGCATAAGTTACATACATTAGGAAAATTCTGTTTCGCATAGAAATTGCAAAATATTATTATTTTCATTAAAAGTTAAACAAAAAACTTTTTTTATGGGATCAATCCATGAGCTAGGACTAATCCTAATCCTATAATATCCAACTATTTAGAACTGAATCCAAAACATGCTTTGCATGCCAAAAATGACACAAGTTATGGTACATGCTGGTACTTAAATACAAAAAATAAAATCAAACGGTTGTAAAATCATCAATTAAGAAACCATTTGTATCGCAACAACGTAGCAGTATTGATTAGACCCACCTTCTATTACCGACCTCTGAATAATGCAAGACAATTATACAACACATGCAGACACTTTCAATTCATTGAAACCTTGTCGTGGGGGATCGTGCAGGAATTGGGGGTATGGCTGCAACTTTGCTAAGCACCACTTATAATCAGGATTGTTAGTTATTTATCAGTACCATGGATAAGTTATCCGATTACTTGAATCTATCTCCCCAGGACCAAGATATATCCATGGATTTATCTATCGAAACAAAACTGTCTAGTGCTGGTTATATCGGGACCTCAACTTCTGACCTGATATGTAAACTATGTAATAGAGGACTTCCTAACGATGTAAATATAACCAACCCGTATAATACAGCTAACGTTAATCCATCCAATATAAATTCGGTACCAAGAAGCGAATTAGTAAGCAAAGATAATCGAAATAATCAAATTGAAGCCTTCGATTCTACCAAAATTGAAACAACAAACAAGGTTCTTGATGGATATGTACCTCTTGATTATAGCAAATATCTACGGAAGATTAAAATCATTGAAGATTCTCCCCCTCCTTCTTCAAGTACATCCAACTATAAGCTGATCAAATTTGATGATTTGGGTTCAAGGAATCGTTCAGATACATTACCTCCCAGCTCGCCAGCATTACGTCCATTGCTAAAACAAGAGTACGACTTAAACAATACTGCGAAGGAAAGTGTCGAGGCTGATTCAAACCAACCATTGACTGCATTTTCGAGTCAAGATTTCTTGCAAGCAAAGTCTTCTTCTCCTCCAATATACCCTTACCCTACATACAATTTACCTCTCCTTTCTCGTAGTGAAAGGTATAAGTTCTTAACACAGCGACACCTATTTGTTAGCTTAAAATTCATCGAATTGAGGGCACAATTCGTCCATCGTTTCAAAGAAATCAGCTTTGAAAATGCAAACGTTTTTCACTTCCCTCCTCCTTTAACAGAAGACTTCTACCGTTTGAAACACATAAGGTATTTTCTGCTCCATGAAATGAAATGTGATAGCAGATTCACAATTAACTCCCGAGAATCTAGCTCAGAACACTGCGGTAAATATTACCGAATGAATCCATCTGAACTCTCGAAAATGTTGAATTTGCTGAACTATAGTTGCGAATTAACTAGCGAGCTCGAAATAAACATAATTGAAATATTCAAAATTTACTGCAAATTCGATCTTGGATATCAAACGTGGGTCAGAGATACTACAAAGACGGAACGGGCCAATCTTATCAACCAGTTATATTTGTTAACCTACTATTTTTATCCTGAATTGAACAAGCAACAATTGGAAGCTATAATCAAAAGGGGAATCTACACATCTATGCAACAACGCCTAAGGATTATACGCAAAGCACAGAATAGAATAAGATTGCAAAAAGAGCGACCAAGGCTTAAAGAAATGATATCTATAAAAAAGAGGGTGGATACTCCAAAGAAGCACAAAAGATATAAATCGGCCAAAAAAAAGCCAAAAAAAGCCAAAAAAGTAAAATGAATCAATTTACTACAGCCTGACGTATTACTATTACCTACAAAAGAACTGGCCCTACTACAGCGCATCATTATTTTATAAAAGGTCCCAAGATTAGACAAGAATTGCAAGGGAAAATTTTCGGCTCCCATTTACGACAATACCTATAATCTACGACAAGCTATGCAAGGATCTATTGTTGCTCTAAACTATATGTGTTGTGGGAAGTATGCTATATGTTATATGATGTGATCTCTTTGCTATTCGACCTGCGGATTGCTCCACCATTCTTATTGGGAGCTGATTACATAACATGCGTTATGTCGAAATTTAGATAGTGGTAACATTACTATACTTGACTATACATTGTTTCTAACTGTGTATGAGCTGTCAATATGGGAAACAGTACTTCGGCTCAAGGTGGGGTGGATCCCACGGAGTCTTCTATAAGAAAGTCTACTGCTTCTGATAAGGTTAGGAAAGCCAGTGGAGGCATCAATGGTGATCAGCATACTTTGGATGAGGAATTTTCCGATTTAATCTTGCACCAAGTGAAGCGAAACAACCCAAAGGAGGTGAAAAATGTCCAATTCAACGAGGTGTTGAAGCCTATTTCTTCCACCTATAACGAAGACAATTCACACAATCAAGATACCTCTACCCACAGCAACAATTCTATTAATTTGTTTGGTCTGAACTACGACAAGTTTACTGATGATTTAATTGAGGACGAGTTCAACGAGTTGAACGACGGAATCTTGGAGACAGATGTACAAGAGCTATCACGAATTATCATACCACAAAACCCTCCAGATTATGAAATCAACTCCAACACTAGTTCCAGTGGGCTCTCTGATAACATGGACATAGATGAGCCCGGAGATAACGATTCACCTATGCCCGATATCAAGAATGTAGATTTCACAAAATTGGCCAACCCCGTGCCTAATAACCCTAGCCAGGGTATAGCACCAGTCAATGCACCAGGAACAGTGATCCCCATTGAAATAAAATGGATGAATAACTCGAAGGAAACTATTAACAAAGTATCGATTATTGGCTCGTTTTCCAATTGGAAGGACGTTATCTACCTCACACCTTCTAAATACAATCCTTATGAATATTCGACAACAATTAACTTGTCTTTGGGAGTGCATAAATTATTGTATATGGTAAACAACGAGTACCGAGTATCTGAGTTATTGCCCACGGCCACTGACCAAGAAGGTATTTTTTTCAACTGGTTTGAAGTCATCGACGAGTCTCATTTGTTTAACCACGCAGCAAATCAGCCCGATAACATAGGATACGATGCAAATATCCGTTTGGACAGTCCCAACCATCCGCACAGGACAACCTTACCTGCTGGTAAACGTCAAGTTGACGAAATCAATGAAAAGAATGCTAGTTTTTTGACGAAAATTTCCAAAGAAACTTCCAACTTTGAACACATAGAAAACATCGATAATCGTCCACAAGAATTCAACGAAAACCAATTTGCTCCCCCTCCACCGATTCAGGATAATAACAATTTGCCGCTTCCTCAAAACCCTCAAGATAATAAGATCTACAACTCAAGTTACAATTCGTCTACAAATTCATTTAGCCACATTCCTACGAAACCAGAATATTCGAGCGAAATCCCGGAAATGTTTATTAACTATGATTATTTTAAGAATAAGTCATCAAACTATGAATTACCAGAACCTCCGCAATTACCAGCACACTTAAACAATGTGCTATTGAACAAAATCAGCAATAATAACAGCAATCCAAGTTCATCATCACAATTACAATCCATCCAACCACCGCAACCAAATTATTACAACAAACCTGGAGATCCATATACTCAACCTGAAACCCCTGCTTCGAGACGTCCCGCATTGAGAAGAGCTGATTCTTCATATTATGCGTCGAACAAACAATCCTATCATTTGTCAATCCCTAATCATGTTATTTTGAACCATTTGATGACAACGTCTATCAGAAACGATGTGTTAACGGTTGCATGTATCACTAGATATTCTGGGAAATTCATCACTCAGATAATGCATTCACCAGCAGAAACAAAGAGTGATAAGTAAATAGTGGCTCAAACGCAATATGTCATCATATCATTTGAAAACATAAAACATGGATTTTGTACTAGATTTTAATGATACATTCGAAAATGAAGTTGATTAGGTGGGTATTTAGTTTGTTCGAAACGGACCAAATATCTGAGATCAGGAATTGGATTGATCCAGCAACAGGAATTGACAAAATAATGAGTATGAAATTTGTATTTGACTGATAGCGAAATCCAGAAATCTGCAAGATAGGTTAACTCGGGTACCTGTTGAGTTTTGTCGTGTCTGAAGTCTACTTTTATACTTCCTCAGTTTGGATTTTTTGCATCCTTTATGGAATTCCATGATATCGGTTGCCTACAGTTCATTTCAGTACAATTTATCCGAAACTAATCACAGATCTTCACTGAGAATTGTTTCTACTAAGATTCACATGAAATCCTTTCTTGAGAGGCTCAAGCGCCATTACTACAGAGCTTTATCTACTGATTGTTAGGTTTTGTTTCAATGTGTAATCGTGCATAAATAGAAGTAATGTAATGCAAGTTATACGAATAATAATAAATATCATAACCAGTTTTCCTTAACTCTATTTTTGTTTCTGCTAGGTATTGCTAGGTAAAGTCGTTCATGATTGTCAGCATTAATATAACCTTCTAGCTAGCCCAGCTTAAATTCGTTTATTGTTACCAATTTCTTCTGTAAAATGCGAATTAAGTTCGTTACGCCTATATATCCAATTGCGAAAGTCTTACAAGCAAAATAACCTAATTATGTCATAGTTAAAACCAACGATGTCCATCAACATATATAATACTAGCTAGTAACAAGTAGGGATCTCAAGTCTGTTTCAGTTAAGGAAATGCATTCTTCTCTATGGGCAATGCATATAACCCAAAAGTAGTCAAGAAATCTAAGAACCAAACAGTTAAGGGTAAGATTTAAAAATAGAATAAGTCGTATTACATCACTATACACATAAGATTATTTGAACTATGAATAGTGAGTGTAGGTAAGTCTTGTCAAAAGGATAAGAGTTGTACATTGGTCTACATTGGAACTACAAAAATGTAATCGTGAAAAATTATCTGTAGAGAAAAATGTACCAGAAACAACAAAAGTTCGTAATTCAGGTATATTATGTATCATGTTGGTATGTGTTCACTTTTGCTCGCCATTCTCAAATTCAATGGTGCTGTTGATAGCGTTCACTGTAAGCAAAATTGGCAATATTTAGACCTGCACATAAAACGTTCACGTGCAGTACCACTATAGTTAAGTTTTCCTGGCTCTCAAGAGTGAAGACCTAGTCTCTAAGAACCAGATAATTGGAATCATGAACTTACAACAGCAGGATCCATGTATGTACTAGTATTTTGAATGCAGGTGTTCCTAATCACCTTATTCTGAATTTTTGTAGTTTTTATCAACTCAAACTGAAGGAAGTAGAAATCGGATCAAATGACCATCATCAACAACTTCATATTTTCATGTTAAAGCACCGTATAAGCATTTTTGTATTGTATGAAAATGGTGCTTGGAACTGCGAAAAAGAAAAATAGTACCCAAACAAAGTGAGACAACGGATGCAGTATTGATGAGGTGTGATTTGATACACCCTGTATCATTGTCTGATCTTTATCTGTTAATGAATCGAGCATCAAAGGACCCCATTTAGACTTATTGCACCTTACTGACTTCTATGCCCGGTGCTGAGTGAACGGCGGTGCATAAATTGGTCATTTCTATCACAAATCGTACTAACCTTTAGCTAATCAAATTGAACCGTTTTTAAAGAAGTTCTTATCTTCGTTTGATTTACAATATAACAATCCAAATTCACAATTTACCAACATCGAACATTATGCCACTCAATTCGCACCACAATTAAAGAGAGATAGTGCGATTGTAATAAATGGAAAGCCTTTAATTCCTACCAACGGTGATTCAAAACTTGAATTCCAAAAGAAATGGCTAGCTATTCCTGTTACAAATCACCAACTAAATAGTTACGATTGTCATTTAATTCCTGGCTCGGGAATATATACTATTAACGTTAATTGCAAAATGCGCTTCGATGAGTCGGGGAAAAACAAGCTCGGGGAATCCGCTGACTTAGTGGAAGGTCCAACTAAGGTATCCAGACCAATTTGGGGGTCGTGGTATGGGATTAACATAATCTTGGTGGTAGACGAGGTTGTAGCACAAAATCAAGATGCCGAGGTTATTTCCAGTATGGATTATAGAATTACCTATAAACCTGCTGATTCCATCATTAGTTTTTAAGAAGCATCCACACAATCCTGTTGTACCATAATTACAAAAATTACATCAATGAGAATAATACCTAGCAAGATCTGTTCATTAGTTTTGTAGTGCAATTGGGGTGCAAACTATAGTGGAGGCTTGAATGAAGGAGTGCTTATTCCTTGTACATATACTACGAAAACGGAAGATTTACGAACAATCATCTGAACCTCATATTCCTGCCCGAGGCAAGACTTACAATTCATAAAACACAGATCCCTAGATGTCTCTGACCATATATAGAATAATAAATCAATCTAGTAACCATTTAGACAATAGTAGAGCAACTACATTTCTTACATCATTGGACCTAAGTTTGTGTGACAGGAAGCAAATTTAGCCAGAGATGCCGCCATGCGCACTTCGCCTGCACTGCATTTTGCAGTTGATCTATTAACACCCTTACCATAACTGCCCAATTACTACGTAAAACAGCCCAAAATTGAGCATACAATCACAATTAACCACCACCAACTCGTTCCGTTCATAGTTACACCTTTTCGTGATTCTTTTTCTAATTTTGCCCATTTTCGAAATTGGCTCATTCTGAGTGGTAGCGGCGCTATATAAACGCTACACAAAACGCTAAAGTAAGAATATAGCTTCTTTCCAACACAGATTAATTTAACTCTTTTCAACACAAAAAGGTGTAATATCAGCCATGTCGTGGACCGGGATCAAGAAGGCTATCAATCGGGCCGGAAATCAAATCTTGGTGGCCACAGGCCAGATTGATCATACTGTCGATAAATCATTCGAATTTGAAGAAAACAGGTACCGGGAAATGGAAGTCAACTGCAATAAGCTCCAAAAGGAGTTGAAACACTATATAGATTATTTGAACACCATCACCACGGCCCAGATCAATATTGGAGAGACTTTGAGCTCTTTTTACGGAGTTGGAATCGAAGCAGCTAGGACTGAATCAAGACTCGATGGAACGACAATTTCTGGCACTAATACCACCGATCCGGTAGGGAATACACCGGAAGATAATACCATACTCGGACAGAGCATTGCTGTAGATTCAGTGCACAAATTGGCCGATAAAAACGCTGATTTTGCCAAACAGTACTACGAGGAAATACAGGGTTTATCGCTGCACTGCCTACAAGATATGCAACATGCGTATTTGCAAACGGTGTTAAATCCAATGGCCAGATTCAATTCGTACTATATTGAAATCAATGAGGCGATAAAGAAGAGAAAACACAAACAGTTGGATTACGATGCCATGAGAAACAAGTTGAAAAAACTAATGGAAAATCCCGTAACCACCAGCGAATACGACCAGAAACTCGCAGCTGCTCAACTGGAGCTCGAAACTGCCGAGAAGTCTTATACGGAGTTGAATGAGCAATTAAAAACCGAGCTACCTAAATTCATCAATTATAGAATTCCATTTTTGGACGCTTCTTTCGAATCGTTCATAAAGATCCAATTAGTGTTTTTTAACGAGAACTTCAAGATCTTGAATAAGGTGCAATCCAAGCTAGATACGAGGGCGAGACAGGATTTTGTTACGGGTAAATTAGATGAGAGAATTGATACGGTTTTGGGGAAAATGAAGCAATTGAATATCACCTCTTGAGGTTGTTGTAGTAAGAAAAATAGAAAAATACAGGATAACGATAGAGGCTATTTAAGGCTAGAGAGGGCCAGTAAGACCAACTTAACGAAGGGCTACAGACAACATGTCTTAGTAATAGCTATCTACTCCATATACACTCCAGAAACCAGTAGCTCTACCAGTACCATTAATACCAGTACCAGTACCAGTGGCTGCGACCATTCCTCGGCAGATCGACCCAAAAGCCCCACGTCAACTCAGATCGGCTCAGATCGCAGCCAGCCTCATAATAGAAAATAACCGAGCTCCCACCGCGAAACATCCAACTATTTCTCCATACTGGATATAACTGCGATCAGCGGTTTCTGGCACCACCAACGAATGGCACCTCCGGCAAAAACTGGTCATTTTCCTCACTGAAGAGTCAATTGCACCCGTAATGTACCCGCACCCGCACAACCACACCACGGGGCCACTTTCCCTACTCTCTTCTTCTTATTTCTTTAGCTACTCAATTATGATTTTTATACTAAGTGTAGGAACAAAATCTTCGCACTAACTATGCACGAATTTACGCACAAAATATAAAGTTTAGATTGCGAAACGTAACTGATTCTTTACACCACAGCAAAACCACCCATTGCTACGCACAATATAGCGTGGCCACAATAGCATAATATGTTCAGGAAGGCAGCATCACGAGCCGCTGAAGATGGGGAGGTTTTTGCCGATGAATACTGGCACCAGTACACCGAAAACTACTGCCTCATGAAAGAGCCTGAGAGCAACATCAACCACAAAGTTTTACACCACAACAGTAAGCGCTACACCAGCATGAGTTCTTCCGTAGGCATGGTGGCAAAGTTCTTCGAGCTCAGCCGGCTCCCAGTACCGTCTACTGCAGAGATAATTGCTCTCTTGAAGTCGCCTTTTACCCAAGGAGATGTAGTGAAAACCTTCCACTTAATCCGGTTCTACCAATTGAGTTCTGCCGGCTTCTTCATCACCAACTCATCCATCGACAAGTTCAACTGTAAAATCAACTATGTAGGTGCCGAAAACTGGGAAAACGTCATGTGTTATCTCGATGCACTTTTATTTGCCATGTTTTCCACCTTGGAAAGCTTCGAACCCATCTTGTTCATCTCAAACTGCCATCCCGCAAAGCAGAACATGTTCTATGTGAAACAACTTTCGGCCCTTTTGCGGGTATACGTGAACTTAATGCGGTCAGGGAACTTGATCACTACCGATCTTACCATTGCTTTGTGTGAGATTTTGTACAAATTGGGGTTTCAGGAAGCGTTATCGCACAAACAGCAGGATTCGGCGGCATTGTTCCAGTTCCTAACAGAAACCCTCTCCATGCCTTTGCTTACGTTCAAAGTAGACATCGAACACGGTGGTAAATTTAGCAAAGACGACGACCAGAAGATCTCCAAAGAAAGAGTATTATTTGTTAGTTTGCCAGAAGACGACTTGTCGGATATCGAAGAAGTTAATGCCCTGAACCCATCTTCCAGCAGTAACCAGGAGTTAGACGTTGTAAATGAGGTAAATCCCGAGGAAAAACTGGCAGCTCCGGAAAACGACGACGAGGAAGAAGAAGAAATCCTCCTTGAAGAGTGCCTTGAGCACTACTTCAATAACTCGGTTAGTGTAAGAAGAGAGTTGGAACGCAGATCTACTTTGGAGTACACCCAAGCATCGATCCCAGAAGGCGGTGTCATTACCATCAATGACGAAAACGAGAGCACCGATGAGCGCGAAAAAGGAAGTTTTGACAAAGGTAGCTTTGATAAAGCTAGCCTTCGCTCCAATTCCAAAACCGGACCGGTGAGACTAGGCGTGAGAACGAGGTCTTCTACCCTTTCTATTTGGTCATTGAACGAAGAATCGACCACCACCACCACCACCTCTCGAGAAGTCAGTCTACCAGCCTGGATGTTCTTGAAGTTGTTGCCATTTTACACCGATGATAATGATATAGACGGCACTGCAAGAAATTCTAAAGAGTTTGTCAATAGAAGACCAATCTTGCCCATTTGTTTGAAGAGATACTCGTACGATACGTCGAATTCCACAGCCAACAGATCTCGCAAAAGAGTTATTATCCCACCAATCATAAACTTACCTCTGTTTGTTGCTGATGACGACAAATCTGTCGACAAATTCAAGCTAATCTTGGAGAGTGCTGTCTGTCATCGTGGAAACACCATCAACCTGGGTCATTTCATATCGGTGACAAGAAAAGATTGTCACAATACCAATCTTACCGAAGAAGAAGCAACCAATGCAACATGGTATTTGTTTGACGATTTGCACTTAAAGGCACGCATAAGAGAGAAGACGTTTAAAGAGATATTTGAAAAAGAATGGCCATACATGCTCTTCTACCGTTTGATAGCGGACGAGGACGGAAACTCCATGAACGATGACACCATTACCTCGGTTATACCTCCAGAAGGGTCTAAAACCCTGTTTTGGGCCAGCAGCGAGCATTTAACACCGGATATTTCTGCATCGGTGTCCCCCACTCATTCTTCACACGATCCCGCTAGAGCTCTTTCAATATCTAGTGCCTCCAGTACTCCAATCCCCGATATATCTCCAATAGACCCGAAATTTGTTGATATCAGAAACAAATACTTCTGGTATGTAACCGATAAAGATAACAACTATTACAAGGAGCTAGCTGTTGAAGCAAACAAAGATGGAAGTGCTCTGTCTAGTGTTACATTCAGTCCTCAATTTCGCAGAAATAGCCAATGGAGCTATAATACCAATGTTAGCAGCTTGACTGATCTAATGGACCAGACAAAGATCGAGTCAGATCCCTCTAAAACGCTCTCCAAATCGCCTCTGCCTGAAGTTCAAACAAGACAGGAAGTAAATATTACTACAGTTGCTTTAGAAGAAGACGACCCTCCTCAAAAGCAGTCAAGAATGCGGTTTCACAATCACAGTCACAAGAGATATAAGAGAAGAAGAGACGCTTATAAGAGGGAAAAGTGTGTGATAATGTAATTGGGTTTATATCATGGATGAGGAGTTCCAGCGGACGGTTTTATTTCATTTAGTTCATTTTTCTTGCATTTTGCACTGTATTTCATTACTATATAGATTTTGATGGGTAATAGATTAGTCACAGTAGTAGATCTCTCCTGTAGTCCCTGCCAATAACACCTTCGAAGATTCGTATGGATGGAACTTTACACAAGTAATTGGTTTGTTACTGACCTTCAACTTATTTATTATCTTGCGTGTCTTCCAATCCCAGAAATACCCGTATCCATTAGCATCTCCACTGACGAGGATCTTACCATCTGGCGATATATCGATGCCTATCCCATACCCAGCCACTTGATGTCCCGAAAATGTCTTTTTTCTCATAGATTTATACTTACCATGCCCTTGAATAACTACAATAGAATTATCCATTGACTGCAATGCAATATAGTTACCTCCAGGGTAAACTACAGCCGATGGCATGGAATATTGCGATGGTTCTGAGATCACTTTTATAGGAATGTTGATTTGCCAGTCCCAAAACCTAACTGACTTATCGTCTGCTGTTGTCATGAACCGTTTATTGTTTTCAATAATTGTAATGGAGTTAATGGCACCCAAATGATGGTCATAGGTCTGAATTGGATTCTGATACTGCTTGTTAGCCAAGTTATAGTGATGAATTTTCTTATTACTCAATCCAACGAGAATTTCGTCTTCATTGTTGGGTTTAAATTTTACTACGTTTGGTATAGCTTCGACTTTGATGGTGTTCAATATTTCTCCAGATTCTGTGTCCCAGAGGAATACCTGTCTATCAAAACCACCACTGAGAAACCGATCACCCTTTGAACTGAAACTGATATCTTTTACTGCTTGGTTGTGGCCAGAAAAGACCCGTAATAGTTCTCGATCGTGATATAAATCCCAAAGCTTGATTTTACCATCATTTCCCGCAGAAAGTAGTAGGTGACGGTACACTTCAAGCTTCGTTACACCTCTATTATGTCCCTTATAGGTATGTATGATCTTTTTCGGCACGAAACATTGCTGGGATCCCGGTTTTTTGTTTAGATTTACTGCTATATCTGTTGGTATGCTCATGTATGATCTTCCTTGATAGTCGAATTGTTTTGTTCCTACAAACTCTGAAGATGGAATTGACACCTCTGTCAAGTCTTTATTGCCGTTATCTCCATTTTCTGCATTTCTAGGTTCCCTAGGTTCAATTTGGTCCACTACTTCTTGTTCTTCCATCACTGGTTCGTCAGAGTCTGAGCTAAAATTGGCCCAGGGACCGGCAAAATCGTCATCTTCAGGATTACCCTTGTTCCTCTTATGCTTTCGCTTTTGCGCGCGAGACAACGAAGCATTGGCTCTTGTGCCTAGTTTGAACGTTGCTTCATCGATATATAGCTTATTCTTGGGTATAGGGTCAACTTCATGAAAAAGCGGGCTTCTTGGTCGTTTTAAACTGGCATTTGGTAAAACAGGTGCAATTGAACGTGTTTCACTACTAACATCCTCATCTTCACTAGAAGAATACCCTTGAATTACGGGCATGTTTGCACTTGTTGAAATTGGATTGAGAAATTGTGTCACAAAATCGGCATTTTTTCAGCTCATCGCATTTCGATAAGATAAACTATAATCGTTCCTAAACAACATGAGCAAAAGAAAGGTCGACGAAAGCGATTCTGATATTGACGTTAGTTCTACAGATTCAGAGACTGAGTTAGAAGTGGGACAAGAAAACTTGGGCGAAAATGGTGAACAACAAGAAGAATTAGTCAATGTTGATTTTGACTACTTTGATTTGAACCCAGAAGTAGACTTTCACGCTACAAAGACATTTCTTCGTCAATTATTCGGAGACGATGCCAGCGAGTTCGACGTAAGTGGTTTAGCAGATTTGATCTTAACCAAGAACTCAGTTGGTACCACCATTAAAACTGATGGTGAACAGAGTGATCCATTCGCATTATTGAGTGTAATTAATTTATCTGCCAATATTAATAAACCATGTATTAAGCCTGTGGTTGATTATATTTTTAGTAAAACTGCTAAACAGCTCGAATTTAATTTAGCTTTACGTAAATTGTTATCTAAAGGCAACGATAATTCCCCCAAAGTGGGCTTGATCATCAGTGAAAGAATGATCAATATGCCAGTAGAAGTGGTTCCTCCAATGTATAAAATGTTATTACTGGAAATGGAGTCCGCACAAGATGCTCACGAAAAATACGAATTCGACTACTTTTTGATCATTTCCAAGATATATAAGCTAGTAGCATCGAACATTGAAGACGATTCGCACAATAATAAAAAGAAGAAGCCTAGTCAACAAGTACAGGAAGAGATGGACTATTTCCACTATGAAGATATCATTTTGGAGGAAAATGCGAAATATTACGGCAATTACGACTACACTCACCACAAGCAAGAAACTGACTCCAGAAGAGTGTTTACTGAGTACGGGATCGATCCTAAGTTGAGTTTGATCTTGATTGATAAAGAAAAGCTCGCTGAGTCTATTCCGCAAATGGAAGAAAAGTTCCCTCCTTTTTAGGCTGGAATCTGTACAATATATTTTATTAGAAACCGATGTAGTCCGTAGGTTTTATCTGATCATTTTCAAACCAAACTAACCCCTACAACCCATACCGAACCCGTAACACCCTGAATCTCTACCTTTCCACCTCCACCTCTAATAAAGTATAACCAACCTTATTTAAAACAGCGCTACCATTCACACGTCAGCGCTACCATACACACCGACGCTCGTCGTGGTAACAAAACATTCCTGCATGCCTCCGTTAGTCTCGTCTGCTAAGAGTGAAAAATTTTCAAAATCATTTTGATTCAAGCACCAGATCTGTCACCAAACATGGCTCCACCACACAAGAATCAGAACTTCCGTCCGGAAAACGTCTTGAAAAGAGCCGAGGATTTGATTGCCGTCGACCAAAGAGACGCCGCCTTAGAAACTCTTTATGAATTCGTCACCTCCAAAAGAATCAGATACTTACCAGTTGAAGACTTGGAACCAATCGCCAGCTTATTGATCGAATTAGCTGTTGATTTAAGAAGAGGAAGATTAGCCAAAGACGCTTTGCACCAATATAAAAAGAACGTTCAATTATCCGATAATGGTCTTGAATCCGTGCAAGTTATTATTCGTAAGTTCATTGACTTGGCCGAACAAAAATTAGACGAAGCTCAAGCCAAGGCTGATATCAGATTAGACCAGCACGATGACGATGATTTGGAGACTGCCCAATCACCAGAAGCCATTTTGTTGAGTGCTGTTTCCAACACTGACTCTGCAGACAGAACCGAAAGAGAGTTAGTTACTCCATGGTTAAGATTCTTATGGGAAGCTTTCAGAGCTGTTCTCGATATCTTACGTAACAACTCCAAATTAGAAGTTACTTACTCTGCTATTGTGTCGCAAGCATTCAAATTCTGCTTGAACTTCAACCGTAAGCCTGAGTTCAGAAGATTATGTGAGTTATTAAGAACCCATATGCAATCTGTAACCACTCAAACCAAAACTGCTGTCAATGCCATTGATTTGACCGATTCCGAAACCGTTCAACGTTATTTGGAACAGAGATTCTCCCAATTGAACATTGCTGTGAAATTAGAATTATGGCAAGAATCTTTCAGATCGGTTGACGATGTCCACACCTTGATCACTGCCTCCAAAAAGGCTCCAAAACCTCACATGATGGTCAACTACTACGAAAACTTAGCCAGAATCTTCGCTGTTTCCGACAACTACTTATTCCACGCTGCTGCTTGGAACAAGTACTTCAACTTGGTATCTCAATCTCCAAACGTCACTGAAGCCGAATTGAACCATTACGCTTCTCTTTTAGTTTTATCCACTTTGGCTATTCCAAAGAAAGCTGCTGTGTTAGAAGGGGACGAAAACAAGGCCAAATTATCTAAATTATCGTCTTTGTTGAATCTTAACCAAGTTCCAACCAAGGAAGCCTTGATCAAGTCCATTGTTAACAGAAACATCTTGGGATTCGTTGATCCAGCTATCAACCAGTTATTCTACATTTTAGAAGAAGGTAACTTCCATCCATTGACCGTCAAAGAAAAGGTTTCCGAAGTATTCAAGGTCATCGAGCAAGTCAAGGACTACAAACCATACATTTCTACCTTGACTGAAGTCATTCTTATCAGAATCTTCCAACAAGTTTCTCAAGTTTATGAAACCGTCAAATTGGACTTTTTGGTTTCTTTAGGTATAATTGAAGGAATTGAAGACAAATTGAGTCCAATTGAAGTTGAAGATTTGATTGTTAACGCTGGTAAAGACGGCCATTTGTCTTTATCCATCGACCACGAAACCAATGTCGTTTCCTTCAAGTCTAATCCATTTGACCAATCCTTAGAAGACACCTTAGTTGACAAATTACAATTATCTCCAGCTGAATTGGTTAGAACTCAAATTTCCAGATTAGCACAAACTTTAGGCCAATCTGCTCAAATTATGGATCCAAACTACGAAGCTAAAGCCAGACAACAACGTTCTATCGCCTTACAACAAGCCATTAACGGTATTGCCAGAGAACAAGAAGCCTTAGCCGAAAGAACCAAGGTCATTGAAGAACGTAAGTTGATCGCTGAAAAGATCAAGCGTGAAGAAGAAGAAAACGCCGCTAGAATCAGACAAGAAAACTTATTGGCTGACCAAAGAGCCGAACAAGAAAGATTGGCTGCTGAGCAAGAAAGAAAGAACGCTGAAAGACTCGAAAGAGAAAAACAAAACATCATCAGAAGAGAAAAGAGAAGAATTGCCGAAGAAATCAATGCTAAAGGGATTATCAAGGTTGATTTGGACGATTTGGATAACTTAGACACCGAAAAGTTGCAATTGATGCAAATTGAACAATTGAACAAGGACAAGATGCAATTAGAAGAAAAATTGAAGGGTACTTCCGTCAAATACGATCATTTGGAAAGAGCATTCAGAAAGTACGAATTGAAATTGTTAGCTAAAGACGAAGAAGAACAAAGTAAGGTTGAAGAAGAAAACTACCAGAAATTTGTTGCTGCCAAGGTTGCCAAGGCAAAGAAAGAATGGGAACAAGATGTTCAATTAAGAGATCGTTTACAACGTATTGTTCCAGACTATTCTCAATTCAAGCAAGTTATTGACGGTAAACTTGAAGAGAAATTGAACAAGATGAGAAAACAAGCAAGCAAAGCCTTAGAACAAGCTAAACAAGAGCGTATTGAAAGAGTCAAGGCCGACCGTATTGCTGAATTGAAAGAAAGATTAGACAGAGAACGTGCTGCCGCTGCTGCTGAAGCTGAAAAGAGAGCTAAAGAAGCTGAATTGGCTAGCTGGAAGGAAGAAATGCAAAGACAAAAGGAAAAGGATGCTGAATTGGCAAGAAAGAGAGCTGAAATGGAAGCCCAAGCTCAAGCTCAACAACCAAGAGCTGCATACCAAGTTCCAAAACCATCCGCTCCAAGACAAGCTGCTCCAGTTGCTCCAGTTGCTACTCCTGCAGCTGAAGCTCCATCTAAACCTTTGACTTTCGCTGAAAAGATGAAGTTGAAGAGAAAAGGTTTAATTTAAGTTAGACAACATTGAACTAGTTATAGTAATATAGAACTTTAACAAGTAGAGCAAAAACTACTGTAGAAAATTGTAGAGAATAGAAAGTAATGGTGCAACGGAAGTAGAAGCAAAAGCAGAAACAAACTAAACTGAATTAGCCAGCGGCAGCTGGTAGCATACGGCCAAATTTAGTGCCAGTCGGTGGAAAATTTGGTGAAAAATTTGGCGACAACTGGCAGTGGCATATTCTATGCAACGTTGCAGTTTTCGCTTTAGACATTTTTTTTCACTTGAATTGTTCAAGCTGTTCTTTTACCCCATAAAATATCAGAACATATTCTAGTGCGTATATTTTATTAACCACAACACTCTTTTCTGTTCATTCTTTAAAAACATATTCTATGGCTACCATTACTGTGATTGGATCATTAAACTATGATTTAGTTACCTTTACTAAACGAGTTCCTGACGGAGGTGAAACTTATCTTGCAGACTCATTCGAGGCTCATCTTGGTGGAAAAGGTTTAAACGAAGCTATTGCCAGCGCAAGATTGCTCAATAACGATAAAATTAACGTTCGTATGGTTGGAAATATTGGTGATGATAATTTTGGTAAAGAATTGAAACAAGCTTTAGTAGATAGTAATGTTGATACTAAGTTTATCACCACGGTTCCAGGTGCTTCCGGTGTGGCGACGATCTTAGTCGAAACCTCTGGGGAAAATAGAATCCTAGTCACTCCAGGTGCAAACGGTAAATTGCATATTTCAAATGAAGACTATGAGACCTATTTCCCTCCATCTTCTTCCAAGCAGTTCGTCATTCTTCAAAATGAATATCCTGATACCAAAAAGACCATTTCTTGGTTAAAAACAAACCGGGCTGCTATCAATATTGCCTACAACCCATCTCCATTCTTACCTGAATTGCTTACTCACGAGACCTTATCCCAGATTGACTTACTTATTGTAAATGAAGGTGAAGCTATTGAAGTAGCATCACATTTAATATCTGATGCCGAAACCACTGATTTCGTTCAATTAGCAACTCAGTTGAAGCGTCTCATTAACCCAAATAATATTCAAACTATCATCATCACTATGGGAAGCAAAGGATGTGTATTCATTGATAAGGAAATGGATAGCCCTAAATTTTCTCCATCGATGAAAGTAGATAAAGTAGTTGACACTACAGGTGCTGGGGATACTTTCTTTGGTGGAGTTGTGCTGCAACTTGCCGACGGTGCTCTGTTGGAAAATGCTATTAAATTTGCAACTGTTGCTAGTGGAATAGTTGTGCAATCAAAAGGTGCCGTTGAGTCTATTCCAACTTATAGCAAAGTAAAGCCATTACTTGAATAATCTCCAAAGGGACTATTTTAGAGTATATTGAGTTCTGTTAACTTCTGCACGGCCGCAAAAGAAAAGAAAGAAAGCTATTGTACATATTTGTGTAGTTAATGGATAACCAGCATTATTTTCAATCTATATACATAATTATTTTAGGAAAAGACTCTGTAGATATAATAGGATGATATGGGATTACACATGGGAAACAAGATACCAACAGTAACTTCAAACCATCGTCAGGAGTAAGGTATTTCTTTTCATAAAATTGATCACAATCAGATACCAACTAATGTATTTCAATTCTTTTTAATGTTCACGATATATATATTCAGTGAATTTAAGAGATCAATAATTGGCCTGGCTAGCTCAATGGCTAGAGCGTTTGACTTTTAAGAGTCACTAATAGCGCACTATTAAAGGTATCAAAAGGCTGCGGGTTCGACCCCCGCGTCGGGCTAATTTCTTTTTTTTCCCAATTTCTGGGCCACTCCTTTTTTAAACACTGTTTCATCCACAGTCCCAGTGCGAATGATCTTTAACCAAATATCAATATAGGAAGAACTACAATATCATTTAGTCAAGATAATAATTATAACCACTAACACTAATATATTCAAGAAAATATAAATTCCAATAATTGGAGGGTTGGCCGAGTGGTCTAAGGCGGCAGACTTAAGATCTGCTGGACGGTTGTCCGCGCGAGTTCGAACCTCGCATCCTTCATTATTTTTTGAATCCCAGTTTGATATCCATGAGGCATTTAAAGATGCCTTTCTTGATAGTTATTTCTACAAAAAGAACTGATGCTCAATTTTTAACTACTTCAAACGTATTGATGACTATAAAAACGTTCATATCAAAAAAAAATAAAGGGGCGAGCTGGGAATTGAACCCAGGGCCTCTCGCATGCTTGTAGTAATCTACTCGTTAAAGTAGTCGCCCAAAGCGAGAATCATACCACTAGACCACACGCCCTAATTATTGAGAACTTTGGAGGCTTCAGGTAATAATATAGGAAAGGAAATACTACCTCGAACCTCGATTATTGCGTTTGCTTATTCGTAAGAGATTCCTAATTTAGAAAGAGCAATTAATCCATATCGCGAACAATTCTGTATTTTTACAACACTGACGTAAATACATGCACGAGTAATACAAATAATATTGATTCAGCTAGAAATAGCTTCACTACAAAGAACTTTTACACATGAAGTCCATGGATTAAATTGGCTATTAAATATAATCAAACCTTAAGTAATACTCACCAAAAGTTCAGCTAAAATACAATTATATAAAGGTATAAAGATATCTAGTAGAAAGTCTAATAAACTGAAAATGAGGCAATCATAATATTTTTTGGACAGAAGGAAATATCCCTCGTAAATTTTAACCTCAAACGAAAGCACAATTATTTTGCTTTCGTAAATGTACCAAATTAGGCTTTTCTTGATCTAATAGATTGGTCAGGTTGTGGGGTAGGAGTGTCATCTCTACCAGAAACATGAACATATTCATTAACTTGAGCAGCAACCCCACCGGAAATGGACTTAACTCTCTTAGATTTTTTAGAAGATTTTCTTCTGTAAACTTCAATGTAGAAAGCAATGAATAAAACTAAGTAAGAAGATAAGATAGCACAACCAGAGTAAGCAGCTAACAAGGAACCAGCACAGTTTGTACAATGTGGGATAACGTCCAAGTAGTCAGATAAATATTCGTGGACTAATTTTTGGTAGGTAGCGAAATATACAAAACCTAAGTCCAAAACGAATTGAATGATTTGGAATCTGGTGACCCATTCTTTCCACCAAACTCTGATACCTCTTGCGGCTAAGAAATAGTACCAGTACATGACAACATGCACACCTAAATTCAAAGAAATAGGAACCCAAGAAATTGGAGTTTGACCTACTAATTGGGTGTAACATAAGAGGGCGGTAGCACCGTGGTGGTATGTGTGTAAGAAAGTTAATCTCTTTTGTTTTACAACTAAGAAAACAGTGTCTAAGAATTCACAAAACTTGGTGATGTAATTCAAGTAGTAGAGACAAATCAAAGGTTGAGTCCAAGAATTTTCATTACAAATAGCGTAGTATAAACCATGGTTCCAGATAATAGGCAATAATTGTTCTACCATCAACACTAAAAGAGTCAAAGATAAGGTAGTTAAAAATAAGTTATGAACTTGAAAGAGACCATTAAGAACAAAAGGCTTAATTTTGAAGGTTTTGAACAAATAATCCCCACCAAAAATGACTAAATAATAGGTTCCAATAGCAAGCATAACTGGGCCTAAGGTAGTTAACGGATATTGGCCAGCAACAAAGGTGAACTTTGAAGGAATAAATTTATCATTTGATAATGAGGCGACGGCCTTATCGAATAACGGCCATAAAACTGGTTCAGACAACATGATAAATGAATATTAAAAAGAGACCCTAAACAAAAATCTCCATAGTTTAAACTGATAAATATGGAGGAAATGTGAAAAATATATATACAGATTGTACACAGGAGGCGATGAACGCGTAAGTCATCGGAGATAAAATTTTCACCTGGAAGCAAGCCAAGTGGCAGGTCAAGTCAGGAATCACTACGACGGAGGTACTGTTGTTACACAAAACTACTAAGATTACACTACAATCAGAGGGTTGATAACTTTGGTTTGTTTCGCATTTGTTTGCTAGTAGTTTTTCTTTTGTCGCTCATCTGTTTCATCGGTGCGAACTGTCAAAAATGGCACAAAGTGATACAGAAGCAGAACCGCAATTAAATCCTACACAGGCGCAGGTAGGGGCTGGTGATTCGTTAGCACATGCAGAATCACAATTAGGTTCAGAATCAGGATCAAGTTCAGAATCAGCATCGGGTTCGTCTGAATCTGAATCTGAATCTGAATCTGATTCCTCTATAATACTCAAACCGGTGTTTGTGAAGTCTTCGCGACGCACAATTAATCCGAGGAATCAAACAGACAAAAAATCTATCCAGACAGATAAACTGAAATTTGATAATATAGTTAGTACTGTAGATGCGCAAGAGACTCTTATAGATGATACTGATGATATTGATCCAGAAAAGGAGTTTAACGATTGGAAAATGAGAGAACTACGGAGATATAACGATTATCAGATGGATATGCACAATCGTGAGCAAGAGCAGATGCATGCGGTGCCTGAACTACTGGACCATGATGTACTGGAGACTAAATCCTCTATACCTTTGAAACGAGACTCGTCTCATATTAATGATAATGATATATGAATATACACTATTTGTTCTGGTTATTGTCGATGTCTAACCTTTTATTAAAAACAGGCTAAAACCAGTTGCCTATTTGGTTTTGTACTAGTTTGTATTTTTCATGCACCTCTTCATCTATTTTCTCCATGTGCTACTCTATTGTGCCATACTGACATTGTTCTCTATTTCTTGTGTCTAGCGTGTCGATCTACTCCACTTTGGGGCGTTTTCGACCCAAGCTCTTGTGGCCTCTCTATTCACAAGACACCTCGGCAAGACACGTAGAAAATTTATAACCATCCGAGACAAAACTACCCCTATAATGACTAGACCAATCTGCAAGCCATCTCGAACCATCTCATACATGACTTCAAGTCATTGTGATTCGTAGTCATCTTATGGCTAAATATGTATTCAATTGCTAAAGACCTACTGCAGTTTACAACTCTTAATATAACTCTTCGTTAGTAACCTTCTAGAAGTAATATGTTTCTCAATGGTTTACATCTAAATACCCTATAACTATTCTTCCTCTTAGCTTGGACTTTTGAACCATGGTTGGAGACTACCATTCACAATAATTGTAATTGGTCCAGTATGTCCCATTGGCTACGCAGGTTCGCAGTAGCATCTACTACGATGGTAGTAGCCCAGGTCGAAGGTGGTGAATATCCTGCAGGATACTACAGCTATATTCAAACCTCAGAACAACTTTGGTTGCAAATTATTCATCGCGAGTATTCTTCTTCTTACCACTACCCATGTCATTGGTTCCATTACCGGAAACTTTACCAAAGTTTCTTAAACCGTATTTGCCAGCACCCAAAGCCAACTCGTTACCTTTTGTTACATTAACTTGGGCTCAGTCTATCGATGGCCGCATAGCTGCTGCTAAAGGTCAGCAAACGAAAATAAGCCATCAAGAAACAAAGACAATGACCCACTATTTACGTTCTAAACACGATGCCATACTAGTAGGAATAGGTACGGTTCTTGCTGATGATCCTAAACTTAATTGTAGACTTGCAAGTGCTTCTTCTCCTCGTCCCATCATTATAGACCCTCATGGGAAATGGAATTACTCCAATTCGTCATTAAAAGCATTAGTGGATAAGGGCGAGGGAAGAGCTCCGTATATAGTAGTCGATGAATCTGTCATTCTGTCGTCGCAGGATGTGTCTAATCTTGCAGCACAGCAGGGTAAATTTATCAAACTTCATCTTGTAGACGATGTATGTCACAATTGGCATCAAATCTTGACAGCATTGAACGAAGAGGGTATCAAAACAGTAATGATTGAAGGAGGGGCCAAAATCATTAACGATTTGCTATTATTGCCTCAGTTTGTAGACTCTATAATCATTACTATGGGTCCAGTATTCCTTGGGGAAAATGGGGTGCAAGTTAGTCCTATTCAACAAGTACGATTAAGTAATATTCAATGGTGGACTGGCACGCAAGATAGCATTCTAGCTGCTACATTGGACCAATCGTGAGAAGATTTATTGTATCTTCATTTTCGACAACATTGATTGAGATAGACAAATAATCCACAAAGATAATTTAGAATAATTGAAGACTCAGATAAATGAATAATCGACGTAATAGACCACGATACAATAAAGATGCACATGTACGAACAAACAGGCACTAACTCGAATACAAACAATTTAAATAAAGGAGATGAATGGTGGAGATGATAATCGAGATAAATAAGAGAGATACTAATGAGATAAATAGCATAAACCCCCAACCAATTACTCTCTACAATCAACTAATAGACAAACTATTATATTACTATATTACAACTATTGCTTTCATGTAACGATGCTTTGCTTATAAGCAAATTCTATAAGAAGCATATCTACCAGAGGTTTCCGATCTTCTAATGATTTTAACAACCTCACCTCTTTTCAATCCCAAGTATCTAGCTACAGGATCTTCCCTTTGTATTCTAGGCAATTGCGATTCCTTCAATCTATATCTTTCCAACAACTCCTTCTTTTCCTCCTTGGATAATTTAATGTGCTTTGGTACCAACTCATGGTGGGTGATGTTTACTACTAAATCTCCTTCTTGGAAAGTCTCTATAGAAGCGGGAGAAACAGTAGGAATCAATTTGTTAGCAGAGGGAGTAATGGAGTTTTGATAAATGAATATACCAGTACTGAAATTTTTTTCAGAAATATGAATACAAAAATTTCTCATAGTCTTAATACCTACAGATGCTTCATCACAGAATTCCACCCATAAGGACCCTAAATCCGGAAACTTCTCTAAGGTTTCTCCGGTAGGATTGGCTTGGAAGCACATCAACTTTCTTTGGGGAACACCCATAGAATCACAGATTTTGGTTCTGAACATTTCCAACGTCATATCAATCTCTTCCTGAGTGATGTAATATCCACGGTCTCTGACCATTTCTTTGACGGTCTTGAACGTTCTAAACAAACGTGAGATTACCCTATCTGATTCATCCAGCATCGTCCCGTTATATGTAGTTTATCAATGGTAGTTCCGCTGATTAGTGGGTAGTTTTGTCTTGATCATCTCAAGTGAAAAATTGAATTTTGTTGATGCCAGGAAAAAGTTACACAAAAACGAATTTCCGAGGGTAAGTCCGAGCATGTCACCATATCCGACTGCTGCAACTCTTTTGCAGCCATAACACGATGCGGTGCCAGTAGTTGACGGTGCCAATGCTTGTAGCAGTTGGTATGTTTAAGTGGTCTCCTCCAGCTAGAGAACTTTACGCTGCTATTGTTCCACTGGAAGGTTTAAAGTACTTGTTCTACCTAGTTTACGCACATTTGTTAGTCCTGTAATAATTGTAATACATGTAATACTATATAGTTACAAGATCTGCAATCATAACTCGTTCATTGGATTAAACTATATCGAATTTACGACGGAAATATAACTCGATATCGGCACCACTTTTCCATATTTTTGTCTTTATTGTTTGTAAAGTCATTTCGTTGGTTAATTCAATACCTTTACATTCTAGTACCAACCACTCTGAAGCTTGTTTACCGTTTTTCATTTCTGGAGTTTTTGATTCGAATTTTTCTGTGAGATAGGAAAGAATTCTGCTCACTCTTAACATGTTATGAGATGTCAATTTAATTGAAGATTCCAAAGTTGGAAGCTTCTTGATTTTCTTCTGACTCTTACCACCGATTTTTTTATTTGGTGATAATTCAAGATAATTGCATTCAAATAATTGGAACGCAATCTTGGGTGCCTCCTTTGGTTTATACTGGTTGTATAATATCGGCCGGCCAACCCAACCTGGTAATTGCGTTCTCAATTCGTTAATCATGGTATTAGCATTGAGATCTGATAACAGAAAGCTACTGACATCTCTATAATTACCCAAACTAGGGGAGTATTCAAATATCATGATTTGTAAATCTTGTGGTAATATCCGTTTGCTATCGATGAGTGGTGAATATTGAATCATATCTGCCTTACTTGTATCACGTATACTAGCGTCAATTTGATCCACTTTCAATACTGTATCCACTAAAACACCTTGCTTAAAATTATTTGTATGGTACTTTTCGGAATAATACTTTTTGTTGCTTTGAAGTAACCGCATTACTGTATCATCAGTTGATCCATTCACAGATGATAACGAGGTCATGGACGATGATTTTGACACTAATCCTCCATCTTGCTCATCAACGGATTTTGTAGATTCGGTATCTTTACCTGTAAATAACCGAGTTGATGACGATGCAGAGGGTCTTCCACTTTTACCGAAATACTTAAACTTCTTCAAACTTGACGAAACAGAAATAGTATCATCTTCAATCCGTTTAGCATTCTTTAATTCTTCCCGAAGTTCAAGATCAGAATTCCATTCATAAAGAACATACTCATGGAAAATCGAGTTTAATATAATTGCTCCTAAAAAGAATCGATCATCTGAAGAGGCTCTAACTTTTTTGCCTTTTAAAAATTGGTTATCGGCATGGTCCAACGATAAAAACGGATAGCTCTTGATTAAATCGTCATAATAAATCTCAACATTTAAATATGACCCTTCCTTCAAGGTTACAAACAATTTTCCAGCTTTAATTTCCACTTCACACCAATTATTCAATGTTTCATTCACTTGCATTTTTTGAAAGATGTTATCCATTTCTTTTACCCTGGCTTCTATCTGCTTTGTTCCAAGACATAATTCTTGAGTATCATTCGGCCAACTATTGACAACACAGCACGTTAATAAATCCCAAATTTTGATTTCTCCGTTCAAGTACAAGGCAATGATTCGCCGTTTATCATTAAAAAGTCTCTTGGCAACAATACTTCTTGGTTGAATCTTAAATTTCGCAATTGGCCTGAAATTAAATGGAATGAAGCAGATTTTCTGTGATTGAATTGGATTCAATAAAATTTCAACCGGAGTTTCATCGATCGTGCCCTCACTTTTGTAAAAGTTATTGGTTTCATCATCTTTATAGGCATTTATGAACTCCTTGGAAGGTCCACCATTTGGATCCAAAAACATTGAAATGTAGTCTTCTTCATCCTCCATCTTTTCCGCAGCATCTGTAGGTGGGGTACCAGTTTCATACCCATTATTAACAGACAGAAAAGTGGACTGCCCATCTACGTTATGAGTATCCATAGACAAATGAGAAATTAAGTCGTAAAAGTCGGAATTTAAATCGTCCTGAGTGTTAGGGTTATTATTTTGTATCACTGATTCGTCGATTTCCAGAATGTCTTTATTAATTAGTTGATCGATCCCAATTCTCAAAAATTGATATTTTGCAATCTGAGAAGTATTGGGAATGATATACTGATTGAAACAGCTGTTGTTAGAAGAAAAAATCAGTTGTCCCAGACAACACAAAGATAAAACTGGCGAGTCTTCATCGGCAATAATAGTTGATACCCCGATTTTTTCATCCATAGTTGTATAATCATTTGTAGTGAAGGTTTCGAATTCGGCAATTTTCTCTTGACAACATGAGGACAAATAGGACAAGTCTGTTTTCAAGATTCTACCGCTTTTGTCACCCGAGTAAAAGGTGGAGAAGTTCTCGTTATCACTAGTCAAAGACCACACTGGATAGTCATGAATATCAAAATTTTTATATAGCTTGTATGTTCGTAAGTCCCACAACTTGACTGAGGAATCAGACGAACCAGAAAGGATGAACCGATCATTCATCAACAAACACCGAATATTATCCAGATGACCAATTAACTTTCTTATATATGGGTTAGAATGACGTTTATCGAACAAGTTAATGGTATTGGAAGGACCACCTGTAGCTACGATATCAGCATTGTTTGCTAACGAATATATGGAAGATGGAATAGACGACAGATCGACGGAATTGATTATAGATTGGCATGATTTCAAGGTGTTTAAGTCCCAGATGTTTATTTTACCATCCAAACCACCGGAAATGATTTGTGACGAACAGTGAGGATTGTAGGACAATTTTCTGATATAATCGGTGTGGTTGTTGGGGAACCTAGTTATTTGATGGGTTGTTAAATTGGTGATTTTTATGGAAAGGTCTGATGAACAAGACACCAAATGTTCATTATTACTGACCAACTTGATGTCGTTGATCCAATCGAAATGGAGATTGTAGTTGTTGACTATGGATAATTGGGGGATATTTGCGGTGGGAGTATAAGGCAAGCTATTACAACTGATACAAGCTTCTGACTTTAACAATTTAACGTCGACATCTTCGTCGTCGGAGTTTGAGCTGGTGAACTCAAAGTCGTCTTCATCGTTCTGAGGCGACTCTGGTACTGGATGTTTCCACACCTTTACACAACCGTCTCTACCTCCGGTGAACAAGGTATTATATGCATCGAATTGGATAGAATTGATGGGTAATATGTGATTTTTAAACTCTTCGGAATCTCCTAGAAGATACGATAATCCAATCTTTGATTTTGACATCATGTGTGGTGGAGACTGATGAATTAGTCTGAGGAATAATACAGTGAAACGAAGGCGATGCGAAATGAATCTGGGTCAAGATATTGAACGAACAGATTGTAAAAGGTGGCAGTTAGCTGCGATTGATTTATTGTCTTTCTATGGTTTATGAGGCTGATTTATGTGTATAGTGCTTTAGATTGATTTATATGTATCGTGCTGTAGATTGATTTAGAGTATGCTGTTGATTGAAATATATTTGTAAGGTATGGTTATATTGAATGGATAGTGGTTGAAAATGGAGTGCGTGTGTGTGATTGATATTGACAGATCAATGGTAGGTACAAAAATGAATGGCTATCAATAGACGAAGAAAAGAAGAAGTACAAGAGAATAAAAGTTGAAAAGGTCCAATACAGTACCGACCAAACTCCACTGAACGGGACAATACTTCCAGCACACAGGGCCACGACTGGTGCTACCAGTCCACTGCTATTGCACTACAACACTACAAACTACATGACTGAAAAGCTACATGACTCAATGCAAAGATATAGGCCACAGTACCGTAAACAGCACTACTATACTACTACCGACTAGAATACCACAAAACTTACTACTGTGTATTGGACTATCTAATCTATAGTTTTGAACAATTGCGACTTTGACAGAACAAAATTATTTTTCGACTGAACAATTACGGGGAATTCCGCAATTAATTACGGTACCGAGAGGAACTATTTGATTTTTCGACCATACAATTACGGGTCTTAATGGTATGGGGCTTAGGGTCTTAATGGCATGGGTCTTAATGCGATGGGAATTAGAATTAATCTTGAGTTTCCATGAAAAGATTCGCGTTATAGAGAATGAATATTTGATTCTAAATTGGAAAGGTTCAAGCTGAACTATTGATATCTTCAATAAATATTAAGGGGTAATAGGAGTTAAGAGGTGTTAAGTTTGATTTATTTAAATTATTTTTAATTCTGAGAAAGAACAATTTAAATCATTCAATTACAATTTACAAGTGTTGTGTAGTTGGTAGTATCGAGTGAGAGAATGGTGGATATCAGATATTAAGAATTGGGATATTAGATAATCGTCAATTTGAAATCAGATATCAAAGAAGAGCCATTCTAACTTTATTGGATTGGGTAAAAAAACCAAATACATATCAGGTCTCAAAGTTGCAAAATTGTCTCCGGAACATTTAAGCCAGGCATTCAAAACGAAGCCAGAAAAAATATCACTTAGTTGGTGGCTCACTCCTGGTAAGCCTATAATCTCAACAGATACATGATAAAACTAAGTAAAGAACAAGATTTAATAGTAACTTCTACCAATATAAATGAGAGAGATGCACCTTTTCTCAAAATCATCTTATGCAAATGAAATGATCCCCCCATTGTTATACAGATAATTGGAAAAATTACCATTTTAAGCGGAATATCGGAAGAAAGATAATATACATTTTCTCCGATAAGGAATACTCAAATTAACAGGGTGTAGTGGTCAGAAAGGTATAAAAGAGCCTTGAAAAAACCTTAAATTGAAAGTTGAAAAGAAAGGGGGTTCAGAAATAAACCTTAAAACTAGCATCAGGGTTACATTGATAAGGTTGATCATATTGTGTGCAGTTAGTTCATACAATATAAAACTGCCATAGTAAGTGATTTGACAAGTATATAGTAGTATTTCTTCTTCACTATCGCGTGATGTATGCATTTAACATTTATAGTGTGTTTCCATTAGTTTTCCTTTTGATGAGATCATGCTTTGCAGCAGGGAATACGCTAAGTTATGAAGACTCCATTAAAGCGATTTATTTCAATCAAGTGCCCGTGAACGATAACTCTATCGGGTTTGCGCAATTTACGATTCTGAATTGGACAAACATTGGTTTAGCTGAACAGCCAGAAGTGACAGGTATATATTCTTTTTCAAGCTATAATTATTTAGTAGCATTGTCTAACTTAGCGAAACACTCCGAACGGTTTGGGAAATACGGGGATCTAGCATTTCTATTCCAGAAATTCTTATACGGGGGACAACCGAACAATACAAGTCTAGAAGACAACAGTGAACTTGCTATTGATTTGTTGAATAGCATCAATAGTAACGTACGGGATATTGGCCACTACCAAACCACGTTAAACAAGTTGGCTGACTCAAGTACATTGTCAGAATTGAAGAACTTTTATAGATACCATGCTACGCACGATCCAGCTCAATCACCGATGGAGGCAAACAACAACGACAGAGAGGTGAAGTGGTTCTAGCAAGGATAAGAGCTTTTCAATAATAGGACTTAGCATCACGAGAACTGCCCTCTGTAAGTCAAAGAAGTAAAGACATTCGATAAAAATTAACTAAGGTAGATATAACTAAGTAAAGAAATGTAAAGAGATCATACTAGCAATTCATAAGCAGAATCTCGGAAGAAAGATACCTGAACTATATAATTCCTTGAATAAGGAGTACTGAAATTAACGTGGTGGCCTGAAAGCCAACAGCCTTGGAATATCCCTAGTTTGAAAAGTGAAAAGAAAACTGGGGTTCAGAAGTAAATCATAAATCTAGTTCCAGCTTGGTATTCATAAGGTTGAAGTATATTGTATATATTTGTTTAGTTTATACGATATAATAGGGTTTTAATAAATGATTTGAAAGGGTCAGGCAGGAATTAGTCTTGCTATATAGATTTCATTCTACAGTATTGGCCCCAACCCTACAAGCTTTGCTACAATGCCAAATTTGATTGAAAAACCAAAAAATTGCCTATCTGATATAACTCTATAACCAGTAGACCAATGAACTTCCATACACAGTCAATTGGATTCGACGCTTACTTGATATCAGAACTATATGCGAGATATTCGTAGTTCTATGGCTTCCAAAAGAAATAAACCACATCACAAAATGTTAAACGGTTTCCCATTAATTAATAGAGTCCGTTTATAATAAGAATCGTCGCTTTCCAGAAATAATTGATTTTCTACCCATCATAACTGGTTACTTGCGGAAATAGAGTTAGATTACTAATAGAAAACCACTGCCATGTCTGACCTAAGAATTTTAGAATTAGATGTTTGCCTAATTAAATTTATAATAGGAAGAATATCTAAAATATATTTTAGATAATATTCTATCGGAGTTTCAACTATATAATGCTCCGTGTAATCTGCACTTGCTACGCTTACAGATTTGGCAGTGGTGCGCAAATATGCCGTGCGTAAATTCCCCTTAGCTCTGGCACGGCTCGCTTAAGCATTGGGTAATTGATTCATTCTCGTCTACTTCCTAGTAGTATTGTTTTTTCCTCTACTTAATCGCTGTTTACTCCTGCATTATATTTTGATTTTCGTCTTAAGCTATCTTTCTGTAAATATCTATTTCATTCTTCTTGTATATATATTGTATATTGTATTGTATACTATATTCTATTAGATTTTTTCTTTACGTCTAATATTCCCATTTAGTTATGGATTCGGAAGAGTTAAAGGCAGCCATATATTTGCTGGTAGCAAAACTAATCGATGAAAAGACAACCGACTTTATTGTCACACCCACATTTATCGCATCATTAGTGGAATTAGTGTATAACCAACTAGTCAATTTTGGAGAAGATTTGCAATTGTTTGCTAATCATGGTGGCAGAAACGTTATTTTGCCCAAAGACTTATTTATGGTGGTTCGTAAAAACGATAAATTGACCCTGGTATTGAATCAGGTATACGAGGAGTTGAAAGCTAACGAGGAATGATATGGTACTATTATTCCGGAATCCAATTCATGAAAGCACGCTAGTATAACTAGAAGTAACGAGTATTGCATCAAATTAGAACAGTAGACCAAACACTCCAAAATATATAGCAGTCTTGGCAAAATACGTTTAAAGCTTAACGTCGAGTAAATTGCCCCCGAAATAACCCTGGCTAGTCAAAATAATTGTCTCAACGAGTGCAAGTGTCTTTTGGACCACTATAGAGATCTGATTCCTTTCTATCGCATAATTATTAGACTAAATTTGCAGTAAAAATTTGAATTATCTTTTCAAAGTCATTCCTAATCAAGGACCCTCATTGAAGTTGCATAGCTCATAGCTCATATAGCATCTAGTTCTTGCAACTGGTCTTATAAACGTACTAGCTTCATTTCATTGTGTCATTGTTTTCGACAAATGTTGTCATTTTGTGCGACAAACGCGCTATGCGGTTCAGCCATTTGTAGTTAAATTACGCGCATAATGAAAAAATTATCAATTAGATATAAACTTACTACATAGCACTATTGACTAGATTGATTAGCATCATTAATAGATTGTTGATTTAGATTGTTTGTTTTATCCCAGTTTTTGTTCTGATTTGTTTTTATTGTCTTTTCGTTCGTTATGTCCATCCCAATTCGTGATATCTCCAATATACCCAATACTCCAAGAAAGACTAATGCTTGCAAAGCTTTTTTAGATAGCCCATCTCCCACGAAAAGATCCAGTGATAGTCCTTTGACTCCAAGCAAGAGAACATGCGCGAAAACCGAAGTGGATGTGTTTTCGCCTGCAAATCTAGGGTTATTAACTCCAGAATCTACGCCTACCAAACCAGATAAACTTCCTCATGATTTGCACAATAATACCGCAGTGAAACGCTTGTTTAGCAATTGTATTTATTCTCAAGCTAAAGAATTGTTCCAAAGAGGATCAATTAACACCAGTAGTCTGGTTCATTTGACTGGTAGAGAGAAGGAAACAGAAACCTTATCGAATTTCTTTACCCATAATATTATTGATTCCAAAAGCGATTCTCTCTATATTTCAGGACCTCCTGGTACGGGGAAAACAGCACAAACAACAAAATTGATCAAATGGATGTCAAAGAATCCAGAAAAAATAATGTCAAAAAACGTAAAATTCATTACTATTAATTGCATGGTGATTAATAACCCTTCGTCTATTTTCCAGGAGATTTTGTGTCAGATCCATAGCAGAATTTCGTTAGGTAACCATGGTAGAAAGGCTACCTGTAACGACTTGTACGAGTACTTGAAAAGTCCCCAAAACAAATGGCATCACGTAGCAGTTATTCTTGATGAATTGGACCATTTGATTACCAAAGACCAACAAACTCTCTTTGAATTGTTCAATCTTGTAAGCAATAACGATTTGGCTACTAAGATATTGCTCGTGGGAATAAGTAATGCCCTCGATTTGACTGATAAGTTTTTGCCTCGATTAAAGAGAAACGGAATTAGCCCCAAAACATTAACATTCATGCCCTACTCCAGTGAGCAAATTAAATTAATTATAGAAACAAAACTAAACAGCTTACCACAGCAGCTTTTCCACCCCGCTGCCATTCAATTGTGTTCCAAGAAAGCAGGCGCCATCACCGGGGATATACGTAAAGCTTTTGATATTTGTTACAAATCGATTGAATTAGTCCAGCTTTCTACAAAGCAGAACCCAAACACACAGAAAGTGTTAATCAGCCATGTAGCAAAGATCTGTTCCAGCTCCTTTGGTAACAATTGTTTAACTAGATTGTCGAATTTGAATTTGTTGCAAAAAGTCGTCTTGTGTTGCTTATACAAGTGTGAACAACAGGTTACTATTAACGAATTCTACGAATTCTACAAACAGCATCTAATCCAGAAAGCAGACAATTTAATATCCATCTTAAACCGTGGAGAATTTCTTGAAATCTTGAACGCCTTAGAATCGTTGGCTCTAGTCAACACTTCAGTAACCAAATCTAAGACTAAATGCACAAACATGGATGTAGGTAATAGAATTATCTCCATGAACCTCCCGCAACAAGACTTGATTAAATCTGTCGGTGATATAGGACTCTTGAACAAATTGATCCATTAGTGACCAAGACATTGGATGTAAATTTCGTTGTCGTTTGCTTTCACTTGCGAATGGCTGCAAATTTATGGTCAGCATCCTTATCAAGACTAAAATTTGTCTTTCACTGCCCAGTATCTGCATTTTTATTTCATACTATAGAACTCGTATTCACATTTGAAACGACGGGATCCTTTCATTATGAATAGCCGATTATCCACTAATTGACTGTATCTATGGTTGCAAAATAACTTTACATATAGTCTAAAATCCGCCAATTTTTTGCGGAAGTCGCCTGTAATTGGCCACTATACTCTTTGCATACGGATAAACCAATTCAACCGCTCTACAGTGTCATACACTACCGGTTCATTGTGCTTATCCACCTATATAGAATTTATATCTAAATTATACATTACTGCACATAAATTAGAGCCTGATAAAATTTGGTTGTAGAAAAAACTGTTTTATAATAAGAAGAATAGTTCTTTTAAATAGCGTTTCAATTAGTGATATATCTGTCAATATTTCGCCGTCAAATTTGGTGTACGGTACTATATAGTTGTCTTGACTTGGATTCTTGCCACAAATCTGTATTATAATTGTTTTTTTCCTATTTTTTCTGCGGTTGGTGTATTATTAAATTTCTTAAAGCTTATAGTCTATTCATAATCTATAATGACTTCGTCCAATTCAAGGGGCGGCCCTCCTTCTTCTCGACATAGTGACTACGGTAAGCCACGACGGAAGAACTACTTTTCCAATACTTCACTGATGTCTGCATCCACAAATAGGCGAGACTTTACTTCTAATGCTTCTTCCATGGGTAATGACATTAGCCATGGAACAAGCTCAGGTGGTAGTCAAGACGTCGCAAATCCATCCTCGTCTCAAACGAGAAATTATAGCGGCCATCCTGGCTCAAGGGTTCGAAATAGCTATAGTTCTTCTCTGAATCTTTCAGGTTCAGCGTCTTATTCTTCACAATCTTACTTTCCTAACACTTATAGAAATAGCGATGCGAGCTATTATGGTTATAATCAATGGCGGAAATCGAATGTTTCAGCGGGCGGTGACTCTAGACTAACATCTTCCAATAAATTTCGGAGCTCCCTAACTAACTCCGTACCTCAAAATAAAACCTATAATAGTTGGAGCTCTTATACTAATCCCAACAAGTTACCAGTATCAAATAATAGAACTGGAAGATCTTATTCATCCAAAGATAGAAGAAGCTCTAGTGCTCTACTTAATTCGACCAAGGTGAACGACACTTACTATCCTAGGAGTTCAAGTCTATCGTCATCGTATTATCCAAAAGTTGTTGATAGATACTCTTCTAATAATTCAGTAAGAACTGGCATTTATCCCGATAAAAATAGATCTTCAAGTACTGATGTTTCTTATAAATCGACTTTTAACGACTACAAAAAGTTAGATTTAGATAGTGCAGATGTTAGTTTTGATAAGGATGATTCACGAGTTGAAGGCGATGATGAAACTGATGATATGGAATTAGAAAGAGACTTACTTCATGAAAAACAAGACCATCAACAAGTTAAATCGGAAGATGAAGAGAGAAATAATGATGACGAAAATGAACACGAAGAAGACGAGGAAGAAGATGAAGAAGATAACGAGGAAGATAACGAAAGCGAGTTGGAGAATGATAATGAACACATTCTAGAAAAAGAAGAACCAATAGCTTCTAAACAACCAGAAGTCATCCAACAGCCAGAACAAACTCCAAAACTTGAGAAACCGATAGGAAACACTATCAATTTTAATTCGTCCAGTGAGGTTTGGTATCCAGAAGGTTGTCAGTATCCCTCTCGTAAGATCGATACTCGCTTTGAAGAATTAGTTAAAGAATTCCAAAAGAAAACTATCCACGATAATGGAAACTATTTAAAATATTCATTAGCAAAACCCATCAAAGATTTCAACGAGTACCCTTTTTGGAGAGAAAACTTTTCTAGATTTGCCTTTGATGGTAAAGTACTAAAAGAATTATTAACCAATAAACAACGAATGCTCACCAAGAAGAAGATCACTCTATGGAAGCAATACCAAGACCAGAATAAACTTTGGCAAAAAGAAAAGGTTAAAATGGAGCAACAATTGAAATTGTTGCATCCACCTGATGATGAAATGAGACGGGAGATCGAGTCCTCTGATATGAAAAAGCAGCAGCAATTCACTAATTTTGATCAATCAGAAGCACCTAGTGAAGATCCAGTGTTTACGAGTAGAAGATCTCGAAGACATGGAGATTTGGTGACCACCGAAGCCGAATTCCAAGAAATTTTACAAAATTTGAGTCGAGAACAAGATGAAGATCCATTGGTCAGAGCAGAAAGATTGGCAGCTCCAATTCCAGACATGATACTAGACCCCACAGAGAGAGATAATTTAAAATTTCTAGATTCAAATAATATTGTCAGAGATCGAAAACATTGGTCAGAAAGAGTTAAAACTGACTTTTTTGATAATTTTTCTCTCCAGGAACATGAACTATTTTGTGAAGGGTTTTGTTTAAATCCTAAACAATTTGGAGCTATTTCAGAACACATGGGTGGGTTAAGAACAGCCTCCGATTGTGTAGTTCATTATTACGTTACAAAGAAGGCTGTCAATTATAAACAATTATTAGCTCAATTCAAAAAGAGAGCTTCTAAAAAACGTGGCCGTGGAAAACAAGCAAGATCCAGAAATGTATCGCAATCGCAAACACCTGTTTCTACACCTATAAGTGAAAATACTCCATCAGAGTTCTTCGAGATGGAACTAGATAATCTGTCCAGTTTTTCGGTACCAATAATAGAATCAGAACCACAAAGTGAGCAACTTTTTACCGATTCAGGTCGTAGAAAGCGAGCTGCAGCCCCAGAATTCAAAGGTGAAAATGAAAATGGGCAATCGAAGAAAAAGCAAAAGAAGAAGAAAGAAACTGTAAATGGGGCTGTTGAAAACAGCGAAATCACCGAAAGTATTTCTTCTGAAAAGGTTTTAGAAAATGAAGAAAAAAGTGGAATAGAAACAGACGAAATGAATCAAGCAATAATGTCAGATAATATTGACAGTGATTCCAAAGAAAAACGAAAGACCATTTCTAGTTATTGGAGTATAACTGAGGCTAATTTATTCCCCGAATTATTGTACAAATATGGGACCAAATGGACAACAATTGCAGACGAATTAGCTACTAAATCCGCTACTATGGTTAGAAATTATTTCCAACGTAATTCGGAAAAGAATAATTGGAATAAAATTGCCGAAGATGCAGATTATAGATTGCAAGCTAAATTTGCTGCTGTGTTAAAAACAGATGAAAGCGATAGTACTTCACCACCTAGTAGTGGAGCTCCTGCCAATATCCCCATAGGTACTTTCCAGCACGCACCACTGCCTAATAAACTACCTGAGATTAGTGGAGCGCCTTTCAAGGTCAATATCAATTCGTTATTGACTCAATCACCAAATAAAGCGGCAACTGAGACCGATTCCAGCAGTATCGCACCTCCAGAAATCCCAAGTTCTAGCTCTTCACAACAAACAAATGTGGTTCCACTGGAAGAACAAGCTCCAATTCAAGGTTTGCCGTTAGTGCAAGGTCCTGAGCCACCTGTACTTCCTAAACAGAATGTGGCCACTGCTCCAGTCAGATCTTCCATTATGAGCTTGTTGAATTCAGAACTGCCAGTTAAATCGGTACCTCCAGAAGGACAACCAGCTCCACATGTCAATACTTTAAAAGATTTGCTAAACTCACCTTCGGTATCAGCACCTAACTCGTCGAGTGAACAAGTCACTAAAGGTAACTTGACTAATATTTTATCTGATTAACCTACGCCCATACATAGTGTAATACATACTTAATGAGTATAATTGTATTCAAATTGTAGCAAAAATTGTAGCAAATCTCAAGCAATTTTTTGAGCCCAACTACCTCTTCTACAGCGCATATACAACTCGTCAGCTGTTTAACTTTCCCAATCAATGTCACTGCCTTCTGTATAACCACCTCCCTCTTATAATACAATTTTGCACCCACACAAAAATGGTGCCAAAAATTTCCTCCATATAAAACCTGCATATAGCCTGAATAAATTTTTCAATCAAAGCTTTATTGCAGAAATACAATTCTACCTACTGTCAAGCAAACTGAGAACGTTGAGAAAATGTCGTTAAGGCAAGTGTCTAAAGCTACTGGAATCAAGCTTTTCAGCAGAAGTTTCACTTGCGGAAAAATCCGGTTGCAAGACCCTATTATTGAGGATGTTAGGGTCGATGAAGCAGGTAGACCTTTAATTCCTTCTAGTTTAAAACAAAGAATACAGGAAAGCCGGGTCAGAATCGATATCAAGCCCACTGTGACCAATGAAGCCATTAATAATTACGAAAACGAAAGATTGAGAATTGTTCCCGGGTTGAAGACCTTTTTTGGAGGTAACCCAATTCATGAAGATAATATCAACCAAGTAAATGCCATAATCAGAAAGTATATCAACTTACCAACTAGAATAGTCGACAATGAAGAGTTACGTAATAGCAAGTTCATTTCCATCGAAACATACAGAGAAATGTGTCAATCTGGGACCAGATTGAAAGATATTCATTATAAGGAATTGACCTCTCTTTTGCACAGATTAAGAACTATTGATTTGCAATTAATGCCTAGTGAAGTCAAACAAGTATTGCAAAAGTTCCAGAGCAAATCGTCGATTTTGACGAAGCAAGCAAAGGTATTGAAGACTTTGGACGAGTTTGGAAGAGCAAAAGCCGTAGGAAAAAGAAAGTGTTCCGTAGCAGAGGTTTTCTTGACCAAAGGGGAAGGTGAATCGTTAATAAATGGTAAGTCTTTAGTGGAATACTTCCCAGACCTTACCCACCGTAAACGTATTGCTTATCCATTGCAAGTAGTTTCGCAAGAAGGAGGCTACAACATTTTCGCTACTGTTAGCGGAGGAGGTATTTCGGGACAAGCTGAAGCCATTATGTACGGAATTGCCAAAGCCTTAATTATCCATAACCCATTGTTAAAGCCAAGATTATATAAGGCTGGTTTGATGACTAGAGACGCCAGAATCGTCGAAAGAAAGAAACCTGGTAAGGTCAAGGCTAGAAAGTCTCCAACCTGGGTCAAACGTTAGGTCCATTTCATGTATATAACATTGTATATAATAAACTATTAACATTAGTTAGGTGTTTCTGTAGATGACTGTAAGCTCAGATTATGCGGTAAGCTAACTGTTTGACTAAACTTCAAGACTCTTTTGATAAGTGTTTTATATAGCAGGTGTCTTCGGGACTTTCTTTTGTGAATACAAGTTTCATGCTATTTATCGAACACTCGTATCTAGCTTGCTCTATTATTGTGTATTTAATATCGTTACGTCAATACTTGAAATTTCTAAAATTTCATTGTTTTAGCTCTAAATATATATTGGTAAATCATACATGTTTAAAACAATAGTCTAGTGCGCATCTAACTTAACCGTTTCTAAATCTAGAAACTCGCAATCTACCTATTCACAAAGAGATTCCAAGAACATCAAGGTCGATTCGATTTCTCCTTTTTCGAATTTGGTGATTTTTCCTTGGAAACTGGCCCCTTTACCACCTCCTTTCAAGTTAGTTATTCTTTGTTTCAATTCTGGTTGTAAAGCTTCAGCTTGCGGTCCAAGAATCTTAACCATACCTCCGTTTCCTGAAGCGAAATCACCGTTAAGAAATACTACCGTCTGTTTATCCTTCAAGTCAACAGCGCAGTCTTTGGTGCTGTTGATCAAAGTAAGCAACTCCTTTTGTAACAAGGTCAAATATTGCGGATTGCTATCGGCTTTGTATGCGAAATCTATCAACTTGTCTTTTGTAGTGAAATTAGCAAATATTCTTGTAGCTTCGATATTGGCTAACTCTTTTAATAAATTGGACTCTCTAGAAAGTGATTTTTTGTAGTTCACATTCAACTGCTCTGCTTTGTCCACCAAGTCGTCCATTGGGCTCGATAATTCGCTACCAAGCTGTTTCAAAATATCGTGCTGTTTTCTGAGGTATTTGTACACCCTAGAACCACAGATGAAGTGCAACCGAGAGTGTCCTCCACGAACGTTGACTTGATGCAAAAGCGAAATGGCTTGGATCTGCGAAGTGTTCTGAAGGTGAGTTCCGCAGCATGGGTTTTCATCCAAATCACCAATCTTGATCACTCTAATGATACCTTTAGAGACGTCGTAATCGTCTGGAACGTTCGATGAGTGGTTGTGCTTCTCCTCGGGAGTCAAAACATTAATTGGGATCGCCTTCAAAATGTACTGGTTGATCTTTTCGTTAACTTCATCTACGATAGTTTGTTCTACAAATTTGGGTAATTCGATATAATTGATAGTATCACCCATAGACCAACTTACGGTCTCTAAATCGTACGTATCAAACACAGCAGACAAAAGGTGTTGTCCGGTGTGTTGTTGCATCAAATCAAGACGTCTTTCCCAGTCTACTTCGACAGTGATCTCGGTACCTGGGTCTATAGGTTCGTTGGTGATATGCACCGCAGTTAAGCGGTCTCTCAACACTGATTCTACTTCAATAACTTTGTTATCGGGTAAAACCATTTTCCCTTTGTCAAAAGGCTGTCCACCACCTTCAGGAAACAATACAGTATCGGATAACTCGATGGCATATTGTTCGGTATTCGATTTTGATGATTTTTTGTCTTTTGGTACATATTTTGCGCTGGAAATGACTTTGGTGTTTAAAGTACGCAAGAATGAGTCTTTCTGACAAGCCAAACCTCCGACTATTGCTGCCATGGTGGTATTTGATGAGGAGTATTAGGAAGAATGGTAGTTATCTTTAAATTTCTGGAGAGGCTGCGCGCAATAAGCCGCCCAAGGAATAGGTGCGGAGTCGTAGTAATTTTACCGAGAGTCACAAGACCGAAGAAGTTGGTAAGCATAGTGGTAAAGATAAGTATAACAGTACGGGAATGGTACTGGGTAGTCTTCCAAAGGCGGTGCTGGTATTAAAACCAGTAACAAGTTACAAGTATCTATTCTACCCAAGAAAAGTAATATTTAGTGTTTGATGGAATTGAGATATATAAGCTGTCAATAATTATAAATTGTGTAAGTTCTCTTAAGTTTTCTTAAGTCCTCTCTCTAAGTTCATTAAGCTTTCTTTACGTTCTCTCAAGCTCTCATTAATTCACTCTTTAAGTTTTCTCTTTAGGTTCATTCTTTAAGTTCTCTTAAGTTCTCTAATTCTAGTCCTAAAATCTATGCTACCAATATTATGCTGATGTCTTTGTCCTATTTTCTAAAAGCAAGACCAATGATTATGGTCGAAGCCAACACGGCGATTACCCCCGGTATGAGAATCTCGTTGGAAATACCAGGAACAAAATCATTGGATTTCTTAGTACTTTTAATCATGTCAATTGGAGCTGGTTCATGGGGATTGTGAAGATATAAATCAGCCTTATCATTGCCTAGGGTTTGAGTAATTTGCACACATTCAACTAGATCATGGTCAGAGGTAATTGAAACAATATCTCCTTCGTCATCAACGTAACTGATAGCATAAGTCTCTTCCAGTGTCGAATCTCCGCTCTTCAACTTTTCAAAGTCTTTGGGCACTAATTTGGAATCGACCAATTGTCTCAATTTCTCTACCCCATCATTAGGGTCCAAATTGATTCTGTGGACTCTACCAAGGATTGCTGGCGATTGGAATTTGAAAGTAAAGGTGGTCAATTCAGAGCTTTTCAAGAATCTGGAATTGGATGATTTTACAGCTGCTTCAACATGTGATACAGAATCAGAGGGCTTGATATCGACATTAAACGATTGGAATTCCGAAGGAGTAACGTCTGGAGTGCTACCAGTCAAGGAGTCAGAGTGAACTGAATCAGAATCGTCATGAAGTCCGGTCCAGAACTTGTTCCAGGCAGGACCTTCTTCGATGTCTTGAGAGGTGACATCGGTGGTAGTTTCGCTGGATTCGATCTGTTTGATTTGGTTCAATGTCGCGTAGGTCAACTTCAACACGTCTACAATTCCCACAATATCGTTATCTTCGCCTACAACGGGCAAATTCAAGTAGTGTCCATCAAACATTTGTCTCAAAGCTTCTTGAATAGGTAAGGACAAACCTGCCACATCGGGATGAGGAGTCATCACACGAATGATGGAGCATGTCTTTGGATCCAAGCCAGCAGCAATGACTCTTAAAACTACATCTTTCGAGGTAAAGATCCCCTTCACTTCTTCGTCGTTGTCTTTGACCAAAACAGCAGTAGTCTTGTTTTGTTTCATCAAAACGGTAGCATCGTAAACAGACGCTTTTTCCGAGATGTACACCGGCGTGGTGTTGGCGTTCAACACCGTCAGCAAAGTGGGTCCGTTCATCTTAGTTTTCAAGTCTTCAAAGTACTGAAAGATATGGGATGGATGTTGGTCGGGTCCGATTTCGGAATGAACCGAGTTTAACGCTTCATAGAGCTTCTTGGACGAGGTGTGCATTCTCTCGAGCTTTTCCATCTGTTGTGCGTAACATTTGGTGATGTCTAGAACACCTACAATGTGGTTATTGTCGTCCAAAACAGGCAAGTGTCTGAACCCTTTTTGCACCATTAAGTCCAATGCCTGCGATGCTGGCGACGATGCCTGGGCACACAAAGGCGATGGAGTCATAATCTGTTCTACCGTGATCAGGGAAGCATTCAATCCTGAGCCTACGATTCTAAATGCCAAGTCTTTGGCTGTAAAGATACCTATCAACTCACCAGCGTCGTTAATAACCAAGATACAGTTTTCACGTTTGGCCGACATGAGCTGGGCCACTTCGTAACCTGTTAAACCGACTTTACAGATTATTGGGTCCGATGGTTTCAAAGATAACACGGTTCCTGGTACTGGTTTTTTGTGTTTGGAATTGACACCGCCGTGTCTCTTTTTTTTTGATAGATCATTTTCGATCCGCTTTCTGATTGCGTCGTCCCGTTTAGATTGACGTTTTCTTGACTCAGACACTGAGTCGCTGGAACGAGAATACATTGGTTAGTGATTAATGTTTAGATTTTGCGAGTAAATAAATCTTTTGTTTTTGTTCTGACGTAAGAAAATGGAGCTGCTTAGTCATCAGAATCTACCGTGGTAGCGTACTACGACGGTGTAGGACACAGTGATAACGAATAGTGTATAATGTAATATAATGTATATAGTAGAATGATGTGTGTAATAGTATGATAGTATGTAATTCAATGCTGGTATATATATTGAATATTAGTATATAATTGAATGTTCGTATGTCATAGAATGATGATATGTAATAAAATGGTAGGGGTAATTGAGTAATGGTATACTTCCCAAAGGTAGTGCCGGTGGTGGTGCGCGTAGCACGAGATGGTAGCACTCTCACGGCAATACTCTCACGGCAGTAGATCTGCACTATTTCATCAAATGCGTAACCTATATATATTCTCTTTATTCTCTTTACCTCTATATGACATTGTTCACAGTCACACCGCAATTGAAAACAGTGCTAGAGGCACACAACCATCCTGTGAATGATTCAATTTCTCACACAGAACTTATTCTGTTTTACAACACTTTTCATCCTACAGATTCGCTCTTACAGCTAATCAGATTGACCTCCATTCAATCACCTAAACATGAAACAGTAACCATCGCCAAGTCGCAACAATTTATCAAATCGATGAATCGTTTAAGATTGCAACAAAAGGAAAAAGAATACCAAGATCTTATATCTGCCAAATCCACCTACAACACACTTTACGAAAATAGAGAGTCCCAGCAATCTATAGCACAAATGACTAAAGAAGCAAACTCTCACATCACCACTATTTTTAATATTTTTATAAGTGTAGCTAGTGTCATGTATGCCATTTGGTACTGGACCGATACCTCGTGGAAACTACCACCTGGGGCTCGGGTTTTACTCTGTTTATTCTTTGGGTTATTGATATTGGTTGCTGAAGTCGTAGTTTATATGAGTTATGTAAATAAAATTGATACGGCTCGAAATAAAGAGGTGAAGAAAAAAGAGGTGAAGAAAATCATCAAAACCATCACATTTTAGTCAATAAAGCTTACTAAAGGTATTTTGTTTATTGCTTTCAAAGAAATCATTTGTCATTATTCATTTCGGGGTTTCAATCATAATGTTTGAATAATAAATTTTGCTTCTCTGAGTGTTACTATCTACTTGGAATAAGAGTACTTCTTTTAGCAGGCGAAAAGAGTTCTATGGGTTCTGGTTGATTTTGAATTGCTCCATACCGATGAGATGTAATTTGACACTGGTTCCAATGTACATATTCCTAGAGTTATGAGATCATTCGGTCTATAAACTATATCAAAGCATAGTTGCCAAGTTTAGAGAAGACATAGGTGTTGGATGTTGAACTACCGTAATTTTCATGAAGTACTTGCTAGCATCAAATTCTTGTAGAACCAGAAAATCCAATATCATTTAGGGAAAATTGCTGAGTTATCAGATTTTACTCAGTATATGATGTGAAACCTGAAAACCTTACAATTCAATGTTTTCAAGAAGATATTGAACAGGCTTGCAAGGATTTTCACCCCATTGATTCTCCACAAAAATCAAACTTTGAAAAAACGTCTGTTAATTCACAACTAAATGAACAAACTACCTCATCAAGAAGTACTCGTCAAGGAAAAACAACCAAGGAACATTCATCAAGACAATTCGAGCTGTCTTAACCACAATATTAAAGTGGGACACGCTATTTGTATATTCTTGCCCTTAGGCGGTAAGGGGATTTTCGCACCCAAACAAATATCCAAAGTGTTGCAAAATTAATATACTTTATTATTCTTTATCTTATTATATAGAATATACATTTTATCATGAGTTCTTACGTCGATGCGTTCACCTTAAAGGGTGTTTTCAGAATCATATTTGGATTCCCGCTTTTCGCCTATTTATATGGCTTTCTCCAGGATTATATTATCGCAGTTGCAAAAACAGCACCACTCCCTAAACATGTAGCTTTCATCATGGATGGAAATAGAAGATACGCTAAGTCCAAGAACTTAGCATTGAAAGATGGACATGCTGCTGGCGCTGAAACTTTGATTAATATCTTGGATATCTGTTTTCGCTTGGGCATTGACCATATTACAATCTATGCGTTTTCAATCGAGAATTTTAATCGTTCAAAAGAAGAAGTAGATACTTTATTTAGTTTGTTAAGAGATAAATTGCAGTATTTAACCGAGTACGATCACCTGTTTGCCAGATTCAATAAAGTCAAAGTAAGAATCATTGGAAACAAGACCTATATTCCCCAGGATATTCTTGAGGATTTGAATGCGGTGGAACAACAAACTAGCGATCCTGGTAACACTAGAGTTCTATATGTTTGTTTTCCTTACACCTCGCGCGATGATATGGCTCACTCGATTGCTACTGTAGTTCAAAAGAAACTCAATCACGAACTTGATCATATAGATATCGATAATATCAAAAATAACATGTATATGGGAGAAGACACGCCAGACCTTGATCTCTTAATTAGAACTAGTGGAGAACATCGGTTGTCTGATTTTATGCTTTGGCAAGCAAACAGCAATTGTACTATTGAATTTACCAGTAGTTTGTGGCCAGACTTTACTGTTCTAGAACTAATGAACATAATTTTGCGCTGGAGTAGTAACAGAATCACTGAACAGGAAAATAATGCAGCATTAGGTTTGAAACCAACCTCCGATAATTTACAGGTGGTTAAATCTGTTTTGAGTGAGTTACCTAAACCCCCTCCACTTCATTCCGTTAATGAGAGAACTTAAACCACAGAGTCTAAGCTGCTTACCACGTTTGGGTTAAAGCTGCTTACCTGATATTGCTAATTACGTGATGGCTATACTATTTCTATTCGAGGAGTATATATATATACAAGGTGTTATTATAAAAGTGAATTAAATATGGGTGTCCTAAGCGGAAGCAGATCTAGCCTTTTCAGCAAGTTCCAACAATTTCTTCTCCTGTTCTTCTGGGGATAATTCTTCATTCAAGTACACATTTGGAGCAGTAAAGTCTTGTGCTCTCAAAACAATACCGTTAGGGTTTCTTTCGTTGACCCATCTAGTCGTCACTACTGAATTCAATGCTTGGTATAAATCTTCCATGGTGTGGGCTTTTGATAATAAGTAATCGTTTATATCAAACCCTAATTTCTGTTGTAATAATTTGGCAAATTTAAATCTGAAAGATAAATCATACAAATCAATGCCACTATATTGTTGTTCATCTATTGTTTTTTGAGTTAAATCTTTATAAGTTTCATTTAAGTATTGTGCTAATTTGTCAGTGCTACCATAAGTTGCTTCGATATCTTTCTTTGAAACCGATTGGAACTTCCATTGGTTGACCTTAAAGTCAGGCATATCAGTTTCCGGGTCAAAGGGAACATTATTAGGTGAATTATCTTTGTTCAAAATGGTGATTTGAGCTTCAGGATCAATTTCGAATTCATCTTGATTCTTAATGATTTTTTGTTGTTTCTGTACTTCTTTTTTACCAAAAAAGTCTCCCAAGAAGCCTCTAGGAGCACTTGTGGTAAAGCTCCTTATGTTAGCTCTATTCAACACCCTAAATGTACGCAACATGTTTCGCTTAATTACCTAGTGGTTCATACTGAAAATTTTGTGTGAAAAATTCAAGACGAATGTCGTACAATCCAATCGCAAAAAGATCTAATGTCGCACGAATTATACAACTAATGTCGTACGACCTTACCCGGATAAATAGAATATATGCCGGAATGGCTGCAAAAAAGCAAAGTATATCCAAGTTCCCCGAGAGATCCACCTAGGTTCATGAGGACATATCACCCCAGCACAAGGCTGTTTGGCTACTGGCTACACACACCTATTATATGCTTCTTCAGAGTTTTTCGTAGAAGCTCTTGAAGAGCAAATTTTAAATAGCTAATTGAATATATTGCTGTCTAGCTAAACTACTGTTCTGCAAGTCATATATCTAAAGTTAGTATATAAGTTTCGGACATTCCGCTCGTGTTGTTTTTGTTTTGCCCTTCTAATGCTTCTTCTGTATTCTTTTTTTGAAGAATGTTAATGTTAAAAGCCCCATAACCAAATAAAACCCAATACCGATGTTTTGTTGTTGAATAAATGAACTAGAATCAATAGATGCTCTAGCATTTATGTTTGATTGAGAATCATGAAATACGTCATAGTTTCTTCTTCGTAAATTTGCATCATTTGCATTTCCGTTTTCAATAGAGGTGGGCACACTGGCCGTTGTACTTGTACTTGTACTTGTTGGTTGAGGTATGGAAGAAGATGAAGACCCCGAACCATTTGTTGTAGTTGTTGTTATGTCCATGTTCCCTATGTCACACCATCCATTTACCGGAATGCAATTAATATATTTACACCATTTACAAGTATCACTGCCGTCACTATCATCAGTAAAGAAATTTTTGGACAACATTGCAAAGTAGATAATGGCCAAAGCTAGAGCTATGATTCTTGCACATACCCAGATAATTACTCTGCTAGCAATCTTATCTTTATAATTATACATCGGATTCCAATTATTCTTGAACTGTTGTATGGTAGGAACCAGAGCTTCATAGGTAATGATTCCATCGATATATACAAACCATGGATCTGGTAAAAACACAATAGCTAGTAATATACCCATTGCAAAGCCTCCAATGTGGGAAAAGTTGTCCATTCCAGGTAATAAACCTAAAACTAATGATACTACGATCTCGCCAATCATAATAGCAATAAACCATCCATAGTGCTTAGTTCCGTACATATTACCATTCTTTCTACCGCAGTAAATAAACATGATCATATTTACAGCTAGGATACCAAATAATGCCCCAGAAGCTCCTGTTGATGCAATACCAGTAGGAGTGAAATTTGCTCCCAATAAGAACCCAGCAATACCACTAGCAATATAAATAATGGCGTATTTGAGTATACCTATACTCCTTTCTACACTAGATCCCATGACTACTTGTAATAACAAGTTAAATATGATATGCAAGAATCCAGCGTGCAAGAAAATGGGTATAAAAATCCTATACCACTGATTTGGTGCCCACTCATTATTTACTAATTTGATAGTCGATAACCCACATAATTCTGAAAGATTACATACATTTGTATCCACGGTAGTTGAATTTGCACAAGGAAATTGAATGGTGGTGTCGGTAGTCACTTCGTTCATAACATGCATACAGGGAACATATCTAGCCCCCATATTGATTAGCAAGTAAGTTGATGGTCCTAACATTGGATTGAAATAAGGCTGTGTCTGGAAAGCGCTCCCAGTTAAGATAGACATTCGAGCCAATTCGACGATAAACACCACTATTTGGATCAAAGTAACAATGATGGTGAAATAGGGCAATTTTGTCCAGTGGAACCTGGGTAATCTACGGAGATTTCGCAATCTGTTCTTTTCGTTTTGTTTTAATCTTATTTGTTGCTCCGTTAACGGCTCAGGAAGCAGCTTAGTTTCGAAGTCTTGAGACGGAACAAGTGTTGATGTATTTTCTCGCAGTCTAGAATCGTCTTCGTCCTTCAGAAACGGATGCGGTACCGCATTAACAAAGGTATTAAAATTGTCAGAATATTCGTTTTGAGGGTCATAATCGTGAACTAGGGCACCTTTTTCGCTACCATATGTATTGGAAATACCACGATAACCAGTATCTTTGTTTGGGACAGATGGGGCTGTGTGGTGGGTTGGTTTTGGCGGTGTAGGTACTATATTGGAGACGCCAGAATTGAAGTTAAAATCAGAGTCTAAGTCTCCAGAAAAAGGATTAGACGATACTTGGTAGGCACTATTTGCTGAATCGCTATTGAAAGTAGTGGTGTTCTTATTCATATTTGTGGGTATTGTGGGGTTTATGATCTTGTGATCTAAGGTAGAATATAAATTTGTCTTATTATGATGCAACTGGTCGTTAGAATGGTTTAATGAGCTGTTTGTATACGGTGTGTCATAGTTCTGGTGTCCTTGAGCACTATATCCGTGGTGGGTTTCGTGGTATTCGTGGTGGGTTTCGTTTTGGCTTGGGTATAATTTATGAGAATTAGCGTGTACGTTTAATGGAGATGAATCATGGAACGGTGATGGATTTGTATGCTGGTTTGCGCTATAGGTATGGCTGTATGAAGAAGGGTGTTTTTCGTCAGGTTGTTGACTCATATCTTAAACGAATATATAACGAACGTAGTAGGTTAATAAATTTAAAATATCTAAAAGTTTACATGTATGTGAGTCCAAAAAGAGAAACATCGCGATGGTGCAGCACCTCTCACTAATTAGTGACAGGTTTGGCGGTGGTAATAATTCAAGGCGCGACCATTTATTTTCATGTATCAGAGGACGATGGAGGCTTAATTTCTCGAGCGAGATGGGGAGGCAGTACGCAAGCTTGGGCCAATTTTCAGCGAGGCTGGCGGTGCGAGTGAATACTTGGCGGTGGTGCGGTCTGTATCTGATGTCTGTATCTGCTGTCTGATGTCATAATTTTACTGGTAGGAGGTGCTATATTTATTGTTAAAAATAGAATGACATCAGTGAACTCAATTAAGTTAATTAATTAGCTCCTCAAAATTAAGTATCCTACCTTAAATTTATATCCGTCAAAATAGCACTACGCTTGCTTGATTCCAGTGAAAGTAGTACCAAGGCTCAGAACACCTATAATGTGAAAATGAACCGATCGTGCATTTCCCCAAAAATCATATTTGCAATGCTTTACATCTACTTATCACGTTTGTGATCTGCATAGTCGTTAGCACTATTTGATCTGATTCTTGGTTCATTCTGTGCACTTCTTTAACACATCTAATCTACAGTATTTATGCAAGATATATATTAATGTACAAAGGGTTCTATGATTAATCTTTAAACAAAGCATCATTAGACAATGGATCTTGGGCCAAAACTTGGGCTCTCTTCTTCAATTTTCTATCTTTAGAAGCATCGGCTCTTGATTTGGCTTGTTGAGCAGCTTGTTGTTTGACTTGTGCTCTTACGAAGTTTGGTGAAACGTACTCTTTATTTTCATAGATTTTTGGACCACCAAACGACCCTTCTAAAATGGTGATTAAAGTTAAAACAAATCTTGGTCCAATTTCAACCAAGTTCAATTCGTCAATATTTACATCTGAAGCTTCGCTTTCTTTGGTTTCCAAGGTCTCGTTGATTTGATAGTTTCTAATCCAAATCTTACCATCGACAATAGAAAAGGTCATCACATGATCAATAAATGGTTTCGATTTTCTCGAGTTTGGTGGTACCCCAAATGTATGAGTGAACAATTCCTTCAATAATTTGTTGTGATCGGTGCTTAAAAATGACTTATCAAAACTCAAAATTGGTCTCGATCCTTTCAAACAATTCCCAGTGAAATTCAATTCGTCAAGAGTGTGCAAGTTTTGAACATGGAATTTTAAAGTTGGACCGTTAGGTGGTTTGGAGATCCAGAGGTATAAATCTTGATGCTTTCTTGCTTCAAAGAAAAAAATATTATTACAGTTATATAACTCGGCCACCTCGTTTAATTGGTACAAATTCTTTTTACTATCAAACTTTGGTTCCTTTCTACCGTGTGGTAATAATTGCATCAAGTCTTGAATAAGGTGACGATGTCTGTAGGTGATACCCCGAGAAGTAATCACTAACAATCTTTGTCTATTGATGTGTTTGGTCTTTTCACTAGTTTCCTTACTAGATTTGGACTGTAAAGCCTTATAGATTGCCGACATCGTTTCAATATTTGTGTATGTGTTTCAATCTATACTACTGTGCTGTTTCAAACTCATCTCATCTCTTAAGTTTTTCAAAATCGCGATGGGCTGCAAGAGTTACCCGCACTTTGATTTCCTGTAGATAGCGCGGAGCAGTTGAAGTAGTCGATAAGAGTTCATTTACGGTGGTATAGATGAATAAAGAAGTAAGCTATGGAGCTGATGGGGCTCCAAAGGTAGTTGGTTTATTTGGGCCACTTTTCAGTGCAAGTTTTGGTTAATGGAAAAAGAGCAAAATTTCGCACCCATTATTGCCAGGAAGGAACACCTCCACGGCCAGGCGACAGGAGATGAGGGAAAGGAAAAGCATTATCGTAGCATTGTTTATGAGCTCCTTCTTGATGTCTCTGCCAGTTTGACCTTCACCTACGAACTCTAGCATCTATAATGCTTACCCTGGATATTCACCGTTCTATACACTCTACACGCAATTCTGTCGATCGCTACACCTACTTAGTCCACAGTACACAATTGAACCGAGCCCGTGATAAGGAGCCATAGTCTATCTTCAATTTGCGAACTTCTTTTCATCATTCAACCCATTCTACCCATTCTACCTATGCTTGCTTGCTCTTACATGGTAGCGCCGATTGCACCAATACTTACCCTTACACCCTAGGCTGATAGTATGTGGAACGAGGGCACAATAGTTTGGTCTCGATAGTGTACACACTTATAGCTCCCATTCGTGTAAGATCTCTAATACGTAACTACAAACGTAACTATATTATCGCACACCCAAAGTATGCAGAATTTAATCGCATCAAACCGTTTCTACAATTTTACCTCTAGTGATACATTCTATTGAAATGATATTTAAAGTATATACCAAGCACCTAGTACTAGTACTTGATGGAATTAACCAGTAATGCAATTAATGATATAATATCAATAATATATTCTTGTGCACAAACAAAAGACGCTACAAAGCATGCTTAATGTTTTTCTTGTAAGTGTTTGGCTAAGTATTCTTGGACAAACTTTTCTTCTTCTGGAGAAGAAGCATTAATGGATGGGTGCTTTGGTGCAGGTGGGCCCCAAGGTTTTGGGGCAACTAAGAATACAACAGCCCCTAAAGTGGCAAGGGCTAATTGATGTGATGGGACGGATCTACCGAGAATAGTGTAAGCAGCAGCCATTGTTATTTAGTGTACTATGTTTAAAGTGTTGTAGATATAAATTTTCATTTTCTCAGAAAAACTCGGTATGGATTTTTTGATTGGTGGTAATTTTGTCACGTGCGTTTGCCTACTCGGAAATGGGATTTTCGAGGGATCTGTCGGGATGGCAGTTCCGGGGGTCCCACAAAGACAATTTTGCAGCCAAATGTATTTGATAACAAGCTTCATAGTGTCTAGTCATATGTGGATGGAGTACATCAATGACTATAAACTATTTCGGTGGAACACATACGATTAATTTGTCTGTATTGGGAGGAAATGGTGAGATTGATTCTTTATCGCCGTATTCATTTGATTCATATGGTGCTATGTCTTCTATAAAAATACCCAAGAGACAGAACAGATTCAAGCGGTTTTTACAAATATTCAAAAGAAAAACCGGTCTCAATGAGGAGACAAACAAGTCTAAACCATTGATGAAATCAAATGCTTATTTATCATCATTTTTCCCAATAAGAACATTTGCTGTTAAACAAGACACTGTAGAAGAAAGGTTACAAACCACAATGGCTTCAATGCGATTACATACCAGCGATTACGTATCTCCTTCGCGAATTCAGTTATCGACAGCTGCAACGCGGGATTCATTACCTTGGGCGAGGATGAGGACCTCAAATATCATTTCTCAAACTGCTATCTCTTCTCTAGTTAACATGTCAGACGCAAGGGAAACCTTCCATAACGTTACAGAAGTACACTCAATTCACAGTCAACCTCCATTATCGCAAGAAGCATTAATATTAGACGCTGATAACTCTCTGAATTCAGCTTCCACTGGTTACAGCTTTAATCGATCAGAAATAAGTAGAGTCAATACAAGGCGTCTTACCATAACTAGAAGACCACAATGGAATAGCTTGCCTTCTCCCATAAATATCGACTTTTGGCATCATCTGTGAATACTATGTTTATTGAACATATATTACAAGGTTATCAAACAGATTAGGAAGACTCAGGAAATTTTAAAACAATTTCATCTTGGTAATATTCACTGCATGTCAATTGATCTTGAGAACTCCGAATATAGCACCAATTATTGGGTTGTTCGTTGAATAACATTCTAATCTTTGCAAACCTCCTTCCGGCCTTACTTTTATATATCAATCCCTTGAATTTCTTGAAGGCAACTCGCTTAACGGAAGATTCTCCAACTTCAATATACCTAGGAGCAATATAAACCTGTCCAAACTCGCCTTGGTTAAGATTGCATTCAATTGATTCGGTAAAAACAAATCTTTGAACAGATGTTATTGAATAAGCTAGACCGAAAATAAGCATAATCTGACCAGAGCTTTGCAAACCAAAGGTATCTTGGACAGTAAGACTACGGATGTAGCTATTTTTGATTACGCATCCGCCAGAAGTAGAGCATGACAAACAATCAGAAATGGGAATTAAATCGAGGGTGGATTTCACCAGTATTTGTGGAGGGAAGAGATATTGATTCCAATTTCTGTCAGTTTTATTATAGTAGACCATTGATTTTGACTCTTTGAAATAAAGGGCATTTTCAATGTTGTTCATATATTTGGAAGCATTGGCGAATTTCATATCATCTTCATTATTTAAAACAAATATGTTTCCTTGGCTGGAAGTAATTCCAATGGGAGTAAATAAATCATAATTTGATAGACTTTCTACTAATGGTGTGGGACCAGTCAAATCAATTACCTTGCCGTATGATTCATTCAACACAACTGGAGTGCTCGATGAAAAAGCAGCAAAAGCTAGAAAAATTATACTTTGAAACATGTGAAAGAAGTATGTAATGGTTCTGCAAATTTTGTGCTGATAAGCTAAGCTTTTATATTGATAGTCTGGTCTGGATCACTCTCCGATATTTTGCTATGCATAAGCTTATCTTTCGTCCTGCTTACCTATCGCAACAAAACAGACACTCATAGTAATATTTTTTTGAAAATTACCATAACAAAGCATGTTGTAGTGTTACATGTCATAAATAATCTAATCCCCAGATCGACATGGTATATCTGCCACTTTGGTGTGCTATGGTAGAACCATATGTATTCATATATGCATATTTGTTCTGATTCGCACTTATTTTTTGCAGCCAAAAGTACCACATTTGCAGCCATTTGAAGCTTAACAATTTTAAGGACACAAAAATCAACTTGCTATACGCTATGTCGTGTATAGTTCCTGAGTGACCTGGGTCATCTTCTACACTAATTCTGCAACCAAACCATAATCTGCAGATTTTGCCTCCCATAACTCATGAACCCGATTGTCCACAAATCTTCGACTTTTTGATACTACAAATTCCTTTAAAAGCACATTCACCTCCCTCCACCACAGCCACAACCTACTCCTCCAGCACCAACTCATCAACCCCCAAATTGCTCCCATCGCTCCCATTTCTTCATCTGGCTGCAAAATAATTAATCACGTGATCACACTCTCTAAGAAAATTCTTGAGATGGGTTAACAATCTCAAATCTATACTTTTCAATTCTTTTGCTAATACCATGATTTCAGACAGAAAAAGGCTCTCGAGTGGCTTGAGTGTCACCTCGAAGGTGTTTGTTCGGTCGAGAAACGGAGGTGCCCTTAAAGTGGTCAGAGAACACTATTTACGTGATGATATACCGTGCTACAGTAAGTTGTGTAACAAATGTCAAACTATATTGAAGACCGATTCGCAAGGGAAGTTGCCCTCGTTTATCTTATCCGACACTCCCACCAAGACAACGTCGGGCGTGAGCCATTACGTCGTTGTTGACACCAATATTGTCTTGCATGCCATCGATCTTATGGAGAACATGAACTGTTTCTTTGACGTCATAGTTCCACAAACCGTGCTAGAAGAAGTCAAGAACCGTTCCTTCCCGATCTATCAGAGATTACGTGCCCTTGTTAAATCAGAAGACAAACGTTTTATTGTGTTCCACAACGAATACAATGAGTCTACTTATATTACTAGAGACAAGAACGAGTCCATAAATGACCGTAATGATAGAGCTATTAGAAAGCTCTGCAGCTGGTACTCGAACCATTTGAACAACAACAACTCACAGAAGCCTATCAGCATCATTTTCGTGTGTAATGACGCTAATAACCGTAGTAAAGCCCTCGCTGAAGGCATACAGGCCATGTCTTTGTCAGATTACATTGAAGAGCTCAAAAACGCTGACGACTTGCGAGACTTGATCCCCGTAGAGATCAGTAACGGTGGATTTGATAAGAATGCTGTAGAGACTTCTTTCCCTGAGTACTACTCAAATTCGAGAATTATGGCCGGTGTAAAGAACGGTACTTTGTACCAGGGTATGTTGAACATTTCGCCCTACAATATCTTGCAAGGGACAATTCAAGTGCCTCAATTCAAGAAACCATTATTAATCATTGGTTCTAAGAACCTTAACCGTGCTTTTAATAGCGACTCTGTAATTGTCGAATTGTTGCCTAAAGACAAATGGAAGGAGCCCTCATCCACTATTGTCGAGGAGGGCAGTCTCGGTGCCAACGATAACCCTGATGGAGCTGATGACGAAGATTCGGCGCAAGTAGCCAACATTATCTCCGATAAAGAGCGAGTATTGTTAGCACAAGAAGCATTGAAAGTAACCACCACAAGCGATAACGAAAACAAATTGCAGCCTACGGCCAAAATCGTTGGTGTGATGAGAAGATCCTGGAGATACTACGTGGGCCAGATCGACCCTACTTCTGTATCGGCAGACGACACTGGGAATGCTTCCAAAAATTGCTTTGTTATCTTAATGGATAAACTCTTACCACGTATCAGAATAAGAACTAGAAAAGCTCGGGAACTCATGGGTAAAAGAATCGTGGTGGTAGTAGATTCATGGCCCTCTACCTCGCGTTATCCTAACGGACACTTTGTGCGGTCTTTGGGAGATATTGAGAGTGCTGAAGCTGAAACTGAAGCTCTTTTGTTAGAGCACGATGTTGAATACAGACCATTTTCTAAGAATGTTTTGGACTGTTTGCCAAAAGAAGGTGATAATTGGGTAGTTCCAGACCTTACCAACAACGACGACCCACAATTGGCCAAGAGAGTCGATTTGCGTGACAAATTGGTGTGTTCCATTGATCCTCCCAACTGTGTGGATATCGACGATGCCTTGCACGCAAAACCATTGCCCAACGGTAACTATGAAGTTGGTGTCCATATTGCTGATGTGACACATTTCGTCAAGGCTAACACTGTCTTGGACCAAGAAGGGGCTGCCAGAAGTACCTCCGTGTATCTTGTAGACAAAAGAATCGATATGTTGCCCATGTTGTTAGGTACAAACTTATGTTCGCTTAAGCCATACGTGGACCGGTTTTCGTTTTCTGTTATCTGGGAGTTGGACGAAAACGCCAACATTGTCAAGGTTGACTATATGAAATCGATTATCAAATCAAGGGAAGCATTCTCTTATGAGAAGGCACAAAATAGAATCGACGATGCTAGTCAGCAAGACGAGTTGACTAACTCCATGAGAATTTTGTTGAAGTTGTCGAAGAAATTGAAGCAGCAAAGATTGGACGCTGGTGCATTGAATTTAGCGTCTCCTGAGGTTAAAGTTCACATGGACAGTGAAACCTCCGATCCAAACGAAGTGGAAATCAAAAAGCTATTGGAGACTAATTCCTTGGTGGAAGAGTTCATGTTGTTGGCCAATATTTCTGTGGCCCGTAAGATCTACGACGCCTACCCCCAGACTGCCATGTTGAGAAGACACGCACCACCACCAGCCACTAACTTTGAACAGTTGAACGATATGTTACGGGTACGGAAGCCAGGCATGACTGTGTCGCTTGAATCATCTAAAGCATTGGCAGACTCGTTGGATAGATGTGTTGACGAAAAAGATCCATACTTCAATACCTTATTGCGTATTATGTCCACCAGATGTATGATGGCAGCCGAATACTTCCCATCGGGATCGTATGGGTACCCAGAGTTCAGACATTATGGGTTGGCTGTTGATATCTACACCCATTTCACCTCTCCTATCAGAAGATACTGTGATGTTATTGCCCACAGACAATTAGCCGGTGCCATCGGCTACGAGAACTTGGACTTGAGCCATCGTGACAAAGCCAAGATGGAGTTCATTGTCAAAAACATGAATAAGCGTCATAGAAACGCCCAATTCGCCGGTAGAGCCAGTATCGAGTATTATGTTGGCCAGGTAATGAGAAACAACGAGACCGAACACGAAGGTTATGTCATTAAATGCTTCAACAACGGTATTGTAGTATTGGTGCCTAAGTTCGGTATCGAAGGGTTGATTAAATTGGAGAATTTGGCTGCAGATGTCAACAGTGCTGACTATAACGAAGACAAGTACGAGTTGACGTTCAGCGATCTCCAGGGCCAGAAGAGAACTGTTGGGGTGTTTGACAAGGTCAAGGTCGACGTGAAGTCAGTCAAGGACGAGGTGAGTGGTAAGAGAAAGGCGCAGCTAGTTTTGAAGTAGTTACGATATAACTTGTACATTAATATATATTATAGAATGCATACCTAATAAATTATGATGTTTAGTTGCACAATATTTACATACGTAGACTTTCGTTATTGATATAGTACTCATGAATGAATATTCATTTTAATAGTTGTTTCGCTCATTAATTGCTGGTGTTTGCCTGCTTCATTACTGCGTTAATTTTGAATGTGCTTGATCAACTGCTCAATGGTGATCAATTTGATACCGAATTTCTTTGAGAAAGCAACACAATCGTCCAATCTCATCATTAAACCGTCTTCGTCTCTTACCAATTCACAAATGACAGCAGCTGGCTGTTTGCCGGCCAATTCACACAACTGTACTGCAGCTTCGGTGTGACCAAATCTGTTAGCCAATAATCCGTCTACTGCTCTCAAAGGAACAATATGGCCGGGTCTGGTGAGATCATCCGCTACCGAAGTTGGTGCGGCCAAAGTTCTAGCAGTTACGGCTCTATCGTGGGCAGAAATACCGGTGGTGGTGCCAGCCTTAGCATCACAAGTTACCGTATAAGCAGTACCATGTTTGTCTGTGTTATTCTCCACCATAGGAGGCAAGTTCAACTTATTGGCTCTCTCGTTGCTTAATGGGGCACAAATGAACCCAGAACTGTGTTTTACCAAGAAAGCCATTTGGCTCTGAGTAATATTCTCTGCAGCAATAATCAAATCACCTTCATTTTCCCGACCTTCGTCGTCCATTACAACCAAAAATTCTCCATTTTTGAACGCTTCTATAGCTTCGACAGTACTACTGAATGGTGACGACATTATGACTTCAAAACTAATCTGTGGTTAATTATTGCTGTTCAAATCGAGTGAAATATTTCACTTTTATATGTATGCTCGGTTAGAGAGGGTAAGCAAATGGCTCTAGCCTTCCGAGCTTTTTTCTCAGAATTTTTCAGGTCGTTTTTACCAGTATATTAGTAATGAGATCGTTCGATGCGTGGGGCTGCTGACAGTGTAGATTCGTAGTTTGTAGGTGTTTACTCGTATGGGAGTTTTTGAACCCTTTGAAGCATTCTGTAGTTGAAATGTTTAGCTGATGTAATGTCGAGTTTTGTGTAGTTTATTACCACATGATTTCGTTAGTCATAGTAGCAAGATAGTTGCATGAGCAAATATGGAAATCAATAAAGACTTTAAACGAAAATGATGAGCCGATAACTGAGAGCTCTTGGATATCAATGACTTGAGAACTTCTGGATACCAACTAGCTGAGAACTTCTGGATATCAATAACTTTGGTGTGTAAAATACTTGCACTATGGTAAACTACTAGTGTAAGTATTCGAAAACTCGTTTTGCAATTTGAACAACTAAACTCATCCTGTGTAGTCAATCTATCTGCATAGCCTAATCCTGTACTATCAGAAACGTATTCTTTGCTTTAAATATTGTTGTCTTAGTTCCGTTCAACTTGTTCTATTCGAGCAATGTAACTTGCTATTAAGGATATACATTATCCGTTTTGTTCTTTATCAGAAATATGATTCATTAATATTATTTGTACTTTCCATCTCTTGTAGCTTTCTCTATGTCCTAGTAGATTTCCTGCCATCTTTTCTCCTTCTTCTTCTTTTTCTTCTTCACTATTTATTATTCGCATAAACATAAATTTGCAGCCATCACAAATTGCAAAATCAGACAACGCTACAAATATTTAAATATTTACCGACTTATATATAGGTGGTCTAATAATTACAGTAGTTCCTTGGAAACAAGCCAACTGTATCTTTTTTCTCTATTTCTTATGTTTCCTCTGCTTCTTGTTCTCTGTATATATTTGGCTGCAAAATTATGTACAACTAGGACAACCAACCACAAAATACGTAATTTTCAGATTAAATTGAACCGCTAGCTTATTTAATGCCATTATTACCAAACCGCCTGCCTTTTGCCCTTCTACCCTACTTACCTCCAACTAACGGCTCTTCTTCATTGGCTTCATGGCAAGATCAGTTATGGTAGCGCCGCTATATCTTCAAAGGTCTCTCAGTTCAAATAAATTCCAATTACCAAGCAATGAGCCAACTTGATCCCAGTGGGTTTTCCAAATCTTTTACGCTGAAATATGGCGAGGACGAGTTCTTCTTCCACAAACTCGAACTAGAAGACAAATTAATCTTCAATATTCAAATTAATGGCATCATGGATACAACCTTCGAATTACCCATAGGCTCAAAGCATGTTATAAATTATACCCCCGGTAGCAACATCGAAAACGATGGAGTCGAGCCAAAAATACTCGTAGGTAATCATGCTAACCTTAAGATCCAAATTATAGCCGGACAGCTCTCAAAGTTGTTCCTTAAGTACTCTTCGAAGTCTGTGATTCTTTCCATTGGTTCCAAATGGTTCGGTCAAGATCTTCAAAACGACGATTTCGATAAGTTGATGTGGGTTTCTGAGCAAGTGAACAAGCTCTTGACCTAGAGTATGTTTTTGGCCCATTAGAAATAATAAAAAGGCGCAAATGGTTATTGTAGAGTGTTTTTAAGGTGCTCTTCATCAGAGTAAGCAGCAGGGTATTCGTAGTGAAATCTTTCAAAAACGGGCAATTGGGCTGAGAAAGATAGTTTATGGACCCATGGTTTATTTGGGCCAATTTAGATGTGATATAGGTGTCTTTTGCGAGACTTTACTGTGTTGATGTTACGTTCAATACTCTGTACATTTGTTATATTACATGTAAATATCTAATAATATCTATGGTGGTGCTATTTCTTCTCCTTTGGCTTAACAGCAACTAATCTTTCCTTTTGGCCAAACACTAACTTATGAGGGGTCATAAATGACGAAATAACCTTGTCGTCGATTTTGGATCTTCTTTCTTGGTAAGCAGCCACGTACTCTTGGATGGTAGAAATACACTCTTGTTTCATTTCCCCAGACAAAACTTCACCCTTTCTGTAGCCTTCGGCCAACTTTTCCAAGTGTTCGTCGTCGTTGTTGAAGAATGACAAGTATTGGTAGGCTACATCGACTTCTGGATTACCCCCGTATTTTCTGTGTTCTTCCACCGAGGTCTTACCACCGGAGAAAGCGTACTTGTTGATCTTCTTCTTGATTTGGTTTGGAGTGTCATCCATAAAGATGGAAGTAGTGGTGTCGGAAGCAGACATCTTGGTAGAAGCACCTTGTAAAGCAGGGAAGAATTTGGCGTGGATCAATGCTGGTTTGGAGAATTTCAACTTGTCAGCAACATCACGACACACTCTGAAGTATGGATCTTGGTCGATGGCACAAGGAATCAAACATGGAGTCTTAGGTGGTAAACCCAATACATCAGGGAAAGAAGATGGGAAGGCAGTTGCGATTTGAATGGATGCAAAATGGATCTTACCGATACAGTCTGAGTCCTGGAATCCAAATACGGCCTTAGCAGTCGAGGTAGTGATTTGTCTCGAAGTTCTCAACACGTTTTCGTAGAAAGCTCCTCCCATGTATTGTAAATCGGAGAATATAAAGGTATTTTCTGGGTTGAAACCAACGGCAATGATGTCCTTGGTGTTTTCCACAGCGAAACGTTTGACATCTTCCACAGTTAACTTAGGCTTGAACAAGAACTTTTCGTCATCAGTCAATTCTACAATTAATGGTACATCAAATACATCCTGTAACCATTTGGTGAAGATAAAGGGAACCATGTGTCCCAAGTGCATGGAATCGGAAGATGGACCTCTTCCTGTGTAAAGAAAGAATGGTTCACCACATTCGTACAAATTCAAGATCTTGGTCAAGTCTCTTTCGGAGAAGAATACACCTCTCTTTAAAAATGGATGTGGTTCGTATCCAGTGACTTCTTTAAATCTTTGCAAAGTAGTTTCGTCGATTTTTCTGGTACCAAACTGTTTGATCAACTTATCGTAGTCGATTACTTGAGCTTCTCCATCAACAACGGCACCTTCGACTTCCCATGGAGTGACTTTTTGTTCTACTTCTTTAGCAGCATCATCTTTGATAGATAATGATTCAACTTTTTGTTCTACTGACATTGTGGCTGTTTTCCTCGATTTACAGATGATTCTGCTTTATAACAACACTGACAGCAAAAGATATGAAATGAGCTCTAACAACTAAGTATAGGTGATCTAGCAGGGTAAAGTGTGAGTCTTGGTTATCGATTGAAATTTTTCAACTCTTGGGTTATGTGCAGGTTGTTTTATTTGAAGTGGATCAAATGGGGGTAAGAGACAAGTACTAGATATTGAAATAGTGGATGTGATTTGGTGTTTCTGATGTTTTTGAAGCATTAGTTGAATGAATTCGAAAAATGAACGAATTTGGAGCAAAATTGACAGAATTGAAGCAAAGTTGATATATTCTTTAAAGACACTTGAAAGGCGAATATCAACGGAAAAACACTTTATTTCTATTCATCCGTCAATTCCTAGTGTATACTATGAATTTATTTGCTGTTCTTGTGTTCTTTTGTAGCTTTTTTGCCGTTTTTAATAATTTCCTCATGATGGCCTAGGGACCGTAGAAAGGTACTGATCTCACGTATAATCGACTAAAATCATCGAATGTATCTATCAACCCTTTCTATATGTTCTCTGTTCCATTTTATATGTAAATCCAGCGTATGACTACTACATTGCAAATTGTGCTTAATGAAGAAAAGCACACTTTTTATAAATGGTTGCAAAATTTTCAATTTCGCAGCAAAATATAAAATATAATTCAACTCTTTATTCTCCACAAGACGATAAAAACTACAAGCAAGAAGTAATATCCAAATAAGACCTAAGTATAACAGTTTAATAGTTCGATTGATTAATCAATTTGGTCGTTGCGTAAGTTATAATCCATATCTTATTATCTAGGTAGGCTCTGCGTTTCTCTATTGCTATCTCTATATAGAGCCACACAGGAGAGTCTAGTTCTGCGTACACGAAAAATCATGCACAAACTACGGAGGTTTCTAGACAGGTTTGCTAGACTTCTCTATTGGCTGCGCTTCAGCTGTGGCTACTACACCCCCATAATTACAACTTCATACAACGATAATATTATTAGTACATTATGTTTTCTACACAGAGTTATACGTATTGTTTATTTAAACCCCAATGCAAAAAAACAACAAAAATTATAAACAGTTACAAACTTTTTAATTAAGATAACTTGATTAAAAATGTAATTTTTGGAAGAACCATTTATTTTTACCAGCTTGATGTTTTTCTTCTAAAGCTTTCTTGACGACTTTCTTAGCTTCTTCTCTTTGGGATGGTTCTTCTAAGGATTCAGAAGTAACGACAGATTTGAAGGATTCAACATCTAAAGAGTATCTAGTTGGCATTAAATGGTTGTAGTTAACTAATTTAACAAATGGCTTAACTTTAGTTCTTTTAGCGGTTTTCTTGGCACCTAAGTTCTTGGTAACTTTCAATGGGTTTCTTTCAACACCAACAACAATGGCGTGAGGGAATGGATGAGATTTGGTACCTTCATCATGTGGTTTAACAATGACTACTTTTTTACCAGCAAATCTACCTCTAACAACAATAGCTAAAAAGTTAGTATTTACACATATATTTGATAATTTCACCGCAAATGTTTCTTCACAGTCATATGGTCGAGAAAACACAAAGATTTCCAGCAAAAGAAATCGCTTGATTTGATACCTTTCCTTCAATACTTCATGATGTTCAAGACCGATGACATGGGTATGAACGACAACTGCTTGTTGACGCTGGGAAACGATTTGGTTATGATTCCATTGGTTCCTATTATATTCTGACTGTTACATACCAACTTTACCAGATTTAATGAATTTAGCCATCTTTAATTAATTGTATAGTAAATAATTTAATTATGAAAATTTTTCAATCTTTTTTCACTTACCTCTAGTGAATGAAAAATAAAATTTTGAAAATTGCATCACGTGAGTCACGCCGCACTCCGTAGATGAAGGAACGAAATGTAGTAAGCATGTTTGTGTTACCAAAATGGGGGAATTGCGTCGTGCGGTGGAGCAAAGGTTGCTCAGGTGACTGTGTGACTGCCATTTCTCATCTATGTACACAATCACCCTTCTCCACACTAAATAGCACTAGTAGTAGGCAACAACTAAATACTCCAATTTAAATAACCGATCCTCTTCCTAAGTACTAATTCAGCACCCATAGCAGTATCAATATAACCTTGCAACCACTCCCTCTAAGGGTTAACACTTTCCATTAAATAGCGGATAACCGAAGTATATCACGTGAAGAGACTAACCATAGGGCTTCTTTTTCAAACTCGCACCGTTTCTCAAAAATTCCAGACTACCTGCAGTCCCACGATTTTTTTCACCTAAATGAAAAACTTTCGGTGCTCTAGCTAGGTTCGTTTTCATTCATTAAATTTGTCGATCGAAACCAACTCCCCGGCTTTCCACGTAATATTCCGACAAGTTCTATAAGTAAAATGTCTACTCAACAAGAAGCTCCAAAAAGATCCTTCGGTGGTAACAAAAAGAGAGGTGGCCCAAGAAGAGGTAGAAGAGATGATGGTGAAAAAGGATGGACTCCAGTCACCAAATTAGGTAGATTAGTGAAGGCTGGTAAAATTACCACCATCGAAGAAATCTACTTACACTCTTTACCAGTCAAGGAATTCCAAATCATTGATTTGTTATTACCTGAATTGAAAGATGAAGTCATGAAGATCAGATCTGTTCAAAAACAAACCAGAGCCGGTCAAAGAACCAGAATGAAGGCTGTTGTTGTTATTGGTGACTCTAACGGTCACGTTGGTTTAGGTATTAAAACCGCTAAGGAAGTTGCCTCTGCCATCAAAGCTGCCATTGTCATTGCTAAATTATCTATCATCCCAATCAGAAGAGGTTACTGGGGTTCTAACTTAGGTCAACCACACTCTTTACCATGTAAAGTTACTGGTAAATGTGGTTCCGTTTCCGTTAGATTGATTCCAGCTCCAAGAGGTAAAGGTATTGTTGCTTCCCCAGCCGTCAAGAAATTGATGCAATTAGCTGGTGTTGAAGATGTCTATACTTCTTCTTCCGGTTCTACCAGAACCACCGAAAACACCTTAAAAGCTGCTTTCGTTGCTATTGGTAACACCTACTCTTTCTTGACTCCAAACTTGTGGGCCGAATCTGCTTTAGCTCCTTCTCCATTAGAAGTTTACGCTGAAGAAGCTGCTGCTGGTAAGAGAAGATACTAAGTCATTTGCTTGAGTTAGTTTTATATCTTGTAATAAATGGATTGAATAGTAAGACTGTAGTTAACGTAGGAATAGTATGATGTGTGTAAATATTGAACGCTTCGCAGTAAGAAATAGTTACTGTTGAAGAATTAGTGTTGGGTATTGCAATCTACAGAATATGTTACTTGTAGTTCTACAGAAGTAAATATATTGTGTTAAACAAGTAAAGGAAAACATAATTGTGTATTAAAACTGATTTTAAAGAAAATATAATATGGTGTTAAATAGAGAACTATAATGTATAAATAGATCAAAGAAAATATAATGTGTATTAAATAGTAGTCCTGTAGTAAATAGTGTTCTCATAGAAGACATATAATCGGAATAGCCTACAGTATCCAAACAATAATTAATGCGAGTCCGATGACTATGTACTTTCTTCCAGCTATAGTCGAAATAGGCTATGGCCCATATTACGATCGTTCTTACTCCTTAATTCCATGTCTAGACCATGTAATTTTAATTTTTATCTTCTATTGTTAAACACTAATATACATTAAACTAATCAAATTAATCCTGGACAGCCTGTTCCATAACTTGATCATCGGGCACAGCAAACGCTCTAGAAGTCACATTGGCTGCAGACGAAGTAAAATTAAACGAACTGGCACCACTGTTGCCATCTTTAGACCATGTAGTAGGTTGAATGGTTCTTGATGCTGGATGTTGATACTGACAGTTCTTATTAGCACACTTATCGCCAAATCTACACGGCTCGGGAATAGGGTGCGAAAATGTACAGTCGAGTCTTCTACACTCAGCTCCAGCACGACAAGGAACGGCAGAAGTGGCGTGTCTTCTGGGACACTTGTAGTTGGTACACGATGTACCGAATTTACACTGCTCCAAAGCAAGTTCCTGCTTGTTTTCAAAAGTAACTGGTTTGGCCGTTGCTGGAGGTGGATGTGCTTTTCCACACTCGCTGTCAATGCAATTCTTTCCGGCAGGACACCAGTCTAGCGTGGTTATCGTGCCTTGTGGATTAGCAGGAGTTGGATGGGCAAAAGGACAGGTATCTTTGGTACAGTTGGCAGCAAATTTACACGATCCTTGCTGCACCATTATCTGTTGATGTTTTCTCTCTTTGAATTCTTTCTGTGATTGCTCCAATTTCGCAATCAACTCTTGATCTTCGTCTGGGTGCAAATAGTTACAGGTTCCTGGGGGATTGGTACAGTTAGGATAGGCAAAACAGTTCTTCGTTGCATGCGCAAGCTCACAATCTTTGTTCTTACAGTACGGGAAGTCGGGACACCGTCCTTTGGATGCCTTGGACACAAATTTGGTGACGTTGGTGCTATTGGTAGACAAGTTCAACATCTTTTCCAAATGCTGAGGGTTTTGTAATGCAAATGATTTTTTGGTGGTCTGGTTGGAAACATGGTGCGAGTTGTTGGTTCTAGAGTCGAAATTTCTCGACTCGTAGTTTCGTGATGCTTTTGCTTTGCTTATACCGCCGTGAGTGCTCCTTACTGCTTGTTGGTTTCTTGCCACAAACGATTTAGGTCCATCTGGGATCTTTACTCTGGCTCCAGATGCTGTCATTGCACTGGGACTCTCTACTTGGGCTACTGAGGCGGTTTCTGCAACCACTGGAGCTGTTGGTACTGCAGTAGGGACATTTACTGATGGTGCTGGTACTGCTTGAACAGGAACACTGGGTGCTACGGCTGAAGACGCCTCGGAAACCAACCTAGCAGCTTCGTTACTTACTAACTGGATAAATGACTCGTCTATGGCGATATCTGTGATGGATTTGACTTCGTTTAAGATGTCTGATGGGGGGCGGTTGGACGCCATCAAAATGACCATGAACTCAGCGATGTCGCTGGCATCTTCGTGCACGCCAAAACGGCTCTTTAACTCGTGCGTCAAGTTGTGTGTCAACTGCTGACCCACTCTGTCGTCGGGGTTGAACTGGATTGACATATTGCTCCTAGGGTAAATAGGATAAATGGTGTTTTAGTTGCAATCAAGACCATCACTGAAAATTTAAAATCTATCACGTGACATGGGGTCACGTGATATGGTTGCAAAAATGGTTGCATTTGAGGAAGGGTAGAGGTTTATATAGTGGGTAGTACCCTTGTGGTGATGTACTGTGGTGGTACCGGATGTGCACGGCAGAGACAGGGTAATAGGCTTTAACTAGTGTTTTGGTGATTTGCTAGTTCTGGCTACATTTGGTGGTTGTATCCTTGGGATGTGCTGCAGTATCTAATGGTTCTGTGCATAACCGTAGGGTAGCCTTATTTGGGTATCATATTTTCAAGGAACAATCATCAAGTCATGTATGAAAAGTATAGTATAGAGTGCAATACTTTTCTAGAAAATGGGCATCGATTTAGAAAATCTTAAATTTGGGCTAGATATTGTTTTTTAGATTATGTGTTGCACTAGTTACTATATTAAGGTTGTTCCATATTGCAGGTTGAACCAAATTGTAAGAAGTTAAACAGCAACAGAATATAGATCATACTTAATATAATTTGATGGTAATATCAGAGATGAATACGTTCATTACCTGCCAAATCAAATTTCTCTGGTTCTTTATTTCTCTGGTACTTGCTTTCTTGTTCCTATTCTGTCATCTAAAGAGTAATTCTTATCCAATCTACTAGGTTTATAATCATTAGTCATTACTCTATATACATGTTATCATTACACTGTCTTCTTCAATATCTCTTCATATCCATTTTCTTTCGTATTGTCTTTCGTATTGTCTTTCGTATTGTCTTCTTTTAGGTTCCATTCTGGTCTTCCTCTTCATACAAGCTGAAATAAATCCTCCGGAACATAGCCCAACAAGTGTTTCACCTCATATATGATCTCATCCAACGCTTCAGTAATGGACGAGGTTACCAAAATATAAGAATATAGCAAAATAAAGTCTTCATTGGTAATCTTTACATTAGGACATTCTGCAATTTGACTTCGGATTTCACTCAACTTGTACAACATACGATCCTTAGCGTGTTCTGGCGAAGCTGGTTTGATTGGTAGCGGGATCCCTAGCTTCATGGCACTAGCTATAGTATAGAAAATCAAAAAGATTCGATGTTCAACCTCGCTCCGCTCACTTTCAAGATATTCTAACACATACCTCTCATTCTTAGTGACATATGGGTCAACTTTGATCATTAAATTCATATTCTGATAGGCATTGATGATTTTCCACGTATTGTGAATCAATTTCTCGTAACTTTCTTGAGGAAACTTCCCTTTCAATCGAAATTCCAACGGTGCTTGTTTTAACAATACCTCACACTCATTCAATAAATCGTTACTTCCTTCCAATCCTTTGAGACCAATCAACCTATTCTCTTCGTTAAATGCCAACGGTTCACTATTCCATACAACCCCTAATCTTAACCATAACAATATCAATCCTCGTTTTAATCTTGATCTAGCACTGTTTGGTAAAAACAATGATGCCATCGTCAAGGCACAGATGATACCAAATGACACCGCTGCAAATCTATGAAAGGCAATTTCGGCAATGATGGGGTTGTCACCCCCTTCATTGTCGTCTTCACTATCATGTTGAATCATACTATATGAATATAAGGCAGTCAAATTATATGTTAACAAGATAAACCTGCCAAAGGCATTGTTTTGTTTCCAAAATATGATGATATAGAACGATCCTAACGAAATTAAGAACCCTGCTGTAGCCAATGCATAAACATTTGCATCGGTCAAGACCCAAATTAAATACGCTGCAAAGGATCCCAAGAATGTCCCTAATAATCTCCATTTTACTGTCATAGCAGTTCCTCCTAGCGATTTGTTCATCATAATACAAAATATAGCAATTGCCCATTCTCCTCTCCATGCCAAAAAAGTCTGCTTAGTTTGAGGCAAAAATGCAAAAATTGAGATGAAAAAGGCCCCTAATCCCACTCGAATACCAAATTGAACATCTACTCGTTTGAACACATTGAGCATTTTCCAAATATTGAAAGATAAATTTGGCTTACTTCTAGTGTTGGCTTTTTGACCCTGCAATCTCGAAAGTGCTGCGCTAAAGGTACTACTTTCTCCTGCGAGCGAGTATTTCTTTGTTTCACTTGAATCATTATACTTCCAGAACTTCATCCATTCCCAAGTGCGCGAGTCATTTCTAGAGTCTTCGTAGGTTTCTGTTAATTTAAGAAATTTCATTAATTCATCAGCAAAAAGACCTAGCAACGATGCAAAATTCCCACAACAGGCGGTGACTTCTTCCTGGTCCGTTTTGAATATAAAATCTGTAGATTGTTTAAATAGATCTTGATCATACAATTTCGCAAACGATTCAGCCTGTTTTGATTGAAAGAGCTCCAGAGAAATCTTTAGGGAGTTCTGTAAATGGGTTGTCTTTGCAAACCTATTGGGCGATTCCTCACAGTAATTCTCAAATGGAATCTCTGCCAAAATCCCCTTGATGGTAAAGATAAAGGACTTAATTGATGGCGTCAAATATCGCACAAATAAATCAAATAGTTGAGCCGAATTCTCTGCGGATTCATTAAAGTCCAGTAAATTATTGAGATTAGATATATTCTCCATTGACTGAGACAAGCGAATGATCTCAGACCTGTAACTCTTCAAGCTCGAAGTATCAGAATACTCCGAAGAGTGGGTATTGTGTAAAAGTTTATATTGCATCTCTACTGAGGTTCTCATCGCTTGTAAATGGATCGACAACGAGATGGTAGAAGATGTGAGCTTATCGAGAACCATCCATTCTTTTTCTCTGCCTTGAACCCTGAGCTCGTATTTTGTCTCGCCAATATTCTTCTGTAATTGGCTCACGTTTGATTTTAAAGCTACAAACATGTCATTAGACATATTCTCTCCCATTAAGAAGCAATTGGTCAATTGCGATAATATCGAAGACATGATATTGTACGAGTCGTTTAGCGACTTTCTTAACTCATCCACAGCACGAACCGGCCATATTAAATAGCAACACGATATAGAGATTATCACACCACAAACGATAACTTTCAAGGTAGCTATCAATCTTTCGATAGGGATTTCTGCCGCATTCATGCTTCCCTCCCGTACCAATAGCGACACGATTGTTATCGACGCTAAAGAACAGGCGGTGTTCAAAGTTGCTCGGTTGTATTTCTGTTTGAAGAAAGCAATTATTCCCAAAGATACTGAGCTAACTGCTAGATCGATGGCATAAGATACTTCGTCCGAGCCTGAAACGTAGAAATAGGTCGATATTGCTCTACAGGCAAACGATACCGTGAAACTAAATAGCACACAGATAACGACAAACATGCCCGTTTGGTGCATAGAGCCGATAGTTCTAGATGGATGGAAGTACACTGCCACAGTGGCTACCACATGCTTAGAATCAGTATTTCCCAAGAACTCGTCAAACGGTGTGTAGTAGACTGCCATAGAGGCGATGAGATAGGCAATGGAAGACTTAAGAACCATGCGAAAAGTGTTATTAAAGTACAAATTTTTTAGAGGCAATACTACGTAGAGAAATGCTATTTGAATCAAATTGTTTAAGTAGCCTCTAGGTACTTCTTCAGGAACCAAATTGGCGGAATTTGTGGTGTTATCAGTAGCATTATAGTGTAGGTTGGTAAGTGTTATCTGACGACGCACCCTTTCTCCGGTAATAGGAATAATGACCGAAGTTTGGCGATTGAGTTTCTGCCGCGGTAGCAACGCTCGCTCTTCATCGAAAGAAACCTCTATGTCGACGAAATCCCGCTGTAGGTCATGGGCTGTAACTGACATCGATGATGGTTAAAAGAAAGATGAAATTAAAGCAAGCATTTACAGCCGCGCAAAATATTTGGCTGCAAAATCTGTATATAGCAATGGAGGTGATGGAAGGGCTGTGGGTCGTAGAAGGTTAGGAGAGTAGTGAGGTGCTGGTGCTGGGATACTGGTAGAGGTGGAGTAGTGAGGTTAGCTTGGGAGTTATTTGTGTAAATTAATGTTTAGAAAACAATATTCTAGAATGGTGTTTGCTCTCTACTTTAATATTCACCAAGATATTTTTTAACTAATTAACGCTAATTGTATACTAATTAACGCTAATTATATACTAATCCGATATAATAATGTATATTTTTCAAATGAAGTTTATTCTATTCTTGAAGCTGCAAAGCTATATACTACTCTACCTACAATCGTTTTACTGTAACATTCTTTACTATATACCAATAGTTTTTTCTTGCAACACGATCTAATTCTATATACCATTGTACAATGACCTAAATACATGAAAATTGTCATTCTCTATACAATCCTGTTTGCGATCATCCTGATTCCCACAACGAACAATCTAGTCCTCAAATCCAAGGATTTCTTCAAACAACTTTTCGCATGGAACAGTGGCATTCAATCTAGCACACAATAAGAATACCCCCGATAACTTTCTGTGTAATGAGTAGGTTTCTTCTGGTGGTGGAGTTAATCTCTCGTTCAACATAACACTGATATTTCCTCTCACTCTGTCGGTGATAGTCTGTTGAGCAAACTTGAATGGCTTGCCTTTGTTGTCAATTGGAGAAAATGCTTCTCCCAATACCATGACCGAGTCTACATGGCAATCCACCATAGCTTGCGACTCTAAACCTGTCAAATATCCCAACTTTTTGGAATAGTATTCCACTTGTTTGCGGTCTTTCTTCACAGCTGCTCTTAAGACATGGACATAGTCGTCGATAAATTCATCAGAAAATTCTCTAGCTGCACCAAAGTCTAACAACTCGATCTTTTTGGTCGATTCGTTATATAAGAAATTGGCCCAGTTGGGGTCAGTTTGCATGAATTTCATTTTTATTTCTAATAAGGTTAATCTCATAATATTGGTGGCGATCCAATCCTTGGTAGCCTGATCCCAGTCTCCTTTGACGATTTCAGTACCTCTCATTCTCTCCATGGTTAAAACATGCTCTCCACATAAATTGTGGAATACACGAGGAACCTCAAACACTTCGTCGTCTTTAATCAAATCTCTAAATGTAATCAAGTTTTGTGCTTCTCTGATGTAATCGCATTCCCATTTCAATTCGACTCTAGCGTTAGCAATCGTTTTATCAAGAAATAATCCGGCTGGCAATAACGAACTTGCGGTTAAAAGCATCAACAAGTTGTTCAAGTCGGAATCAATGGAGTCGGCAACCCCAGGATACTGTACTTTAACCACGACAGGAGTTAAATCTTCAGTCACAGCCGTGTGTACTTGTCCAATAGAAGCTGCTGCGATGGGAACGTCATCAAACGATGCAAATAACCGTTTACGCCAGTTAACTCCCAATTCTTTGTCCATAACTTGTTGTAATTGTCTTTGGGGCATGTAGTGAGCTGAATTTTGTACTTTTAAAAGAATCTGTTGGATTTCTTTGGGTAAGATAGAATCGTCTTGAAACGACATCATCTGGCCAATTTTGAGCGCAGCACCTCTCATTTTGGAAAACTTTCTTGCCATACGCTCAATATTGCCCGGAGATAACACTAGAGACTTCATCGACATGGACGAGGTATTACCTTTAGCCAATTCTTTAAGCCCGGTGGTAGCAGCTCCAACAGTCATACCTGCTGCCAATTGGCCGTAGTGAAAGATTCTTGCCAATCTTGAAGAGGGAACCTGTGCTTGATTGAGTCTTATTTGTGGATCCAATTCTTCTTTTTCTCCAATTAGTTTCGATTTAGGCTTGTCGTCGGATAATCTAGTGGTAGAAGAAGAGAACTTTCTTGTTGATTGAAATCGAGTAGAGGTTGAAAATGATCTCGAAGATGAAGCAGGTGATTTGGGAGCTTTGGAGCTTTTCTTGTGATTGTGAATGGTTAATTTAGCCTTGTTCCACATTTCATCGTCAGCTGTATTGCACAACTTGTTTAAAAGAGAGTAGTTGTACCATTGACACAGCTCAGATAAAGTCGATTTGATCGACTTTGACGTTACTGTGACCAAGCTATTTGCGATAGTCGCTGCTTCAAATAGCGATTTGGACATGGTGGTAGCAATAGCTGAAGATGTGGAGAAGAAAGAAGATTAATTATATTTTGCAGCATCGAAATTTTCGCCTTGAGCATTTGTTAGGGAGAGCTCGTGCGGTGAGGGGAGGGCTAGGGAGATGGTTAGTGAGAGATCGGTAAAATTAGTGCGAACATTAGGGCGGTAGTGAGAAGAGAGATTTGGTATTAGAGACAACACTAACCTGAAGCAATTTGTGGATATATGGAGAACCATATAGCAAACACAGAGTAGATTGTGTAGCACATAATGACCGAGAACAACAATTTCAGTAAATTTTATATCTTTAGTGTAAAGACTGTATTTTCGTAGCAATTGATCAGAGGTATAGATTATTTAGAACATTTTTGTAGAAAATGGGTAAATGTAATAATTTTCATTATTTCAAGAATAAGGCGTACCCAAGTATTTATTTTCGATTAAGTAGAGTATAGATTACAAAATGGCTAGTAGAGCAATGATTCAGTAGACGAATAATCACATCATATAGCATCTGCACACTCTAAGCCGTGCAGATTGGCTGCAAGTTTCTACAACGCATATAACTATTGCAGCCATTTCGGAAAAATATAGCTCTCTCTCTCTTCTTGTACCTAATTTAAAGTTAGTTAATCTAGGGTTAGATACTAGACACTAGTAACTTTGTTCTTTCACCAATAGACGTATAAACATAAACATTAACAGATTCCATTTTTCGCAGCCAAAAACAATTTATGGCAAAGTCAATTCAAGAATACACTGTCATTTACCAATAGCCAAATCTACACCTACCATGCCGTTACCATGCTAAACAGAGAAAACTAGCGATAATTTTGCATCGATGTTGTCCGAAGAATCGGATTAATCGTATGTTTCGCAGGAGACGAGCAATGCATCTGGCACCAAATATATTCTTCTACAAAAAAGAGTAAGATTACAGTCTAAAAACTTCTTCAGTCAATTCCATGAGTATTGACAAACAGTACATCTCGGAATTACGCCACATGGCTGACACAAATGCATCACCACATACTTCTCTTTAACGTCACTGCCTCAATGTTGCTAAATTTATCCTGTACGTCATCACAATAACAAAGAAAATAACCTCGCAGCGATCGGTAGTAACGTACTACTGAAGGGCTTGGTCCGACTTGGCGCTAATCTAACACCTTCTTCTTGCCTATATAGTCAATTGACTGCTTTTGGGGCTAGGTTTCTTTTATTTACTTCTTCTTCAACTGTTGTGGTTTTTGTTAGTGTTTCTCAGTACAGGATCCACATTCGCTTATTACGGTGTTGATCTCATAGACCGGATATCTTTGTAGTTGCTTATCTGTTATAATATCTGACATTTGCTGTGTATAGAGTCTTTCTCTCGCTTCGTATATATCAATTGTTTGTTCCTTTGCTCACTCTCTCATTGAACATTGAACAATTGCCATCATGTCCAAGGCTTTTAATCCCTATGATACAGCAAAACGGAAATCGTTTGTTGAAAAACAGCAACGTGAAATGTTCCAGACATCCCATGCTCCTAAAGTCATCATCAATGACGATCCAATTATTCCTGATTATCCTATCGAAAAACAATTCAAGAAAAATGCCAATTACAATATGAAAATCGTCGTTGTTGGTGACGGTGGTTGTGGTAAGACATGTTTACTTGTAGCATATGCTCAAAACAAGTTTCCCGAGGTTTACGTCCCTACTGTGTTTGAAAACTATGTCACCGATGTCATAACACCCAATAATAAGATCTTGGAATTGGCCCTTTGGGACACAGCTGGACAAGAAGAATACGACCGGTTGAGACCTCTAAGTTACCCCGATGTCGATGTTCTTTTGATTTGTTTTGCGTTGGACAATTTGACATCGTTGCAGAACGTCAAAGACATTTGGTTCCCTGAAGTTAGTCATTTCTGTCCGGGGATTCCCATCATTTTAGTAGGAACGAAGGCAGATTTGAGTCTGCAGATCGATGCCGATTTGCCTATTCAATTGGCCACAGAAATCAATGCCATTGGATACATTCAATGTTCGGCCAAGACCATGTTTAACATCAAAACTGTGTTTAATTTCGCCTGCAATAGCTTTCAGAAACAGATGGAAGTAAAAGAACAGTTGGAAAAGACTTCAAAACACAGGCTATCCAAGGTATTGGGTAATGGAAAGTCTTCCGACTCAAATGGCTATCATTCTCGTAAACATTCATCGATTTCCAAGGGCCATTTCAAAAATACCAGTTACGACTCCACTGTGTTACTAGATCAGCCTTTGGAAGAGGATACTTATACTAGGAATCCATATGGAGACTTTGGTAAGAAAAAGAATGTTTACCAGGACATTAATGTTCCCAAGTACAACGAGGAGGAATTTGCATTTACTAGAAACGAGCGGAAGAAGAAGAGAAAGTGTATTATTTTATGAACCACCTTGTAATATTGCCAGTTGAGGAAGGATTCATAGAACTACCATGTAGTAGGCGCTGGTTTCATTAGAAAACAATTAGAGCAGTTCGTTAATCACAACGCATTAGAATACCACCAGACACTGAACCACGCACCACGGTATCACAGTAGTGCAAATTTAGAGCCATAGCGCAGCTAGAGTAAAACTAGGGCTCCAGAGCAGCTGCAACGGTTCATGGTTAATAATGTGTGTCCCGCTAAGTTAGAACAATCCACCATAGATAATAACCTAATAGTCAGCCAAGTTTAATTGAAAATTTCTGTAGTCTCCACTCACTAATTATTTTGCAGCCATTTCCACATAAATCTTATCCAGTCAATTTCCCAATTTTCCTCACAAAGAGAACAATCTTTCGTAGTGTCACCTATCAAAACCAACACCCATGTCCCCTACTCTTACCACAAAGTCAAGGTAAATGAATCAGAATAGGCTGTGCCCTAAATCGTGATTCCTGCGATTCCAGTGCGACTAACAATAGGCTTTGCAGCACTAGCGCGATCTAGGGCAAATTATTTATGGCACAGCCTAAATATTCAGTGTATTGCCAAAATAGAGTCAACTTATCGATTAGATACGCCAAATAGAGCCAATCTACCCTCTAAATAACATTTAGTTCCTGGGTTCGTTTCTTCTCTATGTAGTTTGGCTCCTCGGCATTTGTACTGCATCATAATTTTGCAGCCATTTTATCTATTCCATCTATAATCACCAATGTCCACCAATTCCTCCAATATTCGTCCAAACAAGCCCAAATTTTCACCACATCACATAAGCACCACCAGCAACACTCCCACAAACTTTCAGCCTGATTCAACCAAAAATAGCTTACTTAGTCCACCCTTTCTTCGGATACTGTTTGCAGCGAAATCGCGTTGCAGAAAAACTAAAATTTTTTATCTCCTATTAGCACAATCACCAACCACATGGCTACTCTGGTATCAGGTAGGGATCTGATCCCTTTGCCTCGCATAACTGTCGAGGACGAAGCTGCTGATACTACCACCGAAATTACGGCCGAAAATGAAGTGCCTGTAAAAGAATTGGACGCTGGTAACAAACCTAACGATCATTACCAGTCCAAGTTATCCCCTTTTCGGTATAAATTAAGACAATTGTGTCTTCCAAGCATCAGATGGGAAACCGGCGTGCTAGCCCGCCTACAGGCCCGAATTAGACATCCTGTTTTGGACTTTTACTTTGCGTGGACCGCAAATTTAGCTTCCCATACATTTTACGTTATACTTCTCCCGCTCCCAGCATGGCTAGGATCGATGTATATCCTTCGAGACTTGGTGTACGTGTTGGGTTTGGGAATTTACTTTACCGGGTTCATGAAGGACTTTTTGTGTCTTCCCCGTCCAAGATCACCACCATTGCACAGAATTACCATGTCAAGCTACACTACACAAGAGTATGGGTTTCCTTCGTCCCACTCAGCCAACGCTACAGCAGTAACTTTGATTATGTTGGCGAGAACTATCGAATGTCGCGATACTTTCACGCCATTCTGGTTCTATTGCACTATGGCTCTATACATTGTGTACTATGTGTCGTTAATCTTTGGCCGGATCTACTGCGGAATGCATGGGTTTTTTGATGTCACCGCTGGGTCGTTGATTGGGCTCGCGTTGTTTGTGTTCAGATACTGCTTTGGCCAGCAGTTTGACAACTTGTTGTTCAACAATCCCTTGCCGACGTGGTTCATGGTGGTGCTTATCGTCGCCTGCAACTTATTCTTGGTCCACATCCACGCGGAACCGGTGGACGACTGTCCCTGTTTTGACGACTCAGTAGCGTTCATTGGAGTGATAATTGGTCTCGATATCAGCTATTTAATGATGTTCAGAAGCGATTACTTGCTGACAAGGAACCTTGCTGGTGATCCAATTCTCATCAATTACTCTTACAGCAAGTTGGGGATTCTCTACACCCTTTTGCGGATTCTTTTGGGGATTATCTTGGTGGTTATCTGGCGGAGTATCTCGAAACCGGTCATTTTCACGGTTTTACCACCTATTTATAAGTTTATTGGTGTCAATTTGCCTAGAAGAAACTACGAAGCCACCGCATTCACAGCTACATCCACCCGACAAATTCGTTCTACTAGTATTTCCAACATCCAAGCCGGCAGAGACATTGGAAATATCCAGAACTTTATCAAAGGTGTTACTGACCATTCTAAAAAGGACGAAATGGGTCCGCAGACCGACATAGATTACTACGAGTTGGTGGATTACCAACGACATACCCATTCTCCGATAACGGTGAAACAGCCAATCGGAGTGTTCAAGCCGCGGTACGACGTTGAGATCATTGGTAGGTTGATTGTATATGCTGGGGTACCAATATTGGCTACCTGGGGTTTTGTATTTGGAACCGAGTTATTGGGATTAGATGTTAAAGAAATTGTCTAGAAATAAATGCAAGATTATGAGCATGGAAATTATGAGAATGGGCATGTTGATTATGAGAATGACGAGCAAGAAGATGATGAGGATGATGTGGATGAAGCAGAAGATTTGGATGAAGTAGAAGATTTTCCTGGGTATAATCGGTGGGAGCCATCATCACATATCATCTTAGTGGGAACATCTTCGCAGTATCATCGTAGTCAATATTGAACAGAGAGTAGTAGAATTACATGTAAAACAAGCAAACAACTACAATAATTGTATCTACGTTGGATGAGACTACAATCACTATTCACTGGAATTGTCTCACTTCTATTTGCTCTACTATTCATAAAAGCCACTAGTATTGCTGCGGCAGAATCGTCCCACAATCTGCCCACTCTACACCGCCCGCAACTCCACTGACCAACTCTAGTCTCAAGCCTCTAGTGCGTAGCTCTTAAATCTCTCTACCCTAAACAAATATATGTTCGCACTAGGTGCTAGATTCATGATTCTAGGTCTTTCCTTCATATATCTGGGGCTTTTAACATATTCCATTGTTCGCTAAACCTAGTGTTTTCGTATTTCCTTAATATTAGGTTCTCATTGTCATTATTCATTCTTAGTAATATCATTGTCGCACCAATTTATTGATCCATATACATTGTTGCGTCGATTGATTGATCTGTAGTTGCTGCATTACTAGTTTATTTCATTGGCGTGTGATTTCGTTCCTGTGACTTGTTGGTTGTACTTGATCCTTTGCTGGTACTTTTTCCATTGCTTGTACTAGTTCCAAACATCGTACTGTAGTGATATTGTGTTATTACCTCATACTGTCTACAGTGATTTATTCATAATTAGCGCGTTGTTTAACTACTATATTCTATAATATGAATGATCTATCTAGTAATCTATTCTATCAAAATAATGATATGAATCTATCAAATACATATGATCAATCCAAGAACAACCGCACCAATGGTGCTGCTAATGGTACTGCTAATAGGGCTGCTAATAACATCCCCAACGGTGCTAATAACATCCTGAATGGTGCTAATAATCGTTCACCTCAGATTAACGTAAACCCAGCCAATGAGTTCAATTTCACCAGAAGAAGCAAGTCCATCGACTTCAACAAGGTCACTAGTATTGACGACGTCTATTCCGTCATCAACCACAGATACCAGCAGTTGACGCAATTGTTCGATAACCATTCCGATTCAATAGATCAGTTGTCGTTTAAACTATCCTCCATGAATCAATCAATAGACTCCATAAAACAAAACATAGAACAACTAAATCAGCAAATGATCATCGTTCTTCCCTATTTAACAAACCAACCCTTACCTATTAATCAAGCAAAGATCTTGGAGATTTTCAACCATAATATGTCCAAACTTGGCAAAGACATTCAGCATTTATTCAATGCTAGTGTAGAACATCGACCCGTCGATTCATCAGATCCAACTTCGTCAAAAAATATCCCACTTGATTCATATTCTCCTTCGAATTCCAACAGTAATAATCAAGCAGCACATTTACCTAATTCGCAATTCTCGCCTAATTCTGCCAATATTGGCCAAATTCCTAACTCAATAATTCCAAATAAAAACCCAAACTTCCAGCAGTCTCTCGAATCATCGCCCAACCAAAATTCCCTTCCAACGAAGAAATCCCCAAATTATAATCCGTATTCGCAGTCACATTTGCAGCCAATCCCTGCAGCTACTGAAATATCAAGTCCACAAAGCAATTTCTTCCCGGGAATGAATAGTAGTAAACGTAGTGTAAATAAGAAAAGAAGTCGGGATGAAATGGATGAGCTGGCTCCTTCAAAATTCCTTCAATCGAAATCGACTGGCTTCAATAGTTCCAATTCCGTTCCTAAGGTAAAACTAGAACGAAGTTTGAAGACCGTTGCTGATATTTGGAAAGAATACGAGTATGGCTTGAATGATAAACCACCATTAAAGTTGCTTGAATTAGAATATGGAACCAAATGGAGAAACGAAACAGAATCGAGAACCTTCTTGCGGAGAAAGAAAATATATGAAGCGATTAAAATGGGTAAAAGTAAAGGCATCGATGAGCAAACGATTATTGAGGACTTGGAACTACATAGAAGCTATGATCATAATGGCCATGTTAAGCGGAGACCGCTTAGTTGGTTATGCACAAATATCCCCACTAAGTATCTCTCGCAACCATAATGGCTTTAATATAGTATTTCTTAATTGCTATAGAGTATGACTATCGCAAGCATATTACCTGAAGTTTCATGGTGTACCCAGGAATCGTATTTTGATATCATCACTTGCTGCAATTTTGCAGCCATTCTTAAATTTATCGCGTCTTAAAATAATTGCAGCTTAAAATAATCGCAGCAAGGCAGACTACAAAAATAAACCATGAAAAAACTAATTCTCGACATAACGTGGGATATCTTGTTACCAATGAGTATTTGTTGCTACCATTGATACAGTATACAGTGTATCATCGCTCTTGAATTTGCAAATATATTTTAGATAGAATTACGGTCGGAAATGCGTATTTCCGGGCGTTCGAAATTTGTAATACGAGATTAGATTGATTTACGGCTCATCGCACTTCGCATTTTTCAGGTGTATGCTAATCGTAAGCAAAGTTGTCACATCGATCAACAGGAGCTAACTTGTTATTTTCATGACAGAAGAACTCAAGAAACGGGCAGCCGAAGCTGAACCCATCGTTGAAGAAAATGGTGCCGTGAAAAAACAACATATTGGCAAATCCGTCAAGAAATTGGTCCGGAAATACAAATCCAAGGCCGTCGATGAGACCTCTCCATTAGGAGTATTACAATTTGAAATTGAGGAAATATGTCAGGAGTTCAAATTGGACAAAGAAGATATTTCCAATGACATGAAACTTATCTTAAACAGCGATAGTGACTTTTTACAAGCTTATCATAGAGTTGTAGAGCAAGTGAAGATTCTAAAATTGACATCTAATGGTGATGGTTTAGCCATTATTCCACACCCAGACGCCTCAAAGAAATACCAAATTGTGGTCGTTCCATTTGGGTTACCAGATGATGTTGTAACTATTAGAGTATTCAAATCACATCCATATTATGTAGAATCTGATTTATTGAAAGTGGAGCAAAATTCACCATTCAGAAAGGATGATTTGATTAACTGTCGTTATTTTGGTAAGTGTTCGGGTTGCCAATACCAAAACGTAGACTACCAACAACAGTTGGCATTTAAGAGACAAACGATCATCAATGCGTATAAATTCTTGGCCAAAAATATCCAGGACAAACTACCAGAAGTAGATAGTACTGAACCATCTCCTTTACAATATGACTATAGAACAAAATTGACTCCACATTTTAACATCCCATTTTCTAGACAGAAACAGACCCAACCATTGGAGTCAAGACCCGATCTAGGTTTTGGTACCAAAGGGAAACCTGAATGGAGAAAGACCGACGGTGGATCAGGATCCATTGTTGATATCGAAGAATGTTCTATTGGAACTCCTATTATCAATCAAGGAATGAAAAATGAAAGAGCACGCTTCGAAAAGGAATTTACAAAATATAGAAAAGGTGCGACTATTTTACTTCGGGAAGATACAAGAGTCATTCCTGAAGGTGAATCGATTGAAATAGACGTCGACACTGCATCCACAGACGAAAATGGCAAAGTATCACAATTAGAAGTCAAGCTTGAAAACTCCACAAATAAATTAGTGAAAACATGTGTAACCAAATCAAGACAAATAGTGAAAGAGTATATCAACGGATTCACTTTTGAATTCTCTGCAGGGGAATTTTTTCAAAATAACAACTCTATTTTGCCAGCTGTGACAAATTATGTCAAATCTAACTTGGCTATAAAAGGAGCTGGGCCTGAAGAACCAAGTTACCTTGTGGATGCCTACTGTGGATCAGGATTATTTTCAATTACATGTTCTGAAGGAGTATCGAAGGTCATTGGGGTAGAAGTGAGTGCAGACTCGGTCAAGTTTGCTGAAAGAAATGCTGAGATAAATAAGATCCAGAATACCAAATTTATTGTTGGTAAAGCTGAAGCAATCTTTGGTGAAATTGATACCCCAAATAAGAATACTTCAGTTATCTTAGATCCACCAAGAAAAGGGTGCGATGATGTCTTTTTAAACCAATTGTCACAATTCAATCCTGCTAAGATTGTTTACATCAGTTGTAATGTTCATTCCCAGGCACGAGACATTGACTGGTTTTTGACCAAAACTGAAAATGGAAGCAAATATCAAATCGAATCGATCAAAGGGTTCGATTTCTTTCCTCAAACCCATCATGTAGAATCGGTGGCAGTATTATCATTAATCTAATTGCATATAGTAAAAATATAGTATATAATTTGTCCATTTTTTGCAGCCAAAAATGTAGCGCATTTTAATTTAGTACTGATATCCAAAAATGTTAACTAATATCGAGCAAGCAAAGTTTAAGCAGGTTATGTAAAGGTATATAGTTAATTTGCCTATTTGTTATTAGATAATAGACATAGAGATCTTTACATATGCATTATACTCAATCGTTAGCCATACTATGCAGCATGGTGATTTCGCTAGGATTTTTGGAGATTTTAAATCTGAAATCAAACAATTAAATCATTCCAACTCTACTACACTATTTGACCATTCTATTTTGATACTTTCTTATTTCTCTGACCTAGACCACCACTTCCTCTTATCTTTGGGGGAAGAGAGTGGAGGAGGGGTGTGAGGTTATATGCACCTTTAGAACTACCTAATATTCCCCATACTCATCACATGATGGGAAATCAAATGATCAAACTATGGGACTCCCAATTTGAATCACGTGTATATCCGATTTCTGGGTCTTTAACCCTAAAATCAGTTCAACACCTGTACACTACCCCGATTATCTGCACTCTAATTTTTCAGTAAATTTTGTCTCGCACCTTGTATAGTATGAAAACTTTTCAAACATATTAATACAAAATTTGATTTTTGAATTTTCAGCTTATATCATAACAATACTAATAAAATGGAAAACGATAAAGGTCAATTAGTAAGTAGAGATTAAGCAACCAAACCGATATATAATAAATTATATGGCCATATACCCGTTTACAGCACCATCTTCATCTAATCGGACATTTTCATCATTGCTGGACTTTAAGAAATGTTTGTCTGGATCACCAAATGTTCACCGTTTCTGTGGTGCAAGAGTCCTATACTTAAAGATCGTATTTAATCCGAAGTTCATTATTTATCAGGTGTCTAAAATGAGTAGAGTGTAGTAGTCTATATGGCCTGGAATTTACGTGGATGGAATCTATTGATGAATTATATATCTTTCCTTAACTGTTTTAATACTAACCATATTAGGTCGAATTATACGTTCCAAGAAAATGTTCTGCTACCAACAGAATCATTAAAGCCAAAGATCACGCTTCTGTCCAAATCTCTATCGCTAACGTCGATGAAGAAGGAAGAGCTGTTGCTGGTTCTAACACCACTTACGCTATCTGTGGTTACATCAGAGGTAGAGGTGAAGCTGATGACTCTTTAAACAGATTATGTCAACAAGATGGTTTATTAAAAAACGTCTGGACTTACTCCCGTTAAGTTGATATTTCAATATTTTATCACAAGAATTTAAACCGTTGTAATTTATAGCTATATCTATTTAATGTCATAATAAACATAAAAAGTATTACATTTTAGTAGAAAACGTATAAGATCTATCCTTTACGCTGAGTCTTTCATTCCGTAGTAAATCTCTATCTGCATATATTATCTGAGTATATATTGGTTTATTGAGCAAACATTTTTAGCTGTTTTTATTGAATATCTTGAGTAATACTGAATTTGGAATCATGTTGTCTTAACAAATATTGCTCCAATGTGTCTTGTGTATTTGCTCGGATGTGTTACTTGCAACCATTGTAAAATTGAAATTTTGATTACTGGCGTAATTTGAATTTTGCACCCAAAGTTGCAAAATTTCGCCCAGGGCCAATAACTCATTTTTATACGTATGGGGTACTGGGTGGTCTTTCTAAAGATGAAACACTTGATGAAAAGTTTGCATTGGCCGCATGAAATTATAAATTAAAGGAATTAATAAGCTACAATTTAGAATATAGATTTACTCCTTCAAAAGGTTTACTACAAATCATTGCAACTTCTGTTAAGTGAACCTTTTTTCGATTTTTGTTGATAATTGTCAAATTTCTTATAAATGTACAAACAATATAAACCATCATAAGACCCACTCTCGACAATTATTTCTTCTATCTGATCTATTTCTGCAAAACTATGAAAGTGGTCACTCGACGCATTAATCTTAATCTTCATAATCTTCTAACCAGAACAGCTGTACCATTCCAACTAATGCTAAAACACTCATTATCCACCAAGTCAACCATCCTATTTCATACTTTTCACCTAATGACATTACCCACCCGAAAAATAATGGCCCAGTAAATCTTGCTAACGCTAAAAGAGACATGGTAGAACTATTCACATATGTCCGATGTTGTTTAGCAGCAGCACGATGGTTCAAAATATTGATCTGGGGCATCCCAGTAGATGATGCCAAAGTTCTAAGAGACGTCAAAGTATACAAGAATATCGGAGTAAACCATTTGGGAAAGAAATCATTATAGTCTCGCAAGGTGAAAATGGCAAAAGGAACTAAAAAGTAGACAATTGGGAAAATCAGTACTGATAATCTGTACCCATTTATGGTTCCTAATCTACTATCAATGAGCGGGAAAATAACAAGAATAATTAAAATACCCATGATCCCTGTAGATGACAAAAGGGTACCAATTTCGTCTACTTTCCAGCCAAAACCACCCCCAATTCTAAAGGGGAAATTTAACTTGTTTGGTTGAAAGTTTCCTGCTAAGAACACTGGTAAGAACTCACTGTAAGTAACTGAATGCAACGAGATAATAAAATTCCCGGTGATAACGGCGATCACTCGTGGAGTAAAGGCACCAGAGTAGTCTACTTTATAAGGAGTATGGATTCTAGCTGCATTTGCTTCTTCAATATCTTCCTCTTCTTCTTTGGAATAGGTTTTAATAATAGCATTTTCCACGGCATTAGCAATGGGATTTTCTGCCGTAAAAGACGAAACTGTCTCAGAGTCAATTGATGCGTTATCCTCATCATTTATCAAAGGAGTAGTTTCAGAATCTGGAGTTGGCTGCAAAACTTCTGGGTCGGGAGTTTGGGCTACAGTACCGTGACGGTTCCATGGTCTTACCGGGCAATCAATACCCAACTTAGTTAAGAGTAAGTCACCCAAATCTACTCCAAAATCACGTCTGTATTTAAATACTTCGTGGGTTTCTTCTAAGAAAAGGAAACCACAAATAAAACTGAACCACAAAAACACCGATACTACGATATTGGACATTGCATAGGGGAACTTTTCGCTCAATTTACTAGCAAAAGACACCAATTCCACGCTAGGATCGTTCTTCTTGGGAGTAGCAAAGTAACCCCCAATCATAGGACCAATTACTGCCCCAAAGTTGAACAAAAGTGGAAGCGTAGAGAAGGCTAACGGCTGATGTCTCTTTTCCGTAGCGATCTCTCCCACCATGGTTCTAAGTACTGCAACATTTCCGTTCAAACATCCGGAAAGACTTCTGGCCGCAAGTGCCATGTAATAGTTGGGTGCAAAACCAAAAAGAATTAATGAAATGGAAGTACCCATAAGTCCAGTTAATAAAACCGACTTACGACCAATCCGATCGGCCAATTTCCCCCATCTGACTGCGAAAATGAACTGACAAAAAGCAAATGAACTGGCAAGATAACCGGAATACCGGGCTATGTCCTTTTCTTCCTTTGCAATCTTGAAATCTCTTATCATGAAATAAACATATGGAAATAGCGACGTAAATGCTAACGGTTCAGAGAACCGGATTAGACTGACAACAATCATTTGCCGAACCGGAAATCCTTCTCGCTGCTCTTTCACACTGTAACCTGCCATGATGTAAGAAAACTAATCAGAAGTAAAGAGTGACAACGGAAGCTAGCTTTGAAAAGAAAGTAGTCATAATAATCGTGGGAAATGCATTCCCCGTAATAAGCTTTTTGACATTTAGCACTATGGCACGCACGAGTTCCGACTTCCGGGTAATTATGCGCCGACCATTTTCGGTCAGATTGACACATTTCCAAGAAGACAAGTACGGCCAGCGGACATTCTAGCACGGCAGAAGTCTTGGCAGGATGTGTCATGTTTTATAGTTGGCGGTGTCTTGTTTTAGCTCCTATTTTGACCATTTTTGGGGTTCCGGCATTGTGGCTGTAGTTGTGCTATTTGGACAATTATTAGACAACCGTTAGATGCTTATCGGAGTCGTATTTTTGTCCTGCATACCAAATAGCTAGATGAATCGATGTATGCATGTAACAATTGAAGCATAGAGTGTTGGAAGTCTTCTGGGTGACAACAGGTACGTTGTTGAAGAATGTGGTGAAATTGAATTGAGAATGGAAGATAGTTCTGATTTTCCAATTTTGTCTTCCTGAGGCTTAGGTGTACCAACTATTGCCAGACTCTCTGTATTTCGTAATCTCTCTATTAGTCTCAGATGCATTATAAAAGCTCGAACAAGAGCAGTCATTGTCGCCGTTGTACTCGTTTCTTCCCTGTTTGCGACAGAAGGGACATCTAGCAACTAGAAACATGTTCCAGTAGTCTCTCATTCCTTCTGCTTAGTTTGATGCTTCTTATGCATGTCGTGCATATAACCCTAGATAATTTTGCAACCAGTCGAGTAGGAACTAACTCTAAGCACCAGAAGTTGTTTATTTCCAAACATAAAAGACAATGAATATATACGTTTACATCAGAAAAGCTTCTCTAAAGCTTTAGAGAGTAGCCTGGCTCGTTGCAGTTAAGATACATACTCTTAGGTGTTGCTCATCTCCACCAAAATGTCCCTCTGCTCGATATTTTCACGGAAAAAGCTCCACTGGCTACCACAATCACTACATGAAACCCATATAACCCTCTCTGCAACACAAATATCCTTCTTGCCGCCTAACAGGTAACTTACTTCATCTGCAAAACTTTCGATCACGTGACATTATCATTAGCCAAAAATGGAAATGCCAGTTGTCAAACGCTAAGTTTAAGCAACCACGGTGGAATGGCCAAGAACAAAAAGAAAGCCAATAAGCCCAAGGTTTCCAAGTCTGGGTCTGCGGATGCGCCCGAGGAACCAACACCAGCAAATTCGGACGAAATTTCGCCGCAAAATGAATCAAACGGAAAAGTTGTAGAATCTGATACAGACGACACCACATCAATAGAGGCCAATACCGAACCTCAGCGTAGTAAAAGTGATGGAGACGGTTCTGTGCCCGAGTCCCCTGCCGTAGACACTGAAAACACCACCGATTCGCCATCAATTGTAGCGTTACAAGCTGAAGTAGCCAGACTCACTTTAAAATTGACTGAACAAGAGCAGAAATCTGACGATGGAGACATTTCCAAGAAACTCGAGGAGACGGAGAAGCAGCGTGACGACATTCAAGCAGCTTATGACAACTTGTTAAGCAAATTATCCGGGATGAAGTCACTCTTTTCCAAGATGAAAGAGTCGGAAAAAGAGCTAGCAGAAACCAAAACAGCGTTAGAGTCTTTAACAGAGGAAAACGAAGTTTTATCGCAGGAAAACAAGCAATTGAAGCTCTCGAGTGGAGCCAATTCCGAGCATCTAGAGAAGACAGTAGCTGAATTGAAGGAGAAGAATGAATTACTCAACTCCGAGTGCGAGAAACTCTCTACTACGAATCTGACGCAGAGACGACAATTCCAGCTGACCATTGACGAGTTACAGGACGAAAAGTACAATTTAGAGAACCAAAATAACGAGTTATCCAAGAAAATTTTGACTTTAAAGTCTCAATCACAACAGTTATCCATTGAAAACCAAGAGAACGTATTACAAGCCAAAAATCTCCAGTTGAAGATTGAAGAGCTACAGGACCAATTGGGCAACAATAAGGTGGAATTTGACGAGCTCAGCGAAGCAAACAACCAATTGAAACTACAAATAACTGCCCAGGACGAAAAACATTCCAAGTCAAAGAAAGAGCTTGAAGATTTGTTTGACACACAGGACGCAAAAATCATTGCTCTCACTGAAAAGAACAGTACGACTCAAGCCGAACTTGATGCTGCGTTGGCTAATCTTGAAAATGTGCAACAGCAAGTTAAACAGATAGACGAGTTGAAGTCTGAAATAAATACCAAACAGCTTCTCATTGGAAAATTACGTCATGAAGCAATTATCTTAAACGAGCATCTAACCAAATCTTTAACCATGTTGAAGTTACACACAGGAGAAGGAAATAACACCATTGATAAGGAGTTGATATCGAACATTGTCATTCAGTTTTTACAGTTTCCTCGTGGAGACTCGAAGAAGTTCGAAGCATTGCAGTTAATCGCCGCCTTGTTGGAATGGAACGAAGAAAAGAAAATTGCTGCTGGTTTGAGCCATACCCAGATACCTAATGGCACTGACAGCAAAGATAGACAGAGCTTTGTGAACTTATGGACCGATTTCTTGGAGAAGGAGTCTACGAAAAATTAATCATGAAGGATTCTTGTATAGTAAACGTCGTCTATAGATGGCAAATGCATTGCGTATTACTACTTGTAGAGATAGATATGGTAGTTTAAAGTAGAGCTTCCAGTAAAGTACCCATAGCTACTGATGCAATGGTTACTGTTAGAGAGACTCCACCACCGTAGCACCACTATCGCGATTTCTTACACAGAAGTCGCACCGCGATCCTCACTACAGTCCCACTACAGTCTCACTTCACCCCACCGCGAGTGCGAGATCAACTACTTTTCTCACTAGAAATTTTTATTGTAACGCGTAGTTGCAACTATACCTCATTGCAACATGGTGGATGTCAGAGACTTCTTCAAGAAACCAGTATGTCTTAGCGCAATTGATCCAATTGGGCCATCTTACTAACAAATCCAGGCTCAAACACCAGTAAAGAGAAAACATGCTTCAAAACCAGTAGATACCGTAGAAGAGGTTACTGAAGTCCTACCAAAAAAGATAAAATTGGACTCTTCCGCTAACAGCAAAGGTGCCAAAAAGACTGCCGAAGCAGACAAAGACGTTGAGGTCATTGACATTGATTTTGACGACGATTTTGATGATGATTTTGAAGACGATGTTGAAGAAGTTGCACCTCCAAAAAAGTCTCCAAAAAAATCGCCCAAAAAGGCCAGAAAAGAACCAGAACCCATTGCTTCTGAACCAGAAGTTAAGCCACTAGCCAAACCTCAAGAAAAACCGCCATCAAAATCGCCAAAAAAGGCAAAAGCGGCCCCAAAAGCATCTTCTTCTAAACAGTCTACCCCTACTGGTATCACCGCTGACGATATCCTCAAGGATATCCCAGACGCAGAGTTACCGGAAGTCGACGATTCGAAGAAATTCAACTTCTTTCTGAGCAAAAAAGCCGATACTTCTGCGGGATCAAGCGAAATTGTAGATATTCCTGAAGCCCAGCCCAATTGTTTGGCGGGATTGACCATAGTTTTCACTGGGGTATTGCCTCGTCTAGACCGAGATGCCTCAGAGAACCTCGCAAAGAGATACGGTGCCAAAGTCACCAAATCTATATCGGGAAAGACCAGTGTAGTCGTTCTTGGAGACGAAGCAGGGCCCTCCAAAGTGAAAAAAATCCAGCAGTTGAAGATCAAAGCCATTAACGAAGATGGGTTCATTCAGTTGTTGAAAAGCATGCCTGCTGAAGGTGGAGATGGTGAAGCTGCACACAAAGCCAAGTTGAAGCGTGAAGAGGAAGAACGTAAGTTGCTTGCAGAAGTTGCACAGCAAGAAAAGGAAGACGAACAAAGAGAGAAAGAAGAGTTGCAACGAATAGAATTACAAACCCAGGAATCACAGGCTTCCCAGTCTGATCCAAATAGATTACCAGCAGAACAACCAAGAGTCATTTCCAACGATGAGAAGTTATGGACGGTAAAATACGCCCCAACTAGTGAAAGCCAGTTATGTGGTAACAAAGGCCAAATTGCTAAGCTACACAATTGGTTGGCCAATTGGTTTCACAATTCAAAGTTAGGGTTCAAGAACCCTGGCCCTGATGGAAGTGGTGTATTTAGGGCCTGTTTGATCAGTGGACCACCAGGGATTGGTAAGACCAGTGCTGCACACATAGTAGCCAAAAGCTTGGGGTTTGATGTGTTGGAGAAGAATGCTTCCGATGTGAGATCCAAATCATTGTTAAACTCCAACATCAAATCGGTGTTAAATAATACGTCTGTGGTTGGTTTCTTCCACAAATCATCTTCAGCTGAAAACAGCCAAAAGTTTGTATTAATTATGGACGAAGTAGACGGTATGTCTAGTGGTGATCACGGTGGTGCTGGGGCCCTTAGTTCGTTTTGTAAAATCACCAAGATGCCCATGATCTTGATTTGTAACGATAAATCGTTGCCCAAGATGAGAACATTTGACCGTGTTACTTATGATCTACCATTCAGAAGACCATCGGAGACTGAAGTAAGATCCAGATTAATGATGATTGCTCACAGAGAGAAGATTAAGTTGGACCCAACAGTCATTGGCCAGTTGGTGCAAGCAACAAGTAACGATATCAGACAAATGATCAACTTGTTATCCGCGGTATCAAAGACGCAGAAATCGATTGGAACTGACCAGGCTAGGGAAGTTTCCAAGTCTTGGAAGAAGCAAACGATATTGAAACCATTTGATATTACAGGAAAGTTGTTGAATGGGCAAATTTATTTACCTACTGCTAACCATAGCTTAAACGATAAAATCGATTTATATTTCAACGACATTGATTTCACTCCGTTAATGATCCAAGAAAATTACTTGAACACTAGACCAAGTAATTCTTCTAGTGCTAAGAACCATTTGGAAAGAGTAGCTGAAGCAGCAGACGATATTTCGCAATCCGACAGAATCAACTCCTTAATTAGATCTAGTGAACAACAATGGAGTTTGTTGCCATTCCACGCCATTATGTCCTCAGTCAAACCATCGCTGGAAGTTGCAGGGACTATGCAAGGAAGAATCAATTTTGCTGGATGGTTGGGGCAAAACAGTAAAGCCATGAAGTACCAAAGATTATTGCAAGAATTACAATACCATACTAGATTGAGAACCTCCACCAGTAAGACGGAATTAAGATTGGATTACATTCCGTTACTTATTAAGAGATTATCACAGCCATTAATAGATGAAGGAGAAGAAGGAATTAGTGAAGTGATTGAAATCATGGACGAGTATTACTTGACGAAAGAAGACTGGGACTATATCCTTGATTTCGGTGTTGGTAACGACAAAGGCGAGGTTTTATTAAAGAAGATCTCCACCAAAGTGAAAACGGCATTTACTCGTAAATACAATGGATCCACCCATCCTATTGCCATTTACAAGACAGGTAATTCGGTTGCGTCTAATCAAAAGAAGCAAAGTGTTGATTACGAGGGGGTTGTTGAAGATGATACTGCGAAAGATGAAGAAGAAACAGACACACAGGATACAGACAAGATTGACACCAAGAAGGATAAGTTGATTAAAGAAGTCAAGCCCAAGAAGAAGCCTGTCAAGAAAGCGACCAAGGCAAAGAAGTAGGAAGATTCGAGAAATGTAATAAGACATGGAGAATAGATATGGTTTATTCTAAAGGCTGAATCCCAGGAAGAACCGAAGTCTTGTAAAGTTAAAACGACGAGACCATCGAGATTTATGTCATCCTTTCAAGAGATAGTCCTATAGAGTCTACATTAGGATTAAGAGTTATCCTCAGCCCAAACGATAACACTAAAGTGAACATGTTATGGGCATTACTCATGGAGTTTTCCACATACATCTAAAAAATGCATGTTAATATATACTTTTATTCATGAAAACTTGGTACAATTAATTTATAATAGAGATTGAGAGATCCACTTACAACAATTAATTTATAATAGAGATTGAGAGATCCGCTTACAACAGCAACGTCCATGCTATACAACTTATGCCAAGACTATATCTGTAATACACGCTATGGATAGTTTTCCATAGAGACTACCCACCACCAAAATGCTATATGCCTTATATCCCAGAGATTACCAATACGACTGTATGTACCAACGATAAGATACCTCTACTTTGAATTGCACCACCTTCTGCAAAAGCACTCAAAAGAAAACATAATTCTCCTACCAATCTCTATACCGTATACCTCTCGTCCTTCTACCACCGTTTTCCTCTCATCTTGTTCTATCGTTGTAGCCATACACCCTACGCCGCTACACCGCTAGAGTCGCACTAATCGTAGCGTAACTCGATTGTGGTGCGGCGTGCACAAAAACAGCACTACTGCTTGAAACGATAACCTTCACTTCATCATTACTGCCACTCACCACACTCAGTTCATCACCACAAAGCAGTGTAGGCTTCATCATGACGAACTCAGGCAGACCCGGGTTCAACATTCCCAACACCAAGCGCAAGAACGTCATGACGCTACCTAGTCTATCTATTCCATCACCAGTATCGTTGCAGCCAGCAGATAACTCCAGCAATATGCTGCTAAACGACCCTAACATCGGTGCCAGCACCGTACCACTACATCCCAACACCAAGAACCCAAAATTGAAACGAAAACCGCCGCCAATTGATTTTCTGAAGGTCAATGGTAGCTACAGTTATACCCCTAATACAACCTCACCAATCGTCACCAATACCACCATAGTCGACCTGAAGGACGAGTACAACTACGACGAAGACGTCACCAACCGGATGATCCAATTTCTTACGCCTAGTGACTGGAATTACGTCGCCAACAACGGAAAAATCATCGAACTCCTGAAACTAGGAGAAGGTAATGGAGGAAGTGTCTCCAAATGCAAACTAGCCGGGTCAAACAGTAAGATTTTCGCGTTGAAGTTGATCAACTCCGACCCAAACCCGGATATCGAAAAGCAGATCATCAGAGAGCTCCAGTATAACCGACTATGCGACTCACAGTACATCGTCAAATACTACGGTACGTTTATGGTGACGTCTCAGTCGATGATAGGTATCGCCATGGAGTATATGGGCGGACGCTCGCTCGACGCCATCTACAAACGAGTCATTGAGATCGACCCCACCAACAGAATCAAAGAAAAGGTGTTGGGAAAGATCTCTGAAGCGGTGCTAAAGGGCTTGGATTACTTGCACCAACAAAAGATCATCCACCGCGACATAAAACCGTCCAATATCCTCTTTGATAGGCTGGGAAACATCAAATTGTGCGACTTTGGCGTTTCAGGCGAAGTGGTCAACTCGTTAGCTACTACCTTTGTCGGTACGCAATACTACATGGCTCCAGAGAGAATAATGGGTAAACCATACACCGTGGCCTCAGACATTTGGTCCTTGGGCTTAACGCTCTTGGAGGTGGCCACAGGCCGGTTCCCGTACGATTGCGAAAATCTCGGCACGTTGGGCCCCATTGAGCTCCTACAATTGATCCTAGAGTACGAACTAGCTTTGGTCGATGATCCAGAAGAAGGCATCTTCTGGAGCGACTCTTTCAAAAATTTCATAGCGTACTGCTTGAAGAAAAACTCCGACGAGCGACCCAGTCCACGGCAGATGCTCCAGCATCCGTGGTCGGTGGGCCAGGCGAAAATACCAGTGAGAATGGACAAGTTCATTGCTACTGTTTGGGGTGACGACTTGGACTAATATTTCACGCAAAAGAATGCCAAAAAAGTTGAAATTTCGCGTTTTTTTCTTCCCAAAGACGCATCCCATACGTTTCAAGCTCCATGCCTCGTTTGGACCCACCATTCACCCGCAATCTCCCGTAACCGTCCCTTGGTTCTGCTTCACTTTCCAGTTGGCTGCAATTTCAATATCACGTGATTTTGCACGTGATGGAAATTTTGCAAAATTTGCCCAATCACCAGCACCAGATTTCACAATGTAAAAACCATAAGCTGTTTAGAACCACGATATAAGTGAACATGCCAGTGCCATTCGAAGGGTTATTACCATACGCCATCATGACCGCATTCTTCGGATTAGCCGGTCATGGTGTTGGTATGATTAGATACTGGGACAACGGTTGGAAGAAGGACAGATTTGACTTGGATGAATGGGACGAAAGAATGATGAACCGTGATTTCCTCTTGACTGGTGTCCGTAGGGGCCAGAGCAGTGAGCCCATTGCCCCAGAGCATTTCAAGACTTCGCAAGTCGAATTACAAAGATACTACACCCCATACAGAGACCAATTCTTCTCTCTCAGAGAAAGATTGTACAGAGGTTACACCACTGGAAACTGGGACTTGTCTTGAGTGCATTACAACACAGCTATTTCGTAAGCAAATGGACTAGGATGCTTTTTTCTGCTTGAATTTAGCACCAGAGCTTATATTCCAGAGGTTCTATTCATGGTAACAAATGATTATAGCGAATAATTCGTTTAGCACTCCATTTGAATGCCCCAGTCACTTTATGGGTCCAATTGTCAATAAAGATTGGAAATCATGATATTTAAGGTTTTTGTTTTGCATTTCAATTAATATAACATTATACTAAGTGTAGATAGCTAATCTGTTGCAAATGTAACCAGGTTAGAGCTTGTAGATTTTTGAGATATGTAAGAGTCCTAGGTTATGGACAAGGCTCCAGGTTTGAACACTATGTCTGATTATGGAGGACGACTAGTTCATTGGGTGAATTGTTCATTGAACAATGTGAATGTAGTATGTTATGACGAACAATAATATTGATTATATTAACTTGAAGAGGGTAATCTTACTTTTGCTTCTTCTACTAAATCTTACTTTTACTAAATCCTATGCAACAGACTACTCTTCACACGTACTTAGCTCACTTTACTCTCTCTACTTGCTACACTATCTTACTCGAATAATCTTATACTGTCTATACAGTGTTTCTATTGTACAATTAAAAGCTGATGCAATAATGATGTTCATTTGAAATCCTTGTAAGTCCATTTTTCCGTAATCTTTGGCGTGTATCTTCTTCTCTTGGCAACAGGGATTCTTGTCTCAATCTTCCCGGAAGCTTGCAAGCCCAACATAGTATCGTAGAACAAGTTACCTTCAGCCTTTACGTTTTTCAAGTTATTGGTCAACTCGTCGGATAATTTGACCTCCAATGGCTCATTCACCGGGTCGTACTTAAACAATTTATGTTTGTCTCTCTTATTTCTCTTTGGCTTATCAGCTAATTGCTTAAGCAAGATTTCGTCCAAATTAGTCAAGTCGGTAATTTGTTTTTTCAAGTCTTTAATTTCCTGTTCTAATTCTACTCGTTTCTTGTGCTTAGCTTCTCTATTACGTTTAGACTTACTCTTGATCTTGATCTCAGTAGGTTTGTTCACGGACAACTTATAGTCTTCCTCTCCAGTAGCTTCTTGCGCATCTTTATCCACATCCTGTGCATCCTCTTCCTCATCTTCACTATCAGATAAATCGTTTCCGTTGATGGTTTCCATAATATGCTGAATTCTTTCTCTATGCTCTTGCATCTTTTGTCTAGTTAATTCCCGTTTGGCTTCAATATCATACTCTTTACTAATTAAAGACTTCCACGACTCCAATGATGGATTATACGATTTACCGGCATCGATGACTTTTTTAGTTAAATCGTTTTCGGCAATTTTGATTGGGGCTACAGTCAATGTTGATGGTACCACTTTAGCGGTGGTGACTTCAGAAATAGAGGAAATCTTCATCTCTTCAGGAAGATCGTCCACGACCTCCTCGTCCCAGATATCTTTGTTTTTGACATGAATTAACCCGTCTTTGTCCATTCTTGCCTTAGTTTTACTCTCAGACTTGTATTTACCCCCATTTAATTGAACTAACTTTAATAAATCGGTCTTAGATACACCTTGTACTTTGGTTGCTTTATTAGCAGTTGCTCTAGAGTTCACAAGCGCATTTACTTTGGACTTGTTCGCTAAAATGTCGTGGGTCTTCAACTTCTTTTCCGACGAAACCTTAGCCGATGGAGTGCTATCTATTATGAAATCAGACTCTTCTTCATCTCCAATTAATCTTTTACGGTCTCTGGCCCCTTCTAACCCAGCTTCAACATCGGCAATGTCGATATTTTTTCTCCAAGCTCGCTTGCCTTTACGTGAAGACTGTTTCTTAACGTCTACCATTCTTATATTGTCTATTAAAAAAATCGCACACTTCCTCTTCCTAATCTAAAGAGTAGCTTTAATGTATGCGATGCGATGAGATGAGCAGGATTTTTGTCTTCTGACGTGTCACGTGATTTTCTTTAATTTGGCTCGAATAGAATAGATACAAGAAGCATTGGCGACTATGGTGCAATAATGTGCTGTAGATGGTGTATGTAAGTCTTGAAAGCTTTCTGGTTCGAATGTAACTTTTCCGCAAAAATTTGGTTCTGTTTTCAGGCATTTTTGGTGTTGTCAGCTTCCAATTTGCAGCCAATTGCAACGGATACAGCACACGGCTGCAAGCAATTCCAGTAGTATGCTTCAATATGAGAGATTACATTGTACAGTTATATAGTTCACACTTGTAGGTGGTGCATTTCTATTTGTATCAAATCTAAAATATTTAATTAATTATCCTATCGTGGAAAGAATAGTCTGCTTAAATTTATCCCAGCAAACGTCAGTAGCACGTTTGTCATCGATGTACATCTTATCAAACTCAGGGAAGTAACCCACAGTAGCATTTAATCCTCCTTCAGCGGTAGAAATCATATTTAATACCACATTGTAGTTGGTTCCAACACTAGATCCAAAATAGGCATCGACAATTTTATACTTATCTTCTACTTGTTCGACCCTTCCCAAGTTTGATACTGTTAATGATTTTGTCACTTGTGTAAATGAGCTTTCAAAAAACTCACGGTAATTGTGCAACCCAAGTAATCCGAATTCTCCAAATGATTTCCGTGAAACTAAATTCTTCTGCATTTCTTGGTACACGTATTTCATTGATTCCAATGGGTTAGTGATAGGAGGCAAGTTTATGCCTTGTGCAGAAACCCAAACCCCACTCTTCAATTCTGGGGCTACCTCGGGGTAGTATCGTCTACCCTGGAATGCTATAAAACTTGTAGTAGAGAATTGTATATCTGGATGCTTGAATAAAGTTTCTTGCAACGATTGCAACATAACAACATTGAAAAAAGGCGTCATAGTAATGCCTTGGCTCCGACAATAGGTTAATATCTGCTTAGTTTGTTCTGGAGTGAAATTGACGTTGGTAATACAGGTTTTGAGCCTGTTAGATCTCCAATCATGATTTGGGTTGCAAAATATGGGGTTGGCTGCAAAATTAATCTTTACGCCTGAAGAGAAACGGCTGGTTATGTTTCTCCATAATTCAAGGGCAAATTTAGGCAAATACTTTGCAACATACTTGTTGAAGTAAAATGAAACCAACTGCTGAGCCGTTGGTTTATACAAGTTGGTCACCGACTGTCTACTGCATGAAATAGCTGGTAAGCTGGGGTCATATTGAAATAATATTTTTTTTTCAACGTCTTTAGCCGTGGAAAGTTCTCTGACTAATTCTTGCTGGAAAATTAAACCCGAGCCACCATCAAAAATAGAATGGTCAAATACGGCACAGATATATTGCCCTCCGTCTGGTTCTTGATATACAATCAATTTCCATAGTGGGTGTGAGGCGCAATTCATGGGAAGACTAATATTATTTACTTGTGAGAGAAGACTGGCATCGAACTTGTCAACGTTTTCAAAAGACACCACATCATCGAATTCTATCTTATTGACATACTTCACTATATAGTCATCACCATTATGATAGCTATTGTCTGTGGTTTCAGTAAAGAAATTGTAAGTATACCATAAATTATTTTGCAATAATTCATGCAAAGCACTACTAAGTAGAGACGCACTAACGGGTTCATTCAATTTGACGGTGATATTAAAGTTTGAATAAAAACCATACGTATTTCTCACTATATAATACTTTTCTAACCATCCGGCTTCCCTGCTATGACCAAGCTGCATCATTTCAGATAAACTTTCTTTATATTGCATTGTAAAAATGTAGGGGTACCTGGATCCTTATATAGTCTGTAGCCGTTGACTCATGCTTAATGCATAAATATTATTAAGCCTAAAAATTAGGTGGCTTTTCTTCGTAAAATTTGCTTCCCATTATTTATTTTGCATCCGATAGGTTAAGACAAAGCGAAAAGTAAGTTTTGCTTGGCCTCATAGATACTTTGAGTCTAGTACGCTTGGGAAAGAGTCATAGTATAAAAAGTGAGATACAAAATCCGTAATTTCGTCCTAGTAAAACTCACATGTAATGTATAAAATTGATTTTATAGACAAAACTAAATAAAGTCAAACTCGATATTCTATCTGCCTATAGTACATTCAACTTAAAAGCCAACTAGCCCTAATTCTCTATTTCCACTGAAATAAGGTTTTTTCGCAGATTATCGCATAGGAATGTCAGATAGTCGTATCATTGGTCCAGTGTAGGTATACAAGTATGATATTCCGTGTCTTCTTAATAGCACTATTCGGGAATACTCATTTTCGTCGCCAAAGAATGAGGTAATGGTTGCAAAATTTCGGTATTTCTTGCGGCATTCGATTTTTTCCTTTCTCTTCGTTCCAGCTTATCTTTCTTTATGGTCTTAGTCCTCGTACCGTCCTTTGATTCCTTTTCTTTGCTTTCATCTTCATTTATAAACGATAGCATATTCTGTCTTCTTCTAACACCTTCATTAATCCAAAACTCTGAGCGGTACAATTCCCATCCTTCTCTGACATCAGTATTAAATACACGCGCATTTAACACTAATTTAACATCCGTCACACCAATTCTGGGCTGGCATTGCGATTGGCACGATATAAGGAACACTTCTATGCGGGACTTTTTGTTTTTGATAGCGCTAGGATTGATCTTGTGGAACAATTCTATGGTGCCTGCAATTATATATAACAGGATCTCACGTATCAAGTCAGTAAAGGAGTCTGTCCATGGAACTACAATTTTAATGAGTCTGACATTCAATTGCCGCAACCCTTTGTTCGTGGATGACAAAAATTTCCTGGGCAATACAATAGTCTTCTGGTATTCCCCAGATAAGTGGTAAAGCATGAGTGTAACTAATAGCGCCAATAGCACGAATTGTAGTATTACTCTTTTGGTTCCTCTGGTGGTGTTTATGGCATCAGTTAAGTACAAATGATGCGAAATGGATGCAATTAAGGAACACAATACCGCTAAAAAAATCAAGTACTTTCTTCTTAAAGCTCGCTGTTGAATAACTTGTTGTCTTAAACTCTCCTCTAAGATAAGTAAGTTTCGGAAAATCTTTCCTGTTGCTGGGATTGATGTGTACCCGCTACCTACAAAGGAAGAGGGAGTATCTGATCTATTTGATTTTCTTCTTAGTTTCTTTCTTGCTTTTGTATTAGGTGTATCTTCTCTTTTGTATCGGTGTGGAGGTTTATCCTTCAATTCTATCCAGGACTGCGAAGCTGTGTCGGAGTCGGAATATATGACGTACTCTTCGTTTGAGGTGATGGGGGTTAAATTAGTTGATGATAATAACGGGGACCTGGACGACTTAGGAGTGCGAGGAATTGGTATTTGTGACGCTCCCAAACAGGGAGATTTAGGTGGTGATTTAGGCGAGGAAGCTCCAGAATCTTCGGGAGTTGTGGTTGAGTCCAGAAGCCTAAGCGACCCCAATGGGGTTGGTGGAGGTAAAATAAATGAATCGTTTGTTTGTCGTCCTTCGTTTGATTTTGAGTCTTCTGTAGGGAATAAGTAGTCCGCTCGACCCATTTGCTGCGCCAGAGAGAGAGAAACAAAGTCTGCCTCAAGATCTTGAAGCATGGCTGGTCTATCTGGATTTGGGGCTGCCAAAATCGAAGATATTGGACTCGTTATGTCATGGTTTGGGCCCCAAACAGCTCTATCTGCTGCAGATCGGTCTGTGTGTGCGCTTTGAGACTTCTGTGGCCCTGATGGTTCTCCATCTCCCTGTTGGGACTCTTGTGACCATGAAAGTTTACTGGTATTTTCAGTTTCATTGAGCAAACCAGCTCCAGCGGGCTCCAGAGATCCCCCAAAAGGAGAATACACATACTGTGACCTGTTAGGACGGGCATCCAGCGCAAAATTACCACTTTGGCTGCTGTGTGAAGCAGTATCTTCATTACTCTTTATATTAGGTTGAGGCTCATGAGACAATAATACATCGTCAGTATTTGACGGATTTGGCTCGTTTTTCGTCTGGGAAAGCTCCAGTATCCTCAGGACGTCGTCCATAGCTGATACTGCGTGTCAAATGTGTGTTTTCACTACCGTGGAGCGAGAGTCAGCAGTGACTTTTATTTAATAGATAAGTCGCATTTTTCACTGTGAAAAATTACTGTAGTAGATAAAATACAGAATCGAAACTGTACCACGGCTCTTCTTACACGGCAGTCACAAATGAGTCAAGAAACTGTCTCGATGAGCTCTTTGAAAGAACAGAAGGAGCTTTTCGTTTCTGGGTTATTAGGGGGCCAAATTTCCGAGATATACCTTGTCACTACCATAGCTCTAACATCGTACCTAGCGTTATTGCTATTGAAAGGGCTGATATACCCCCAGGTACCGCTAGCGTTTGATTTTGTCATCAATTGCTTGACTATATTGGCTTCGATAACTATCTACGCCAAAAACGTCACTTATTTGCACTATTTGGTGGTTATTCCTGCTATTGTTGTAGGCTACGTGTACAGAAATAAGACTCCAACAAAGCCAGTGCCAGCTTCAGGCAACCAGGACCAGCTATTGAGCAGGAAACTGTTCCTTACGGCCTATAGAAGCCATATGATCATTATCACGAACTTGGCTATCCTTGCTGTAGATTTCAAGATATTCCCCAGACGGTTCGCTAAGGTAGAGACCTGGGGTACCTCATTGATGGACTTGGGGGTGGGAAGTTTTGTGTTTTCGATGGGATTGGTAAGTAGTCGGGGACTCTATAAAAAGCGTATCTCAAACGATACTTACTTGCAAGTTATTTGGCGCAATATCGTCAAGAGTTTACCGTTATTGGTGCTAGGAATAGCCCGTTTGGTGTCGGTCAAATCGTTGCAATATCAAGAGCACGTCAGCGAGTATGGTATCCATTGGAATTTCTTTATCACATTGGGCATATTGCCTATTTTGATGGGGGTATTTGATCCAGTGCTCAATTTCGTACCACGCAATGTTTTGGCCATAGCTGTTTCTTTAGGTTACGACTTACTTCTTAACAACACAGGATTGTTGCAGTTTATACTAAGCGGACAAAATAGAATGGACAATTTGCTCACAATGAACAAAGAAGGGGTGTTTTCGTTCTGGGGCTACTTTGCTATATTCTTATTTGGACAATCCTTTTCGTTCGTTTTGACCAATTTCAAGACGCAAAATAACTTGTTTGCTATTTCTACAAAGAAAGGTAATAGCAGATTCTCAGTTACTACTACTAATGGGCTCGTTATCACCACTTTATTTTACCAATTGTTATTCTATTTGGTGAACAATAGTAGGTATTTCCTGGCGGTATCGAGAAGATTAGGTAACTTTCCCTACGTTTTGATGGTGGTGTCTTACAATTCCACCTTGTTATTGGGGTATAATGTCATTAGTTCGTTGTTTCCATCTTTTGTCGAAACCTCACCTATCTTGGAATCAACAAACAATAATGGTTTATTGGCATTTTTGTTAGGTAACTTGGGCACAGGGTTGGTTAATATGACCATGAACACATTGGCAGCTAGTGATGCCGTTGCATTTGTTGTTTTGAATGTCTACTGTCTCGCGGTAGTGTTCATTCTTTTAGTTTTAAACAAGAAAAAGATATACATAAAGATATAAAAGTAAATAGGTATATAACGTAAAACAGTAAATAGAACTGATTAAAACAGTAATATAAGTATAAATACATCATTGCTTGTCTATAAAGTTGGTTTAGCTTTTTTATTGAAATTTGTTATAATTTCGATTTTGCACCCATTTGAGAAATTTTGCAGCCATAAGCTTGCGATATTTTTGAGCCACTAATAAAAAGTATAAATAGTTGGAACTGTTTCAAGCTTTAGGTAAATCTTGGTAGAGTGTCTTTGTACGTATATACTATATAAGTATATTGATACATATACTACAATTAATTGAAGAATACGATATTGTTGCTAATTATATGATACTGCGACTAATTATACAAGATTGTAGCTCATACTATAAACCTCACTTGATTCTCTTTTTCTTACAAACTATTTTCAATTAAACTCCATCTACAATACAACTATTTACATCCGAATTAATCACATTTAGCCATTGCGTTTCCCTTAGCAATCTAACTACCCAATAGCCACATAACCAAACATCTTTTTTCATATGCGATCAACACCGCCTCAACTGGTTTAAATACCTTCCTCGATAACTTCGACTACTTCCAGAGATTCCACTATTTCCAGAGCTCCCATTACCTTCCTAGCTCTCACTGCTTCCTTTGCTTCCATATTCGCATTACTTATTTTGGACGCTCTTTCCGCATTATCGCACATTTTACTCACTGTACTGCCTATACTCACTACTCTGCTTATACTGCCTATACTCACTACTCCCTTGCTCTGGTCGCAGTGCGCCCACTGCTCTCTTGCTCGTTTATCTTCCTCTTAGCTCCATTATTCTCCGATTACATATCCTTCTTATACACATCCTTAAGTATACTTGGGTCCGCTCGGTATACTACCTCCACTGTATACTTCCACTTCTGTGTACTCTCCGTCTACTCTGTGTATATTTATCTGCCTCAACCAGTTTCTCTGCTTGTGCTACTGCTACTGCTAATTCGGCTACCTTTTATCTGGTTGCTGTATACGTTTTCTTAGTGCGGGTTTTTGAATAATTATCTACAAGTTTCTTTATCATGTCTTCGTATGCTTCATCGTCTTCATGGACGGGATTTCTCAAGTCAATTGCCAGCTTCAATGGTGACTTGTCCAGTTTGACTGCTCCACCCTTCATTATCTCCGCCACCTCATTGACGGAATACAGTCAATACTGGGCTGAACATGCCAACTTATTGATTGATGCCAACACTCTAACTACCGACCAAAAAGACGAGTCGGAGTTGATGGCTTTGAAGAGAATGATTGCCGTCACCAAATGGTTCATTTCCACCTTGAAATCTCAATACTGCTCTCGTTCGGATGCCTTGGGTACGGAAAAGAAACCGTTAAATCCCTTTTTGGGCGAAGTGTTCGTCGGTAAATGGGGAAACCTGCTGGAGGTTGGCGATACCATTCTTTTGTCCGAGCAGGTGAGCCACCATCCTCCTATGACCGCCTATTACATCGAGAATGCCGACGCTGCCACCAGTTTACAGGGTTATAATAGAATTAAGGCCACCATATCCACCACTTCCATCAACGTCAAGCAATTCGGCCATGCTTTGTTAAGTTTCAAGGCATTGGGCGAAACCTATTTGATCACTTTGCCTCCATTACACATCGAAGGCTTGATCACTGCTTCGCCATTTGTGGAATTGGAGGGAACTTCTTACATCCAATCTTCTACTGGGTATATCACCGCCATTGAATACTCCGGAAGAGGCTACTTTTCCGGTAAGAAGAACACTTTCAAAGCCAGAATCTACAAGGATAGTTTAAAGATGCAAAATAAAGAAAACGCAGAAATAACTATCAGTGGTCAATGGTCTGGAAAATCGTATATTAATAAGGGCAGTGTCACCCCTACCTCCAAAAGTAACGATGAGTTGTTCTACGACGCCACCGAGGTTCCAGCCCAACACTTACAAGTCAAACCAATTGAAGAACAGCATAAATTGGAAAGTAGAAGAGCATGGCAAAAAGTCGCTGAAGCCGTTAAAAAGGGCGATTTTGATGAAATCCATCAAGAAAAATCCTTGATTGAAAACGAACAGCGTGAACAGAGAAAGCGTGAACGAGAAGCCGGCTTGAAGTGGGAAACTAGATGGTTTGATTTAGTTGATTACGAAGATAAGACGCAATATAGCGAGGACGATCCGTTTATAAGTTTGAGTAAACTAGCCAATCTTTCCATCAAAAATGCTCCTTCCGGAACTTTGGTCAACAGTAAATATGATGTTGGTGAAGGAAAACACTGGAGATTTAACAAGGACAAATGGTCGAAAGAAGAAGAAATTGTTATTTAGTTTAGTATTATGAGTCTTAATATTGGCTAGTATCTGACGGATACCATTTTCCTCACGTAGAAATGATCTATATGTAACCTGATATTAAACAGAAATAAATGAGTAAAGTAGTAAATATCGTAATCAAAGCTTAAACATTATCTAAATAAGAATCTCCTGAAAAGATATTTAACTACCCATACCTATGCGAGTAAATGTACCCGAGTCAGTACATCAGAGTGGTTCACGATTAGAGAGAAATGGAAGAGTTTATTGGCCTGGTTTGGTTCGTCGTGATCTACTCCTACTATTTGATATGGCTGCAAATGTTGCATAGATCAGTAAGGTACAAGTTTACTAGCATGAGAAAGTCCTTCAATTTTCGAAACAGATACACTCTGCCGTTTGAACTCTTCAATGAGATGCTACCAACCGACCCAGTTAAAGCGTGTAAAGATCCTCCTCAGGTTATCACAATCATTGCTCTATCGGTCCCATACTAAAGAGTGGCTTGTATTGGAGGTGCAGTATAACCGTTTCTGTATCTCCATTTATTTTCTGATTCAACTAAAACCAACTACCATTGAATAAGATAACCAACGGAACCAATTGCTCTAAATTAAGAAAAGATAGCAATACGCCACAATATAAATGCTAGGTAATTGCTAATTTTTAACTTGTGAAACAGGAATATAAAATAACGGGTTCTTTGCTTATACGCACTTACTTGTGTTAACGGCGAATATAGGAGCTTAAACTGAAGGGTTCTTTCCTTATCCAGTGTTAACTGCGAAAATAGATCCGAGCCGAATATACATACAGCTGCAGGTATGCTTCTCATGCATAGTAAATATAGCATAAATAGAGAATAATTCGCTTAAACTAAGCGGTTAGATATTATATAATAATTTTGTAGCCTGCAATGAATGATTTACAGATGGACGTGAGCCCGAAGGATATGAGCGGATTTGATGAATCTGAGATTACGATAGCGTTTGGGAGAGAAGATTGGTTAAAAGGAAATAAGATTAGTTGGTTCTACTACTTAATAACGACACTTTTTCTCGTATATATTTTTGTAGTATTATACACAAATGACAATGTACAATAAAGCGGAGTTAGTGTTGCAGAATTAGACAATGCTAGGTATCATCAACAATTATGTCTATACAATAAACTGGGAAAATAGCACCTGCAGTGATAGTTGCGACAAGTGCAAATGCTAGTCACGCTACATTGCCGCACTATTCGATATCTGAGCCTTTGGAGAGGTAAACAATCAGAATGAGGAGAATTGTATTGGGCAGTGCTACGTAATGAGGAACCATGGTTTAGGCGCAAAGATGAAGAGAACTGTATCTCAATACGTACGGCTGAATTGATGGTTAATGCAATACTGCACAATGTGGTGCGCAGTGAAGTCCAGACAGATATCAATGATTTACACTATACTGCGAAGGCTAAATTATGCTTATTTGCAGAGATGCTACAATAGTATCTAAATCAAATAAGTAGCAACCCGGTTTGTGTTGGAATGTAGTCTTACGTTCGGTTTGACTTTGTATTGAGATTGTGATTCTGCCAGAATGAGTAGGATTATTTTAGCTTTATTTACATTCTTTTAGGATTATTTTCTGTGTTGTGTTTCCAACACATTTAGTATTATTTACCACATTGGGTTTCATGCTTAATATTATTCACCACATATATGTCTTGTAATCTACAGATAGCTCTTTTGTCTCTAGTTGTTTCCTGTGTGTTTTACTTATTACTTTTGTGTCTTTATTCTTATGATTTATGATTTGTAAATAACTCCCCCATATATGTATCAACTCTGTTTTAGTAGTGTGACAATCTACGGTTTGTTTAATTAGTGTTTCGAACTACGATATCCTAATCGCCTGCAATAGTTCATGTTATCCTAAATATAACCACGGCCCTCTAATAATTATTTAAGAGAACTCAATAGTTTCGTTTATAAAAGGTAACTCTTTTTTTGTAAATTTTCGAATTTGGAAGCAATTGGTATTTCTTCTTGCACCAAATCTCTAAACTTATTTCATTTCAAATAGTTCTAAGCAATTATTCTGATTTCTACTATGTTGTTATCTGGATTGTAACTACAGGTAAAGACGGTCCAGTGGTTAGGGTTAGTCATGTGACATTATTTAGGGCAACGAGAAATCCTCGATTCTGGTGTGTATATAATTGGGGTATTCACGTGATGGGTAGCTACCCCCTAAGCGGACGATTTTTTTTTTGTTAGTGTGCAATTTGGTAGTAGGAAATTTTCAAATAAAAAATTTTCAATATTAGAAGTGATTACGGTTTTCTTTTCTGGATAAACATATCATATATTATTAGAAATGGCTGAATCTCACAGATGTATGTTATCATGAACAGCACCAACGTGGAAGTGAATCAATATAATCAGCAGTAGCATAGTTTCTTGGAGTTTGGCGTGGTTCCTACACCATAGCTTGAATTTTTCACCTTATACATAGAAAGGTTCCATAAATGAAAGAACTTACAATGTGGATTTTAATACGTGGATTATAATCTATCTTCATTTAACGAAGCGTACCGTCAATATGACCCTGTTTCTGATGACGGGAGTGAATAGACTGGTGCAAATGCGTAATCCTGGACCTAGAGTTTCTATCGCCTACTGCTGTATATATGGACGCATTCTTTTTTCTTTGCTCTCTTACTAACTTTTCTAGTATACGTTAAAGGTAAACACATTTCCTATCAAAGATCTAAATCTGTTACAAACCCAAATGTTTCATTAATCCAAATTGAAGGTGTTTCTAACCCTCAAGATGCTAAATTTTACTTAGGTAAAAGAATCGCTTACGTTTACAGAGCTTCTAAAGAAGTTAGAGGTTCTAAAATCAGAGTTATTTGGGGTAAAGTCGCTAGAACTCACGGTAACAACGGTTTAATCAGAGCTAAATTCGTTAAGAACTTACCTCCAAAAACTTTCGGTGCTTCTGTTAGAATTATGTTATATCCATCTAATATTTAAGTAAGGTTAACATTTTCATGTACAAATGTATAATTTAATAAATCACACAACGAGTATAAAGAATGTAGTAAAGTTTTCGAGGGACTTTGAAAACCATTTCTATTTCCTTATTATGCGCGCAGTTCGCCCCAGATTTTACCACGAGTCGCGCTAGCTACTACCAATTTGATTGTGGTGCTAGCTGGGGTCAATCTTCTGGTTCCTATGTGGAAGAGCAATCAAGTTATTTCATACGTCTTTAATCTAACTCTAAACTACTCTACTACTCTACTACTCTAATATAAGTCTACTAGATCTAATTGTCATCGATAATTTTGATGCTCTTTTTTTTGCTGCAAATAACCACTTTTTGCAGCCATTGTTTTTAGGTTTTCCTGCTTTCTTGGATCAGGCAATTACTTGACACAACAGTGTACTTTCAGTTATGTTCTATGTGGTCGGCAAGTCTTGAGTATAAACAATACCAATCAGGTCTAGCCACTTCCCGACAAAACAGTACATCCCGACTATGGTTGATTTATTGTTGGGGCATTCGAGTGTGGATAAATTACCACCTTCTCCGTTACCATACATTGGAGACTTTCGTCCTAAATTGGTTTCTAATTGTATTCCATCAATCCACCACCCATTCCGAACATGAAACTTGGTGATATACTCGTTTTCGTATATTTTGAAATCGGAATACTTGGGTGATTCTTTTCCAATAAGCATAGAGCTATCCAATTGAACAAACATTTTTTCAAATGCATTATTTGTGGAAGCAGCATTGAAAAACCTTAGGCCATCTACTGCCCTTCCATGATAAACCCTAACGGTTTCAATATTCTTGATATCCAAACCTATTATTTGATAATCATTAATTTTACGGCCCAATGCAAATGATTTATAACCTGTAAGGTCTCCTTTCCCTAATCCAAAATCACTTAATATTATACTTGACTCCACTGGATTATCATTGGGTTTCATTAAACTACTGATATCTTCGATTTCTAAATTCCCTCCTAGAGACAATACCCTTAAGGATAACTTTTCCGTACTGAATCCAGATTGGACCAATTCATCACAAGCTTCTTTAAAATCCAAGATATACTCGTTGATTGTACCATTGCCCCCGTATAATTGAGGTAAAAAGGATCGATAATACCGTGCTTGTTCTCCAATAAATATTTCTATGAGGTATATTCCACTAGCAGACGTAATAGTGACGCCTTCGTTGCATAAATATATTGATGGCTGCTTGTTGATTTCACAGCTATCATCAGCTGATAAAGTAGTTGAAATCACCTTTTTGTAACTATCATTAGGCAAGGAGAATGAATCATGGTATAAAAACCGTATGAGGTCTAGTTTGTTCCAGTGACAGACTGGGGCATCATTATTCAAATTCTTTTCCGTAAATGATCGATTCCATCTAACGTAATCTCTTAACATTACTCCGTCAGCTTGATGTGGGCATCCTAAAGAGTGCCCAATTTCATGTAGAAAAGCTCCAGCGGTCACATTAAGAGTCTGCCATGGAGTACCACATTGACCGTTGTCATTAGCTACTTCATCTACAATTAACTTTGTATCATCCAAGAAGCAGGGAATAACCTTTTGAAATGTGGTGGGCCATGAATGTAATCCATGAGAACCAAATATAGCCATCTTCACTTTCTGAGAGCCACCACCTAAAGCAGCATGAGCGAGTATCAATTGTAGCAGTTTATCCCATGTAGAATCAAGATATAAACAAGCAGCTTGGGTGGCAGTTCCATCGTCGACGTAGAAGTCTGATTGTTCGACGAGGTCAACGGCATGGGAAAATAGCCAACCTGATTCTTTGGCCAGCTTGTTTTGTTGGGCTACTTCAGGGTCTCGTAACTCAGACACTGTCTTTGGCGAATTCAATATATGTACTTTCACATTCTTGCAGTTTAGTGTTGTGCCATCGAATATGTCAACGTCGCTCGTTTGTTCAACAAACTGGAAGGTTCTGTTGCCGTAGCCCGCCAATTTCATTTCATCATGGGTGTACGCTTGCATTAACCTTGCTACAACCTGTAGTTTCCTGATAGCGTTATCTACATTGGCGATTTCGCTGTGATTCAGCGGAATATCATAACGGCCAGGCGAATCCTTAGCTACAATCAAACATAAATGAATAGGTTTTACTGGCAACGGTTGCAAAATCAACTGCAAACTGACAGTGTCAACGCTAGGGCCATTTACATGGGCTACTCCCTGTGAATCTAACACACCGTTCTCGTAAGCTTCTACTACAAATGAGTTAAAACCATCTACTAAATGAACTATAGTTTTAAAGCAGTTGTTGTTAATTTCTCCATACTGTGGGGGAAAATGAACACTAGTAAACTTTACTAATCCTGAAGAAACTTGCAGACTTGTACCCGACACAATTAATGTCGGAGAAGAAACTAATTCTCCGTTATCATAATTGAAACTTATCATTAGATATGGGTGTAATCTTCTACAATATTGAATCCACTTCTATTCTATCTACAATTTTTGCAACTATGTGGGACAGTTGGTTGAATTTTTCAATACAATCAGACGGGGTGAACGTACTATGAAACAAATGTAGAAGTAAAGACAATTGACCAGAAGTATGCTCTGAATGGAACACAGTAGTCGTTTATCATTTCAACTCGAGATTGAAAAAGGCTGCAAAATGTTTGGATGTTTCCTGCAGGTAGATTACGTACCACTACATCTTCTACCAGTGTTGCTATAACCATTGCTAATTGACGTTAGCGCGATAACTACCACCGTTTCTTGTCGTTATCGTTATTTGGAAGATGCTTAAGCATAGTTCTAATATATGTTATGTTCTCCTGTTTTACAACACTACTATGCCTAATCAGTGAATTCCGCACTATACTGTATGGAGTATTTCAATGAAGGCTGCTTGAACTAGTTACGTATAGCGTAATATCCCACCAAAATGCTTCAGCAGCTCTAATTAGTGCCGTAGTAACCTTCGGTGCCATGGTCACCTGTGTGAACCCATGGTCAACTCATAGTTTAGCTCCTGTGATTCGGACGTGTATATGGTAGCGCCACCGACCTGTACATCAACTCGCAAAAGGCAAGCAAGAATAGATTACTAAATATATTCTTCATCTCAATACCACTTGCAATAAATACACTGTTTATCATGATTCAAAGCAGTTCTGTTATACATCCAAATACCGCCAACAGACGGTTCAAGTTTGAGCCGTTTTTGCTCAAAGAATACGGTTTTGGATTGAATCCAGATAGACCTATATGTCAGTTTTATGTTCCCACCAACCCCAATAATAGTTGTCCTAATGGACCCATGTGTCCCAATAAGCACGTCAGTGCAATGTACAACAACAAGATTGTGTGTAAGCATTGGTTAAGGGGACTTTGTAAGAAGAACAACCGATGTGAATTCTTGCACGAATATAACTTACGTAAAATGCCTGAATGTCTATTTTATTCGAAGAATGGCTTCTGTACTCAAACCCCCGAATGTTTGTATTTGCATATCGATCCTCAGTCGAAAATACCAGAGTGTGTCAACTATAATCGTGGATTTTGTCCCGAGGGACCAAAGTGTACTAAGAGACATATAAGAAGGGTTCTTTGTCCGAGGTATTTGACTGGGTTCTGTCCAAAGGGTGCTGAATGTGAGTACTCGCATCCAAAGTGGGACTCTTCGACTGTAGCCAGATTGACTATCAAGTCGGATGAGGATTATAAGCGGGAATTACAAGAGAAAAAACGGGAGTTGCAGAAGTTGAGGCAACGTCAAGAGTCTGGTGGTTTGAAGAGGGAATTGGATGATAATGAGACAGAAGGTGATGCCAAGAAGCAAAAAGTGTAGTTTGGGATGTAAACTGCGCCAAAAGAGGGCGAAAAGACTGTTGAATTGGCTAATTGGCTAAAAGTTCGCCTCTTAAAACATGGTTGAACATGTCTATTCGGGCTAAAACATTTCCATTCGGGCTGAAATTAGACAAAAATATGCTCTGGTTCATAGTTTATCATGAAACAGTGCTAAATTCCCATTAATGGTTTTCTTCCAAGCAATCACTCTCAATGCTAAAAATGGCACTCAATCAATGCTTCATTTTCGACATTCGGTCCTTCTATTGCATCTATTCGTTCTTGTGGTCCATGTCGCAAAACTAGTTCATACCTACCATTACTTAGTCATATTAATAACTGTATATTAGCTGTAATATAATTTATATTAAATTTTGTAGATGCTCTATATAATGTATCCTCTGATCTGTTTTCGTTCTTGAGGCGTCAACACCCAATTGATCCCAACAGAGTCGTCAATATCGTTTGCTTCGGCGGAACTGGCTTCATCTGGCTTGCTTTGGTTTGCATGTTGCACACTCTCATCATACTCTTCATCATCCATTCCTACCAACAACACAATTTGCGTTACCCTGACAAATTTCTCTCGCAAATGGTAGTTGTCTTCACAAACTTGGTTGATTAAGTATGAAAGATCCCGCTCTAGCTTAATTGCCCCCAATTCGTTAATCCTGAACTTTTTCAACACGTTCATCAATTTCTTCTCAATTATGTTGGAGACGTTAATGACTAGTAATCGCAACAATTTAGACATCAAGGACTTGTGGAAAGTTCTATCATATGGCTTGACCAATGCTTGCCAACTGTTGGACAACTTCATGAATGCTTCGGTTGACTCTTGTTCGTTTAGGTTGTAAATGATATAGTTAGAATCGGTCGATTCTGGCAAAAACTCGTTAATCATAACCAAGATCTTGTTTCTGAACGATTGGTTGTAGAGATTGAGCAAACTGTCTGAAATAATCTTGTTGGTAGCTTGGTTGAATGGCTCCAAGAAGTCATCTTGTAAAATCAGTCTCACTATATCTTGGTCCTTGCCAAAGGGGAATAAATTGCGCAAGTAGTTGTCACTCTTGAGAATATTGTCGAAGATTTTGCCAAAGTATTCCTGGCCGATGGCGACGGAGTTCAAATAGATGGCAAAATTGACGAGTTTGGGGCTGTTTGCTGTAACTACAGTTGAAGTCACTGTTGATTGAACGACGTTTCCTAGGGCAGTAGAGGCGCCTCTCAAGAAACCGATGTTACTTGGCTCTGGTGTAGCGCTTCTGGAAGTATTGGGACTCTTCAACGCTTCAATCTCGGGCGATATTAGCGATAGAGTCTGGTTATAGCGCGGAGTGTTCTCGTTCAAGCACTTGATGAAGAAGCCGTTGATAAGGTCTTGTTGGATTACGTGGTAGCTCGAGCTGATGTACTTCTTAACCGTGGACGGTATGGAGCAGTCCAAGACATTTCTGAGCGAGTTGTTCAAAATTAAGGTTATATCTTCAATGACGGAAGAACAGGGAATTTCCGTCGGTTTGGTGGTGTTTTTGATGTGGAGGTAGCTGTCCAAAGAAGGCATTTCCTCAATTACAATGGCTTTCTCTAGAGACCGGCGGAAGTAAAATGTCACCAAACTTTCAAATGATGGCAAATACTTGTCACGAATCTTCTTTGTGAAATGGGAATCAGCAATCAACTTTGGGATCTCCAACTCCTCTTTGGAGTCACCAAAGTACTTTATGGCAATGAACTTGCCGTAGAGCGACCAGTGGTGGAATATGGTAGCAAATTCATTGACAACGTCTCCTACTTGCACTACAGATACGAGTTCGTCGGCGTAGTCTAGGTCCGCCACCTCGGCTCCCTGCAACTGCTGAAACCTCCGTGTGAGTACGGGATAATTGTACAACCGAATATCCTGTAAGAGCTTGTCGATTCTGCGGTTATCGTAAAGAGTATCTCCAATAATACCTATTTGCGAATCGATCTCGCCTTGGATACGGGCTATGACAAACACAATGGCATCAGCGTAAGTATCGCTGTAGTATTTCTTTATGAGCGGTCCATGCTGCGAAAGCATCATGGAAATGCTCTCAAACAACTGCATGGTGATGGTGGAATAGATACCTTCCCTGGCTTCGTTTGCTGCTACCGAAGAGAGCAACTGTTTCAGGGTATCCATGATGATTCTACATATGAATTTCGAGTAGCACAAAAGCCCAGTCTCTTCCTTTCCGATCAAAGGGAATAACTGGAAGTATTTCGTCAACTGCTCAACGTTTTTCTCGTTCGCAGCCAAGTCAAAGTTTTGCTTAAAGATTTCCGTCAAGTAAACCACCCATTTTTCGATGGTTACCCCCGGCAATTCGGGGATTTCGCTCGAGGGTATCACTACAGAGGCAAATTGCCCGTTTACCAAACTAGGAGCCAATTTGGAGATGGTGGAAATGCACTGGGCTGCCAATTCATAGTTCTTATTCTCTATAGCATAATTGGCCTGTTTGATGTTATTACGCAACAATTGGATGTCAGACACAAATTCCAACGTCTGGTTGACGTTTCCGATCTCCTTGTCCAACGACTTGATCTTAAGGGTCAAACTATTACCCAAATCGTTCGCTGCTGCAAACGTCGTTAAGAGTTGGTTGGAGTTTTCGATAGTAGAGGAAAATTGCGTGGCCCGATTCAACTCAATGGTGTTGAGGTCGTTCTGGTGGCGCTTGGATTTCAATTTGATGAAGTTTTCTACTTGTTCGTCGACGTGATGTAAGTTATCGTCAATGGTGTCTATCAACTTTGTGAGATCGTGATGGTTTGCTGCTGAGTTGTACATTTCGATGACATTTTGGGTGGTTTTCTGAAGCTCGGTGTCACTGAGGACGTGAAACAACGCGGAGGACCCTCGCTCGTGCTCCTGGGCTGTCATGCTGACGTCGCTAGTTTGATTCTGAGTTCACTCAAACGAAAAATCATGGTATTCGCGGCGCTACCATATGGGTAGATGAAGTTAAGCAGTTGAACTAAGGGAAGGTGGTGGTCGAGGGAGAGAGTGTGGATATGGGCTGGGAGCAGGTTGGGAGCTGCGGCGGTGGCTACTGGTCTACAGGGTTGCAAATTTCTAAAAGTTAGTTAAACAGTCACAGACCATAGAGAACACGCTAATCTATACAGCACTGCTACAGAGACGGTAGCATATAAATGTGCTAGGAAACACAACCTAAACACAGAACACATTAAACGCATCAGACTTGCCTAATTCGTCAGGCAAACACACCCAGTTCAGCTAAGCTAATGAACCCATTAGGCTAATGAACCCATTGGGTCATAGATTGGCAAGACAGTGTATTCTTTGCCCTTAAAGACAGCATAAGTCTTAGAGGAGACGTACTTCTTGTTGGTGACGATCTGGAACACGAATTCGTCGAACCAAGCGTCGGTCATGACGAAATCTCCCTTCTCTCCAACTTCGTCACCCCAAGAGTTTTGGATCTTCCATCTTTGAGGCTTACCATTGGCATCTAAGTGAACTCCGGTGATGACCATAGCGTGGGTCATTTGCGACGATCCGGTTCTCAATCTCTCTGCCTTATTGATATTGATATCGGTATTGAAAGCAACCTTGTAATTGTAGGCATTGACGTCCAAAATACCGGTATCACGGTTGTAGTACTTGCCTACATCGGAACCAAAGAAAATAGGCTCGTTATCTTTCAACATCTTGATAGCTACGTTCTTGAGCTCGGAGATCTCGGTGTTTACGTACTCAATTGGTTTACCACCGTAGACGTTATTTAATTTGTCCACAGTGTAGAGAGTATCGAACTTGTTTCTAGGATCGTGGATCAACGAGAAATGATCATTGGCTACAAATTTGATATGGGTCTTGTAGAAATCCAATGGTGTGGTTTCGAAGGACTTGAACTTCTTGTCTTTGTCCAAGAACTCCCAGGTGAACTTATCGCTAGGTTTTGGTGGAGTACCAAGGGTAAGACAAAGGATGTTGTAGATTTGCTTAATCATAGTACTCTTGACCTGGGCGATGCTGGAGGAGTTTTCTTTGACCAATTGTCTCAAAATCAAACCAAACTCCCTCAATTTTTCATGAACTAAATAGTTCAATCTACTGGTACTGGTAGATTGAGCGTTATCAGGGAATTGATCGTAGGGAACAGCACCGTATTTGTTCAATACGTTGACGATCATGTCCCATTGACCCCCATCGCTTACTGGTTCTCTAAAGATGTGTTTCAAGTACAAATCATCAATCTCCAAGTCGGTGGTAGCCAAAACATTCTCCAAAAAATAGTTAGCCTTTTCCAATTTATCGTAGAAGAATAAATAAGATTGGGATAATTGGAACTTTTCCGGGTCCAAATTGTAGTTCTTGATTACGTGGGTTCTAAGCACATTGGAGGTAGCAAAGATCCAACATCTACCACTGGATTTTTGGTTGTTGTAAAACGAATTAGACCCAATAATGTCTACAGTGGTATTGAACAAATACTGATTAGCTTTAATGGAATTTTTGTTTGCAATTACATTGGCAATATCATTGAGTGAGAAAGCTTGTTGACCCAATAAGTTCTTGTCGTCTGCCACAAAAGATCCGTACCAGTCGTCTAAAGCTGATAAAGAAATAGGGTTGATTTTGTTGTCGCTATCTTTAAGGGGGCTATCTAAAGTTAACCCTCTTAAAGGCAAATCGGAAACTTCGATGTGGTGCTTTTCGTTAAATTCTTGTGATTCTTTCTTCATGGTTGGTTTAGATGTTGAACCGCCCATAGTAGTCAATTGGCTAGTATATATATAATTATGTAGTCGGAAGTAAATAACAAAATGCCTTGAGAGAGCTGTGCCTTTTTATGCTCTGATCAAGTGGCTCAGTGCCACACCATATCCGTACAATGGGGTGGCAGATAACGATATTTGCAAGCACTACCTACAGCCGGGTGCCTAGGTCGACGCACTAGCGACAATGGTGGTGCAGTCTCCACAAAGGTGCTCCCTAGCGACCTTATCAGTAGATTACGAAGATTACCCATGCATGCATTTGCGACTCGGAGATTCGATACTACTACAGTCCTAAAAATAGTCTTCCCCAACTAACTGCGGTAAACTACTAGGGTTGCATTATTATGGTTGTTTGCACGCTATGTTTGTGCTGTCAATTTCCTGTACTGGCAGAAATCCCCACCGGAGTGTATCCGCATATTGCCGTGTCTAACCAAGCCTACATTTCAGATGAATCGTTGATCGCTCTTGTGACTCATGAATTCAGCCATAAGTGTCTTTAGCAAACGCTACTTTATTCCATATTTGATTATTACGTGTTCATTCCTTCATATTCAACTCCCCTTACGTATTTCTTATTCAATTCCCCTTACTTAATTCTTATTCAATTCTTCATATTCTCTTCTTTAACATTCACGCTAATGCAATTGTGCATATAGACAACTAGTTCGGTTTTGCCTATCTTGATCAATCTGACTTCCTCGCTTCGTCGCTTCCTGCTTCGTGCTTCTTGTTGGCTCAGCAATTACTTCGGAGTTTATTTTATCTTCTTCTATTTCTAGCCTTCTTCTGCATTTCTCTGCACTACTTATCTTCTAATAACTATCTTACATTACTATTTATATTCAATAATAACCATGCATTCTATCAACTATCAGCATTACTTTAATTCCTTAGCCATTTGGTTCTTCTCGTTCTTAAACTTAGTTGATCTGTCTCTTATTCTAGGCTTCTTCACCTTACCCTTGGCAGATTTCAACCCTTTAATCCCAGCAATCTTAGCCCCTTTATTGGCTCTTTGCCCTTCAATAATTTGAAACTTACCTGCAGAAGCTCTGTCGGCTTTACCTAATATAGCTTGGGCTCTTCCCAATTTAGTCTTTTGCTGATCGGTGATCTTTCTGGTATTACTCTTATTGTTATTATTCTTCTTACTATTATCAATATGATTGGGTGATAATACCGATGGTTTGGCATATTTTGATGCACGAGAAATTCTCAATTTTCTGCCAGTTTTATTTTCGTCGTAAGAAATTGGCTTATCATTTAATAATAATGCCTTGTTCACAGTTAAGGTATCTTTGAATTGTACCAAGGCAAACCCTTTACCTAAGTTGGTCTTGGAGTCTCTAATGACTCTAACACTTTCCACATCCTTACTGATCTTGTTGAAGTATTTCCACAAATTCTCTTCCTGCTCTTCAAAATCTAAATTACCTACAAAAATAGTTCTTTTATTGTCTTTAACAGTTGGATGAGCTAAGTGGTCTACTCTCAAATGATGGTTTTCAAATACTTTCCCATTAAACTCGGAAACAGCCTTTAATGATGCTTCCTTGTCAACGTACACCACGTAGGCATTTACCGAACTTCTCGACTCGTGAAGAGATTTTCTGGCAAATGCAACTTTTCTAGGTACGGCCTCATTAAACGAAATCGATCTAAATCTCACAGAATCAATTTTTCCAATGTCAGAAAATAATTTTTTGAATTTTTTCGTCAATGGTTTAGATTTTAAGATAGCTACAGGAACATTACCTACAAAGATAGATCTCTCGGCTTTTTGCAATTCAGACTCCTTCAAGTCAATGGCCTTGGCTGCTCTGGCTGCCTTGGTTTTCTTGTCTTCATCTTGTTCTTCTTCGTCCTTTTCTTCAGTTTCTTCATCGTCTTTTGTTCTTAACAAATTCTTGTAGTAGTCTGCTTCTAAGTCCTCGTTCAAATCGCTCTTTTTAGCCTTTTTGCTCAGTTGCGACTTTTCTTGCTTATTTGATTCAGACTCGCTTTCGATTTCCTCACTATCATCTTCTTCGCTTGCGTCTTCTTCGCTTTCTTCACTTTCGTCACCATCTTCCTTGGCCTGTTCTGGAAGTTGCGGCTGTTGAGCTTCTCTATCTACCTCTATAACGGTTCTAGTAGGTAAACTATCTCGTGAAACAGGGCCAACTTGACTCTTAAATAAGTTATCGACTCCTGCGTCCACCTCGCGTGCACCACTACCGAATAATCCACTGAAACTTGACATTGCACCGGGTTTCCAATCTCGCTCGATCTAACAATTTCAATTTCTTTCCCTCCATATAGCGATGAGATGAGATGGCCAAATTCATCCACTATGTGCGTATCCTGCACACAGTTCAGAATACCATTTCCTGCACCCAACTCGAGGTTTTTCTGAGTCTCAAACACCTTGCTACTACTGCTCATCCATACCCTTAAGACAAGTTGGTAAAACAGCTACAAACCGCCATTTTTCAATTGGAAACCGCCTGAATTGACCCCATTGCACTAGTGTAGCTGATTGGTCGTGAAAAAACCAGGTTTATATTGCAATTACATCATGTTGCCCTCGACTGTTTCTTCCCAAGAATTACTCGATGATGAAACAGCAGAATCCAAAGATCGCACGTTGATGTCGTCTCGTGGGGGCGACATCGCCACCTCTTCCACCAACGTGTCGACGTTTAAAGAGTCTCCGTTGTCGGATATCGCCGTTTCTCCTCCATCCTTCGACATGATAGATAGCACCAAACCATCAAACTTTGCTGTTTTATCGCCCAAACAGAACTCCGATGATTCGTCTGAGTTGTCGGACTTGGAAGTGGCCGATTCGGAAGCAGAGACCGACAAAATGGACTTTTTGGACGAAAGTAACCCCGATAGTGTCAGTCATGAAGCTTCTGACCTTGATACCTTGTCAAAGTTGACGGAATTGGCGCGAATGAAGGACGTGGATTCCGATCTAGACGACGACGACTTGCGAGATTTGCCTAAGGACATTAACCACGAAATTGGTGCCGATTCGCCCAAGGAAACGGCACTTGAAAAGAACGATAAAAGTGTTAGTAACGGTAAGCAAGCAAGTGGTGTGAAACACCAGATCGCACATGAAAGCAGCCAATCATCCAAGAAGAAGAAGCTTTCGAAAAACTCAGAAACCTCCGAAACGAATATTGAACTGGATAATGCTCTGGAGTCCAATACGGAAATGATTCAAAATTCTGATTTGGAGACCAAAACAGACCCAACTGATGATATTAAGCAGGCAGACGCAGCTGACGACAAGACAGAAACGATACTAGAAGATGGCCACGCTGACGACGAAAAAGTGGATACTGGTGCTAGTAAAGCAGAGGTAAATATTAAAGCAGAAGAGGCGGAAGCAGAGCAAGAAAAGCCTGTCAGCGGCATAGAACACGAAGAGAACGAAGAGGGCGAAGATACGACTGCGGCTGTTGAACTGGAAGACACAGGAGTCGCTGATGCTGCTGCTGATGCTGATGAAGTTGAAGGAGCTGGCGATGTTGAAGACGCTGGTGATGTTGAAGATGTTGAAGACGCTGAAGACGCCGAAGACGCCGAAGATGCTGAAAACGACGGTGATGCTGATGAAAACGACGGTGAAAAAGGCGAAGAAGACGAAGAGGAAGACGAAGAAGACGTAGACATGAATGAACAAAGAAAGCTTGCTATCAAAGAATTAATAACCATCGAAGAATCGTTTGCCGAATTGAGAGACAAGTTATACAAAGACAAATTGAACTTGCTAGAGCACGAATTACAGCTCTGTTTAGAGGGAAGCCATCCTGAGCTATCGAAAATCTGTCTGAAAGTCAACCAATTTTACCAGGACAATCTTCGCTTGGCCAATGCGAATTTGTCATACAAGTTGAAGTGCATCGACAAGGAAACCATTGCGACACGAACATCCATACATCAGAACTTCTTGAAGAACTTGATGGAGGGAAAGAACGATTTATTGACCCAGACTGCAAGTAAGTTGTACAAGATTGATAAGGAACGGACCCAGATCGATCAGCTCGCGCCCGACTTCAACTTTTGTGCAATTCCCAATATTCCTAATTATACCATGGCTGGACCAATTGATGAAAATATCACGGGAAGTTACGAATCGCCTATCACGAAAAAGGCAATTAAACAGAACACTATAGTTGAACTAGTGAGTCAAAGAAATAGTATAAATCACCAGCTAGGGGTACTAAATGGATTGATTCAATTCCATGGGTTTCCTTCGGCAATTAATTCGAGTCTCTCTGACTCAACAGTAATACCTAGCGATGAAATGTTGCTAAGAAAGGCCACTCCTGAGGAGATAAAGGAAGATTTGCTTGCGATGGGGATTCCAATATGAGATGCAGTGGGTGTGGGGTGTTCGTTGAAGTGTAGCGAGAGTTTAGAGAATTAGATATCTACCGCCACGTTATGGTACCACCTTACCTGCAACTCGCTCTAAATTACTGCCAAGCTCTCTAAATTACTGCGACCAGAATATTTTCATCCTAGCATTTTCCACCAATTTTCCGCAAATTTCAATTTTGAAGGCGCCACCAGCACCATATTAGTCCCAGTAACACTCCCTGATGTATCTGGCTATCCACGGCAAGTTTGAACTGTTGTTCGATGCGCACTAGGGCCCGTTCGCCTCATTTTCCACATTTTTCCAAGCTAATTCCATCAATTGTGCTCAAAAATCTCCAAAAAAGCGCCCACACCATCACCTCACGTTCCCGCAGTTGACGCACCTGCGAAACCCACCATTTTCGCCTTGTTTTATAGCGTAAATCCCATTATCTTATTTTCTCATTTTTAGGCGTGCTACGCCCATTTCTTGAGAAATAATTACGTGGTTGTATAACGAATAAACTATACACTAGTACCAAGTAGAACAATTGTAGTAACAACCAGCAATTGAACATGGTTGAAGTTTCGTTGACGGTTGGGAAGTTGGATGCTTCCTTGGCGTTATTGTTGACCAAAGATCACCATTTGATTGAGTTTCCTACCATTTTGTTACCCAATGGTGTAAAGGCCGGATCCATTGTGAAAATTAAGTGTGAACAGGACCTCGAAATTGAACGAGAAGAAGCAGAAAACTTCCAGAAGGTTCAGGACGAAATTTTGAACACTTTTGGCAAATCGTTGCCGAAATCGCCCGTTTTAAAGATCAAGAATATTACCCAGACTAGTTGTGTATTGGAGTGGGATAATCTCGACTTAGGTACGGCCAATCTCAAGAATTTGATCCTCTTTAAAGATGGTAAAAAGTTGGGGTCGATTCCTCTGCCTTTGACCAATAGAACCACCAAATTGTCTGGGTTATCCATCGATAAGACGTTTACTTTCCAGATTAAATTGGACACCACTGCCGGTATTTATGCTTCCGAGCTTATTGAGGTCACTACGCACAAAATGACTGATTTGTCGGGTATCACTGTCTGTCTTGGTGATTTAACGGCGAACGATCCTTTCACCAAACAGGATATTGAAGATACCTTGAAGAATATCGGTGCCAAACCTAGTCAAGACAAGATCCATGTAGATACTACGCATTTCATTTGTACACGGGAAAATAAAGCCAATCCTGAATACTTGAAGGCACAAGATATGAATATTCCTATAATTAGACCAGAGTGGTTAAAGGCTTGTGAGCGCGAAAGAAGAATCGTTGGGGTCACTGCATTTTATCTTAAGGAGTGTGTTTTGCCAGATATCTTTTCTAAGAACTACTGGGGCACTGCTAACGGTAAACAAGAGGAAAAGAGTGTTCCTGAACCACCTGTTGAGACTCCTACAATTAATGAGCCAGAGCAAGAAGCGCAAGAAGTACCACAAGAGAACGCAAATGGGTCCAGTGCGACCGAAACAGTACCTCAGGAACCCCAAGAAACTTCTGGAGAATCGGAGGAAAAGAAAGACCTTCAAGACATACCCATTGAGGAGCCTGTAAGTAAGGAAATTGCAGGTAAAGTAGAGTCCGAGTCTGGCGTATTGGAAGAGGCAAGTAAACAACCTGAAGAAACCAAGGAAGAGGCTAAGGAAGAAACCAAGGAAGAACCTAAGGAAGAGGCCAAGGAAGAACCTAAGGAAGTGGTTAAAGAAGAACCTAAGGAAGAACTTAAGGAAGTAGATCTCACAGAGCCAATTGAAGAACCTAAGGTCGAAGAACCTAAGGAGACTAAGACTGAGGAACCAAAAGAAACCAAAGTCGAAGAGCCAAAAGTTGAAGAACCAAAAGTTGAAGAACCAAAAGTTGAAGAACCAATAGTTGAAGAACCAATAGTTGAAGAACCAATAGTTGAAGAACCTACTGTAGCAGCTCCTGTCGAAGAAAAGGAAACTGAAGTTAAGGAAACTGTCGCAGAACCTACCGCAGAATCTTCCAAAGAACCTGTTGTAGAATCCGAAAAACCTGAAGATCCCAAAGAAAGCGACCCTGTTGAAGCTGAATTGGAAGAAGATGATGCCGAAGAAGATGCAGACGACGCTACCGAAGATGCTACCGAAGTAAAGTCTGAACAACCTGCTGCTTCCAAAGGCAAGAAAAAGAAGGGCAAGAAGAAGGGTAAAAAGTAATCCTACAACGAAATATAAATGAATTGTATATTAATAAATTAGAATCTAGTATATGAACAGGCTGTTGCCTATATAGTAACTTAATTGTAAAGAACGACCAAACAATGGAACCCAGTCGTCTAGTCGTTGACACGATATCAACTAAAAAACACAGAATTGAAAGAGAATGGCCCAGGGTCAACCCCTGAACCTTTTGTGCGTTCTTTGGCTTAATACGCTAAATATGAGATTTACGGTTAAATTTTCTATTCCCCGAATAATCTTCTCACCTTTTTCAAAATGGAATCTTTTTCAGGGTCATATGGATGGTCCTTTGATGGGATTTCCAAAATGGCTGGAAATGCCGAAGTAAAACTTTCGATTTTGTAACGAATCAAATCGGCCAAATGCTGATTGATCAACAAGATGGCAATGTCCTTACGTCCGTTGGTGAAATTATCGAATGCATCTTCGATTTGTTCTACAGTGGTCTTACCAGGTACCACGGTCAAGAAGTTGGCATCATTGCTGGATTCTTCAATTTGTCCAACACCTGCAAGTAACAATCCTGTGATGGTATCCTCTTCAGCAATTGTAGCGATTAATGTCCTTTTGGACATGGCCTCGTTAGCACTCATCCTGATGATGTATTATCTCAGGGTAAATTCCATGGTTGAAATTGAGTACTTGGGTTAACTATGTGTCACGTGATGAGGTGTTGGTTTATGCTGGGACCAAGGTCGATTGATGAAGAGTGGTAGAGTGTGTGGTTGTAGAGGGTGTGAGGTGGCGGAGTTTTAGGGGTGTCTGAGTGGGTGTTTCCGTGTATTGTGATTGGTGTGAACGGTTCGTGTTTGAGAGCTGCATGATCGGATTAGGAAATGGGTGCAAATTGTGAGACAGTACTGCCTAACTGTTCATGACTAACAATGACTTTAGTGGCAGTCACATTGCATATTGGGTCGTATATGTGTAATCTGTGTAGAAATTATTCGTTTCTGGTGGAATTATTTAGTGCTATTGTGGTTTACAATTGTTCTATTTTGGCTGCGAAAAGTGAGTACATCGTATTGTAGGACTAACAGAGGACCACAGAGTGTAACGGAGGAAAGTTAAACAGTATCAGACTAATGTTTAATATCCGTATTGTTTCAGATTGAAGGATCACTTTGTTTATTTTTTAATTGTTTCTGATTTGTTTCAGAATTTCTTTATCACACAAACGTATGAAATAATTAACGAAGTTTATAGCATAGGTGTAAGTATAATGTAGGGATATGTTGTAGGATACATTATTGGCAATAGTATGAACATGTAATGGTAGTAGTACAACGTGTAGTAGTTATGTCTCATGGATTAGTAGTAAACAGTAGACTAACAATTGAAGAGTAAGTGTAGAGGTACAGGAAGTAATAAAGAGGAAGGAAGGTGTTGGGTAGTGTAGATACTGAGTGTATTGTGGAGATGTCTAGGCTAGGTGTGATTCGTTCACTTTGTGTACTTTCTGGTTTCATAAAGGAGATCAAAATATCATCACTTCATTGACTTTTGCTTTAGATACTTGCCTTAGTATAAGTGATTGATATTGATTATTAGCACTACATATTACCCTACTGTTCTTTAATATTACTCTGGCCAATAAACATCATACATAAGAGATTAATCATCTCGGTAACTAATACTCACACATTGGTGATATCGACCGATACTTGATGGATAAGCAAAATCAGTATGGTTATACTAACCAGTAGTACTGTAAACTTTATATATTTGTAACCAAAATCAAAAGTGCGAAAATTTTATTTCTTTATTAATGATTTGTAGATTAATTAGATCGCCTGTAGTGCCCTGTATACCAGTACGGGGGTTTAGATCTACTGCCTCTGTTCTTGCTGGACATTCCAAATGGCAAAATATCAGACACGATAAAGCTAAGAACGATGCAAAGAAATCGCGAGATGCGTCTATCTTAGCCACGAGAATTGAAGCTTCCGTTCGTATTGGTGGAAATGATGCCAATGCCCAATTAGACACTTTAGTTGAAAAGGCAAAGAAAATGAACGTCACCAAGAAGATCATTGAAAACGCCATTAAACGTGGTTTAGGAGAAATAGCTGTAGAAGGTCCCGTCAAACAGGAAGTGTTGTATGAATTCATGGGTCCCTCAGGAGTAGCATTTATTGTTGTCGCCAATACTGACAACAAAGCTCGTACTGTTTCTACCGTCAAACTTGCCATGTCGAGATTCAATGCTTCATTGAGTCCCTGTGCTTATTTGTTTCAAAGAAAAGGTGAAATCATCTTTAAACCATTAAACACCCAGGATTTCGACGATGTGTTTGATATGGCACTTGAAATTGGTGCCGAAGATGTAGAGCAATTCGAAGATGTACAAAACGAATACGACGATACTGGTTTATTTAGAATTATTACCGATCCAGCAGAAGTGCATAATATTGCCAACGAATTGGCCAAAAACGGCTACAGCTTGAAGGAAGTCAAGACTAGTTTGATTGCCGACGCAGACAATGAAGTTGATTTCCCTGAAGAGTTGTCGAAAGGGTTTAAAAAGTGTCTCGATGAATTAGATGCTATTCCGGAAATCATCGATTATTATTCAAATATCAAGGAGTAGACAAGTTTCACTTAGCACTGGCTCTGCAGCCTGACATATCTATTCAATTCAACATTTATAGTCTCTATAGATCTCTGTATATATTAAATGAAAACTCGACCCTGAGACTCGAAACGGTCACCAGGTAACTATTGGAATAAATCGCTTAAACTTAACAAAAGGTAGAGATTAACAAGATAACCGCATCATTTTCATGCTTTCAATCACTTTTCCATGCTTTCAAGCCACTTCTTCGTTCCTTTCAATTCCAATTGCACATTTAATTTTTTGCAATTTTCTAAAGATTTTGCAAAAACTCCTCAGAAACGATAATAGTGGACTAGTAAATAGGTTAAATCATAAATTAGTTTCCCCCTTACTTTTCGCCGCTTTAATTGGTTACCATTCTTACGCACCGAAAAACTTGGCAGAACATGCTACAATTCATCATCAATAGAGTAGTAGTTTATCATCCTATAAACATCCTTCTGTCCTCTCCAGATTCTTAACCTCCTCTCAACTGAGCTCATGTCTACAGCAATATATAATTCATAAGTTAATATTAACTAAATATATTTTATATAATGAATAGATGATGCAGAATATGGCATGCCATAAAAATCAATACCTAAACCTCAGCACCAGCCATAATCGCGAAATACAAAGGCCCACCTATAACGTATCTTATGGTGTATTAACAACTATACCCCTATTTAATCACTTTTTTTCTTCATTGCTGGCCTTGTTCAACACAATATCTAATTCTGATAAGTCGGCGTTCTTCCATAATCTCAATTGTTTATCATAAGCAAAATGTCTATAAGTGAAAAAAACACCGGAAGCGAGAGCAACACCCACGGCAGCGAACAATGGGTACATTTCTACAGGTAAACTGGACTTTGAACCAGATTTCTTAGCTGCATTCAATAAGATTCTAGAAGCATGCATTTTTTTGCTAATTAGTTACAATTAATCGTTAGTCAAATAAATGTAATGCCGTTGTTAATTTTCTTTACTTCATAGGACTCATGGGGCCAGAATTTTTTTGGGGCAAGTGCACGACCTCGTTCCCATTAACTAAAAATCGGTTGGTCGAGGGGCACGCCGCAGACAGTTTAATTACTTTGTTATTTAATGTGAAATGGTGGAGAGTTGTGGTGTTACAAACGAGACAGACGTATAGCCATATGTGTCCAGATGGCACCAGAGCGAAGGCAAATACAGTGGCCAAGCTGGTAGAGAAAAAGAGCCCGAAAGGTTGTAGAACGTGATATAAATCTCGTGACCAAAACCTAAATCGTTCCACTAGTTAAGCAAGGCACGAAGGAGGGCACTAGCTACATCTGGTGGGTGTTCTCTGTTAGACATGTAGTGTCAGGGAATCGCGCTGAATCGGATACACGTGATATCTAATCGTTTAGCTTCACTGCCGTAGAGTTATTAGTAGGTGCCAGAATGGCTGCAAAAACCGATCTATCGTATCAATAGTGTCTAATGAGTCGATGTATTGTGTCTATTGAGTCTAAATATGAGTGGGCCATTGGGGCGTAGTTGTCGCAGTCAAGGCAAGCAGACGTGAATGTAGGATAGGCAGCAACAACCATCAAAGTTGCTGTTGGCTTGGAATTTGTAGTATGGATAGCAACATGGTAGCTCGTCTAGGTATTGAATGCAGAACTAGAGCTTCTCTATGGCATCCTTTATAGTATCGTAACACAACCAAGAAACAGCCATAGAGGGCACCAATTTGTACAAATTCGCAGTCAATCCTTTATACGCACCAAAAAACCCTTCTGTTTTAAAAAGCGATACTAAGGCATGCGACACCGATTTATATTGAAATCCCAATTCTCCGCCTGCCATTGATGCCACCTGGTACCGTTTTCTCAACACATCTAACGGATAAATGAGCACCCCACCGACAAAACTTGCGAAAGCTCCGGCGGACAATTTCCACACTGGGTTGGAGTAATCCTTGGGGGAGCTATCCATGTAATCCCGTAAATATTCGTATAATGCGAAGTTGATTGCTACGTACGGAGCAACCCCTAATGTAGTGGGAATAATCCCTTTATATAATGCTAGAAACCCCCCTTCGTTATTTACCACATCTCTATATGTCTGTAGCACAGTAGGCAGATGAGCTAACTTTCCTTTATTTAATTTTGATAGCGATGCTGTTTGCACGGTGATTCTTGCTCGAATCAAATCCAAAGGATAGGTTACGGCCACGGAAACAACCCCGGCTATACTCCCAGCAATCAATCTCTCATAAACATTGAGATGATTAAGACTATTTGCTGATGTAAAACCCGTCACATGACGGTTACTGATTAATAGATGTTTACATTTTTCGAATACTGTGAACTGTACAGCGCTGTATGGAAAAATCCTGATACAATTTAAGTAGTTACCTCTAAACCATCCTCTCCAGCCTTCATCACGATACATTTTTATGATGGTGGGAAACATACCTTGATACAGCTGGTTGGCACCAGCACCCTGCAACTGTAGCAAAATTTTGGCTCGTTCAAATGGTGATACTACTGTTCTACTTACGGCCCCAGCTATTCCCCCAGCTATAAAAGAACTATTTGAATCATTCTTGATAAAAGTTTTTAGATTATGTAAATAAGATTTTCTTTCAACATATTTATTGGACAAAGTATCCATCACCTACCAGCTATATTTATGTAGTTGTAGCCCAGTGGTTAGATTACCCCAGGATTAGAAAAATGTATACTTGCAAAATTCTTAAATTTTCACTTCATCGCGCTTAATTGACTTCGAGTCATAGAGTCAGTCTAGGCTCCAGGGCAAACTCCGAACTGTATACCTGGAAGTTTGATACCAACCAGTTGATAGTAATGGTGATAGATGATTGGCTACGACTGTATTTACTAGCTGTTTGACAAAATATTTTTCACTATACCATTTCTAGCAATTTGCAGCATACGCTATTTGCAACATTTTGAATATTTGCAGCATTTTAAATATCTGCAGCCTTTAATGTATTTTCTTACCAATGGAAAGTAGGAGTTGTTGGGGTATTAACTAGGTAAAATCTTCATCCCTAGCATTAATATTGAGCGGATAACTTGTAGATTGATATATGGTGTCGCAGAGCATGGTTCTTGCAATAAATGCTCCGTAGAACTGAATGCTGAACTCTCTCTTATCTACCGTTCTCTCGCTATAAAAGCCTAGAATGGGCCAATTATGAACTCTTCCCTTGTAACACTGAACCCGCATTTTTATTGTGGTTAGGCTTTGGAACTGGCTCAAGAACCGCTCGATTTCTTCTGCCAAGTACTCTTCAGATCCATAGGTTATAACCATATCAGTTAATATTTGTTCCCAACCAGATAAAGACAAGTCATCAAGGTTGCTAAAACCCAGATCATCTGCGCTTGAAAAGTACCTATCTCGCCACAGGGTCAATACTTTTTCATTGATGTAATCATCATTGTTGGATTTTGCTTTACGCGGACCAAATATATTAAACATTGGAGAAATCAAAATTAGTAGCTTGGGCTTATTCAAAGGTTTCAGTTTCTTGAACGGCGTTCCTACACCAATAGTATTATTTTTTGTTATTTCTTGCATTAGCAACATTGCCAAAGTTGTTCCTGTGGAATCTGCCATTAGCACTGATTTGTCTCGTAATAGATTCTCTTGGAAATATTGTAAACACTTCAACAAGTGATTCATTTGATGATGATATTTCATATTTCTATGATAGTTGACAACGAAAATCAAGGGATTCTCAAATCCTTGATGTAAAAGGTTAAGACATAGTAACGATAAATATTCACTATACATATGTCCAGTTCCCTTTCCAAATCCAAACCCTCCGCCATGAACATAAAAAATGCCAATATCGTGCTTTCTGGCGATATTTCTGGACTTTGAATAAATACACAACCCTTTGCCAACGCCCTTAATAGTAATATCCCCTAATCCATCGTTGCAATATCGCCATCTTCGAAAACTATTTACCCAACCGAAAAGCCGCCCATCAAACAAGACTTTACCATATATTTGGTTTTCGATTCTATAAAAGTAATATTTGAGTAGTTGTACAAACATGTACTCTACATCAGTAGACTGTTGGCTAAACAAATCTTGGTACGGAAAGGGTAACCATATTCTGTAAGTGATATAATTATAAACAGTAATCCAGGGAAGTTTGGTCAATAAAATATTTATTAATTCAAATGGACCGTAATCTTTAAGAATATATACATAAAGTAACAATATATAGGCGATGATGTCAAAATGACCAAATGGCTCCATAGTTATGTTAAAACTAAATTAAATTGAAAATAAAAATTGGGTGCAAAATATTAGCCGCTGCAGCTCTGAAATTAAATAATTTGCAGCCATTGCAGAAATTGCAAAATTACAAAATTATAAAAACTACAATTTTTTGAATTGATCTCACCAAGAGTTATCTGTTTCAATGAGCTAAAATATGGAATGTACTGATATAGGTACTGGTAGCCATATCTAAATCAAGTAACTGGTGCTGGATGTAAGCAAAAATAGACAACTTAACTGAAAGATACGTGCTGTACAGAAAAGTTCCAAGATATCATTCAAACCTCAACCAAACATCCAATTGATGCCAATGTAACTACCAACAGTCACTAAAAATCTTCAACAGCTCATGCCAATAGCTAAAATCAACCATATCGAGAATTAAAGGTTTTCACGTGACCATTTTCAGTAATATTTTAGTCATTGCAACCAACTGGTGAAACTCCATGACGGTGCTGGCATCCATATCACTAGTTTCGTAGCATAAACTTGCAATTGGAGGTGTAATATATCAATAATTCTGACTAGTTAAAAAAATGTCGTTGAGAAGCATTCGTTCCATCGTCAAAGGTATCGAGCAACTGGAAGGGGTAGGAGCAACCGTTCGTAGATCGATTGGATCAAGAACTTCGAAAATGTTCAATCCTTTTTTACTATTCGATCATTTCACTCAAGTAGGTAAAGGGGGGTTTCCAGAGCACCCCCACAAGGGTCAGGAAACTATTACATTAATGTTGAATGGATCTGTAGCTCATGAAGACTTTACTGGTTCTAAAGGGGTATTATACCCTGGAGACTTACAATTTATGACCGCAGGAAGAGGCATTGTTCATTCTGAAATGCCCATTGCCACAAAAGACGGATCACCTGTAGAAGGGTTGCAATTATGGGTCGATTTGCCAGAGCATTTGAAGGAAGTAGAACCAACTTATCGTGACTTGCGTGAATGGGAAATTCCAGAGGTCCAAGATCAGGATGGTAAATTGTCTGTGCGAATTATCTCCGGTAAAGCGTATGGTATTGAGTCCATAAGAAAATTGGCTTCTACGCCCGTAGACTACTATTTGTATAACTTAAAACAGGGCGGAGTGTTCAAGCAAGAACTCAACCCTGATTATAACTATTTCTTGTATGTTGTTAGAGGAGACAAGTTAACGGTCAACGGTGAACAAACCTTGACAGAGTTTGATAACGCCTTTCTTAATCAAGATGGTAGCATCGTTACTGGTGAGAATACAGGTACCAATGACGTACAATTTGTGTTGATTGGAGGACCGAAAATGAACCAGCGAGTATTGCACTACGGTCCCTTTATCGGTACAACAAATGAATATTTAGAACGGGCAATTGTAGACTACGAAAACTCGACTGGTGGGTTTTCTCGGAGAAGGAACTGGAAGACACTAATCAGTGGTGGGGTCACTGAAGAGATGATCAATGGTCCTTTGAATGGTAGTTTGGAGCAGCGTGCTAAAGACAAGCAGAAGTATCTTGATCAAAAGAACAAATAGAAGGTAGATAGTACACTTTAATAGTCGCCTACATAGTACACATGTGAATACACTTCATAGTTCATATCTCATTATTAATGCGCTATATAAATCCAGTTTCTATAAATTGACTGACTTAGTAGGAAGATAAGACCTTTTCAATGGCTTCAACCAAGATGTCAGCGTGTTTTTCTTCAAAAATCAAAGTTGGTCTCAATCTGACAGAATCATCAGCACAACCACCGATGTTAACACCGACGGTTTTCATGTCGCTCAAGAACTTGTTTCTGGCTGCAAGATCGGATAAAGACCAGGCAATGAAAGTACCTCTGTTTTTACCTCTCAAGTCTCTCAAGTAGGTTGGGTACTTGGCTTGAAGCTTTTCTAACTTGGCGAATAAGTAGTCACCGACTCTGGCGTTAACAGCAGCTAAGTCGTGTTTCTTGACTTCAGCACCAATGGCTCCACCTAACAACATTCTGGCTGGGTCTCCGCACCAGGTGTTGAATTGTCTGTATGGAACATTTGGTACGATATCTTTGTCGTGGAAGTAGTAACCAGCAGATTGGAATTTCTTGGAGAAAGTAACTAAATCTGGTGGTGGAGATAACTTGAAGTGTTCGTGGGCCCAGAACTTACCAGTAGCTCCGACCCCGGTTTGCACTTCATCCATGATTAACAAAGCACCGTGTTTGATGGTCAAGTCTCTCAAGCCTTGCATAAAGGCGTTGGAGGCGTGGTTATCACCCCCTTCGGATTGGATTGGTTCAATCAAAACACCAGCAATTGGACAGGACCAAGTCTTGAACAAATCGTCGACAATGGCCAAACATCTCTTGTCCTGTTCGTCGTTGTATTGTTGGTTCTGTTCCAATGGGTACTTGTAGGCAGGGAATTCTGCTTTTGGCCATTTGAATGATGGCAAGTCCAATTTATGGATTGGTTTGGAACAGGTAGCGGAGGCAGAAGCAAATAATCTACCGTGGAAAGCTCTCTTGAACGACAAAATAGCCAAATCAGGAGAACCAGGTGCGGCATTGCGCATAACTGATTCGTTTTCTTCAGTGGTGAAAGTAGAAGCAAAGTTTCTCTTTTTGCCCTGGTACCACATGAAAACGGCTTTGAATGCCAATTCATTGGCATCAGCTCCAGATAAACCGGACCAAACTTTGTCTTGACCTGGAGGAGCGACGTTTAACAAACCTTCAATGATTTCTTGTAAATCAGCAGAAGGAAAGTTACCGATAGCTGGTCTGTCTACAATGGCTCTGATCATCTTATCGGACTTGGCAGTCTCGATCAAAGAAGGGTTGTTGTAACCCAATGGAATGGAAGCGATTTGTGCGTAAACATCCAAGTAGGTATTTCCGTCAACGTCGACAATGTAGTTACCCTGAGACTTGCTGTAATCGGCTACGAAATAGGCAGGTCTCGAATCAAATACATTGCTTAAGGATTGAATAGCCGCAGTGGACTTTGGTCCTGGAGACTGGGTGACTACAACCGGTTTGGTTGGCTCGTTTGGGAAGTATTTTGCGCTAATAGACATGAATACTAATGATCCGATAGAGAAAAATGCATGATATGTGGGAGGGATGGGCAGGTATTTATAGAAACAGCGATAGCGAGGAGGGGTGGTAGCGGTATTTCCCGATTGGGCGAATATGCGCTACTTGCCATTGATTAGGATAATTTATGCGCAGTGCTCTTAGCGGGAACCCGCTAAACTGGCTACGGCAAATTTCCTCAGCCGTCGTAGCGCCAATTGGTCCTAACAGCGTTGAGAAGCGATCCGTCGATAGCCGTGGAAACATCTGAGCCTGTGGTGTAGCTCCACAGACTCTGTTCGAGGTATGCTCTGCTCGTGCTTGGTGTCCGCATTAGCGATAGCAACCGCAGATTTCCAAGCGCTACCATGAAAGCTTCAACGGCGCTACCATATTAACTACTGCAGTAATTGTTTGTTTTGCAATCACTGCTAGCGGGTGCGCTGTTCCACGGCAACGGCAAAATGCCTTGATTGTGGTGCTATTTCACCCGCTGCTGAGTGATGCGACAAACAGAACAAAACAGACTCCACTCTTCTAGCCCGATCATAACGACTGCCAGATACCCATCTCTGCTCAGTAACACCTCTAACACCAATATACTGCATATAAATACATAACAAAGATCTCTACATGCTTGAGGCACGGCTCTTTACCCTATTTTTGTGCTTCAAACATCCACTTGGGTGGCACGTCCATGTTTACTTATTTGGTCGATTACACAGAGGCTAAAGGTTACACCCAATGAGCCATTCTCTTCTAGGGGAAATGGTTATCGACCTGCATATAAACTAGATATAACCAGTGCATCAATTGCCCCATACTCTGATTCAGCTCGAACATCTGAGTATGGTAATTTGGTGGAGGAGTAGATATTGTAGTATGTGGATAGTAATCATAAGGAAAAATTCAGTTTTGGAATGTGGCACGGCACATTATAATTTTTGCGTACAATTTACTGAATGGGCAGGTATAATGACAGATCAACGGTAGAAGTATAGAACGACCGATCAAGCACATATCCTTCCATTTTATGCAACCATGTACGAAGAATAACGTCGAGATTGACTCATATTCAAAAAAGGCATCAAATAGCGCCAAAAATAGGGTGCATCTAAATTGCGATTTTGCAGCCATTTTACATTAATGTTGTACTATTCGCAGCTATTCCCAATTGCACAGGAAACTTCACTATATCTGCCATGGTGGCTCTACTAATAATCTAGATGTGCCATCTACCAGTAGCTTCCATCAGCACCCAAACTTTCTTTTTTACTACTGTCACTCACTAGTACCTTCTTCTACTACGACCGCACCACGTATCGCACCGCACATTCGCACCACGCACCCGCACCACGTACACGCACAACACCCTACCACAATCATCAGTCAAACAACCTCCTGCACACAATAACCATCGCTTTAAATTTTAAAAACAATCAATTGTCTACAACAACTAATCATGTCACAACCGTCCGAGTTGAACATCGATGAAATATTCCACAATCACATGGAAGACACATCTATCAAGCGGAGCTTATTTGTGCCCGAAGAAGTGGCGCCAAAGAGAGTCAAACACGAAGCTACAGATGATTCCACAGTCTTATCAAATCTAGACCAAACAAACGGTAACGAAACTGCTTCTACATCGAATATCACTACCAACGACGCCCTGAACCACGCTCAGGTCGAGCTGCAGCACCAGCCGCAACATCCTAGCCAAAGTACTACGGAAATCACTAATATTGGCAATGAAAGTGTGCCCAATGAATCTTCCCAACAAGTAGAACAAGCAACACAGCAACTACAGAACACACAGAACAATCACAACGATGAGTTGGTACCTGATCAACACGCTGGAACTGAAACCAGCACGAATAATGACCATTCTGGGTCCAATAACCCTAGTCAAACCCAAGTAACAGTACCACAGACATCGATAGACCCCGAAATTCACGCCAATGACAGCATCAGAAGCAACCACAACATAGACCACGAACTCAGGACTAGCAATGATGTCGCTGACACGACCCAGGCAGCAGAAACGGCGTCTTCAGTGACAGAAACCACCACTACAACAGCACCAGAGTTCCCCAACGAACGCGAAAACCTCGTGATGATAGCTGGCGAGCTCGAAGAAGCAACAGAAGCAAACAAGCAGAAAAATGACGGAAAAAACGACGGAAAAAACGACAAAACCGTGTTGCACGATGGCATTCAAGTACCGGCCAATTCGGAGCTCCTCAATACCAATGCTGCTGTAGCAGCTTACAACGCATTATCGTCGCAGTTACCGACGTTTTCTGGAACAAATGCCCATTTAGCGGCATTGCCATTACCTATAGTGGCTGCGGACTACTTACCACCAAGAATACAACTTTTGATCAATACCTTACCGACCTTGGATAATCTCGCCACTCAGTTGCTTCGTATCGTTGCAATCGGTCCGTACCAGAAGATCATCGACTTAGCGTCCAATCCTGACACCCCAGCCGGAGCCACATACCGAGACTTGTCGTCTTTGTTTGAGTTTACCAGAAGACTTTACTCGGAAGAATACCCGTTTTTAACCGTTGAGCATATAGCACCAGGAATGTGGAAGGAAGGAGAAAAGACACCCAGCATGTTCCGTAACAGAGAACAGAGCATTGAGTCAACCTTGAGAAAAGTTAATCTCGCTACATTTTTGGCAGCCACTCTAGGAACCATAGACGCAGGTTTCTTCTACCTTAACGAATCGTTTCTCGACATTTTTTGTCCTAACAACAATTTGGACCCAAATAACGCTCTTTCCAACATGGGGTCAAACTCTATGAGTCTACAGAGCGGAGTAAATACTGCCATAGGGGAGCGAGTTGGTAAGTTATTGAAGCCACAAGCTGTTTTGTACCTCGACCTAAAAACCCAGGCTTACATATCGGCCATAGAAGCAGGTGAAAGATCTAGATTAGAGAACTTGAACGATTTGTTGCCGGACGACCTAGAGCAGTACCTTCTCTCCCGTAGAGGCACCAAAACGTTGTCTCCAACAGAACTAGACTTTATAGACAGATGCAAAGCGCGCAAGGAGACATTACTACACTATCCCGATGACAAGGTGCTATCAGAAGAGTACGAGTGGTTCTCGTTCGTCAAAGACCTCTTTGACTACGTTGGTAAGAATATGGGCTTTATAATTTACGGAAAGAAAGGCAGATCGCCACTTTCTTCAAGAAAAGAGTACGACACAGCTACACCACATTCGCAAGAAATCCTCAATGCATACCAAGACAGCTCCAGCTTGATGCAGTCACCAAAACCAGATGTTCCTGCGCTACCAACCACAGATGGACCTATGGATACCCAAGCCATCAGTGAAATCACCAATGCATTACTTCCATCCGAGATCCAGGAGCAGCAGTTACATCTTCGTATCAACCCCGGGTCGACTATACGGAACTTACAGCGTAGACCATGGACTAGAGAGGAAGAGAAGGCTTTACGTCATGCATTAGAACTCAAAGGACCGCAATGGTCTACTATATTAGAGTTGTTTGGAAATGGGGGTAAGATATCAGAAGCATTGAAGAACCGTACCCAGGTTCAACTTAAAGATAAAGCCAGGAATTGGAAGATGTTTTTCTTGAAAAGTGGACTTCCTGTACCGGGATATTTGCAGAGAGTTACGGGGGATTTGGAAAGAGAAGACAGAACGAGAAATAATCGGAAGAATACCCGTAATAAGAAGACTGCTGCTGCACCTGTCCCAAGTGTACAGCAAAACAAATAGTTTAAGCAAATAACAGCAATCTTCAATAGAATGAAGTCTATGCAGCACTTTTTGCAGCCATTTCATAGCAAATGAATTTTAGTACTGACGGTTTATTCTATAGTTACGAACACTCAATTTGCGATTTTCTAACTACAAGGGTTCACACTGAATATATATTAAAGAATACTTGACCATATAGAAGAATTTGTACCACCAATAAACCGGTCAGAAGTTATTTGGTGGTTTCTGCTAAAGGGTCGGCCCCGGGAACATGTAAAGGCACTACACCGTTCCAAACTTTGTCGGCGTTTACGTAAATCTTCTTCATGCTACACTGTTGGTAGTATCTTGTTGCCATATAGAATACCCCCATACCATAGAAAACACCACCTAACACCAAAGCACTCTTTGGTTTTAATAAAGTCCGAGCAACATCCATTCCGAAAAAATATTAGTCTGCGAATATATGTAAGTTCAAATAAATTAAACTTAATCTAAATCAAATTAAGTAAGTAAGTAAGTAAAGTAAGTAAAATTACAATGTAGTAATTAGAGATATCGATTATAAGTTTTACCTTGATTCATTTGCTTTTTATACCCTTTTTGTGGTGGGGTGATTTTATGTCATTCGATTTTGGCTGCTATAGTGGTGTTATATGGAATATTATGTAAGAAATGGGTTATAGGGAGGGATGATTAACAATGATCGCCAAAAGTAACCATGAACAACACATAGCGAGGTGACAATCCACTCGGTGTCTAGGACATCGTGGCGACCGAACAGTGATATAATGGTGGTGCTGTAAAGACATTGAAAGTAATTCATTTCATGGTAGCGCACCATTTAAAGTTGATTGATGTAGTGGAAAGTAGTGTACCATATGCGGCTAGTCATACCACCAGTACGGCTGTAGAATGATCATAACTTTTGCAATGATTACTGCCCTACAGCGTCAAAATTTACAACGTGCTGCCGTAGTTGCTGCTTAATGAAAATTAAATATCTGCAAAAGTCACTGTCGCTACATTACTGTTCGCATACAAACACTACAACGTTGCATCAAAAATTTTGCACCCACTAGATAAAGTGGGTTCCTGTGATGTATATTGCACTCTCTGTGCTATTTATTATTCGTACGAGCTTTATGCTATGTAATTTTGACAAACTATACTATTAAGCATTAGTCTGCAAAAAACTTGTCTGTTCTCTATTTATATTTTCTCTAGCCATGCATCTTCCTCTCGCTTACTGTTACCCATATTAATTCCCTATTTTACATTGCCCTCATCTTCTTAGTACATGCGCATACCTTCTGTTTGGGGCAATACTGGTAAGAACTGCCCGATGATTAACATGGGCATGTCGAAGATATCTCTTTTAACCGTCCAAACTGAACAAAACTCTATGAATTCTTGTTGGTTATTACCACTATTATTGACAATATTCAAGCTTTTGTCTTCTATATTTCTCATTAACCGACACTTGGTTTGAATCGACGATAATAAGTTCCCCACGGCAATTGACTTGAACTTCTCAAAGTAGGTGATAATCGATTCATCATCGTACATTAATTCCATGATAAATGTTCTCTTCGACAACAAATCTCCCATATTATACCCCAAAAGACTTAATAAATCATCTGTAATACTCACAATCTCTCCTGTTCTACGCCACATGATTGTCGGACATGAATTCAATTGCGCCAATTTCTCGTAATCTATTAATGAACGCTGAAATGTCATCTCCAAGAATTGCAAGTCTTGTGGTTTAAAAAGATTTTTATGAGCTGAGATAAATGTAGGACGATACGAAGCAATAAGCTTCAATATTATGAGCAAATTGTTCCGTTTCTGTGTCTTCTCTTTCTGGGGTAAATTGTTCCCCAGAAATCGTTTCTTTAGGAAATGTGTCAAGGAATGGTACGACTGTGGGTAGTCAAAATTCATGGTATTATTGGAATAGATATCTTGCACCGATTGGTATATATTGTGAGTTATTAGTGGTGAGACATACTCTACGTTGGCTTTCACGTTGGCCAAGTTGGTATTACTATTCTCACGGCTTAGTTTCTCCAAGTCTTGTAGGTTCGTAGTGGAGAATTGCGACTTGGCAAGATTATTGGTATTAGCATTATAATTCAAATTGGTCGAGCTTTTGCTGCTGTAGTCAAGATTGTTATCTAGCGAGTTTATTTGGTTGTTTGAGTTGGAAAACCCCAACGATATAAACGGCCTCGAATCCTTCATTTTCTTCAAAACTTTACTAGGAAACATGTTAAAGTCTATATCTTGTAATACATCTTGCGCATCCATACTGGTGGTAGAAGGACTGGGAGACGAAGGCTTCGACTTGACAATGTCCCCCAACATAATGTATTCTTGGTTCAAGTAGTTCGAGGTGAAATTTGTTGTCGATGTTGTTGAGTTGGTCAATGCTAGTTCCGTGTTAGCAATGTTACTATCCTTCTCAAATAGTAATCGATTTAGTACATCTTTAGTGGTGTTAAGCATGTTATTAGGGGGGAAGTTCAACATAGACAAATATTGTCCATTTGTGTCATTGATGAGTCCTGCACCACCTTCTACATTGGTTGCAAGGCTGTTACTTTCGCTTTCGCCTATCTGGGCATTATTTGCCTCAATGGTAATATTATCATTCGTAACACTAGGCATGCTCGGAGTTGTTGCGGTGGAAAGGATCGAGGGAGATGTGTCGTAATTGGCAAGTTTCTGTTTCTTATTCTGGTTCAAATATCTCGCGCGTTTTCTTTCCACATCTTGACAGAGCCCCCCAATGTTTCTCTTCTTACAATTTCTACATGGTCTTTCATTAGAACACTGTAGGTGCTTCTCATGGCAAAATATACAAGCCCGGGCCGCTGGCTTTCGAGCTTTTTTTTCAGCAGGAGTTAACTTTTTTGTCATATTAGCCGTTCACAAACACCAATTCTCAAATTGGTTGATGGCAATAGCTTGTTTTATATGGATTTACTGTAGTGTTTTCAAATCTGGGGTTAGTGAAAAATTCTTCCCGGACAAACACCAATCATGCCGGCGCTTTTCGGAAACAAGAATTAAATCCTACATATAAACTGGTTGCAAAATCCTCTTTTGCATCCATTGCTCTTGCTGGGATGCTGTTTGAGGGAGAGAAGCGAGTTGGAGAGAGAACGGAACAGTGAGGTATAAACGTTTTAGTGGTTTAGTTATGGTTTGAAGTAAATTGGCAAGTTGGTGTAAATTTCACAAATCTTGGCAGTGTTGTGGGCGAAGCATATAGATGAACTAGGTAGTGGCTGCAAAAGCAGTACGAAACAGTACTGATCTAGCTCATTATGCGGGAGTTTCCTTATCAGTTGATTATTACTTAAGAGAATTGGCCTATAGAAACAATAGTTTCAAATATAACTTTTTCTGGGGTATCTCCGGGATCAATAATCAAGATTGCCCACCATTCCTAGACATACAGCAACTGGTGCCAACTATTCATGAGAAGTTGCGCAATATCATAACCTCCTACTATATACGAAGTGAATAATCCGGCATCAAATATTTCGTATTCTTTAGCAAGCGGAAAGAAGTTTATTCACCCTGAAAACTCCGAGATGAATCATATCGTATCATATCTGACTCAACAAAACGATAGCAACGTGAGACGACACGTTCCTGGTTGATAAGCCATATGTTGTAATCTACCCCTATAAGTATTTTTTAGTGCTTGCTTGAAATTTTGATTGGAACTAGTTTTAAATGGTTGCAAAATTTTAAATGGCTGCAAAAAAACCCGCGCCTCAACCGAATAGCAAGCATTGATTGATACAAAGATGAAGATTGTTAAAGTCATTTAATGTAGAGTTCAAGTTGGACAATAATGATACTTTTGCTATGTATTTTAGGTAGTAAACAATTCAATATTCTATAGACTGGAAAAACTAAAATAACTAATGTTGTGCATGTCTATTATAGGACAAAAATGTAGCCATAATTCCTAAATCGTAGGCAACTTTCAATGCTGAAGCAATGACGAAAGTAACCCATTGAGCTCCTCTCTGAGTAAATGCACCAGTGAAAATTGGACCCAATACTTGGGCAATTGTTTTCACCACATTTACCCAGCCAAAAACAACAGTTCTTTCACTATCAGGGATCAAAGTAGCTAAAAAGACATGTTTAGGGGCAACATCCATAGATTGTGTTGAAGCTCTAAAAATCAAGATTCCCAAGGTTACTGGGAAAGAATCCGGAATAGGAATACAACCCAAAAGCAAGGAAGCAGGCAAATGGGTGACAACCATAGTAACGACAGGGCCCAATCTTTTGGTAAAAGTGGTACTTAATAATGACGTGAAACCACTAACTATACCGGTAGTAAAGAACACTGAACCTAAATAGCTGGCAGACACATCGAATTTACGTTTAATATAAAACGATTGCCACGACAATGGCACCAAAGAAGAGGCGAACGAATCAAGAGCAAATAACAATGACAACTTGATAACGATACCAAGAACCGACGAATGCAATTCTGGCAACATAGACTGCCACCGTGATTTAGGAGCGCTTTCTGAAGCAGTAGCCAACAATGGATCAGTTTCATCAGTAGCCGATCCCGCGGTTGCATCAATGGCAGGCAGGTTATCTGGAGATTCAGTTTTCATTTCGATACCGTCTGAGAAAGCAAAACATAATACAGTGGAAGCAAAAGATAACAATGCATAAAAGAGAAAGATGCATTTATAACTTTCCACCAATGTAAATCCATATACATTAGTTGCAAAGTCAATGACATTACCACAAATGAAAGACCCGAGTGCACCACAGAACATTCCTAAAAAGGTATACCAGGCATATATATCCGATCTTTCGGCTGCTGCCATCAAAGAGGCAATACTACTTTGTTCAATAGATCTAAACGGACCTACTTCACCTCCACTAGGAGTTAAAATACCAAGAAAGGCAATGACAACGAGAAGGTAATGGTTATCGATAATGGTAAAGGCTACCCCGGTAAGTGTCATTAAAACCGACGAGAAGATTAACAAGTTCTTTCTTCCTATCTTATTTGCATACACCGATAAGAGGAAACTAAAAATCAAGTCTCCAATAAATGTAATTGTCATGAACAAACCAATGAAGTCTTCTTCAAAACCAATTTCCTTTAAGTAAAGGGCCAAAATTAACGAGGTTGCTCCGAATCCAATTAACCGTATCATTCTAATGAGAATGATGATATAGATATCGGACCCTGCCCTGAATAGGGTAGTTAAACCGATCTCATCGCTGAGAAACCGTAAAGTGGACATGTCAAGCTAATTGGTTATAGACAGTTATAGTCTATTGTCTACAGGTCTGTTAGGTACAGAGTCTATGAAGTTGAAGTTGACTAAGTTTTGCTTTAAGTTGACAAACTTCTGCTATCAATTCAATTTTCAAAGTGCGTGGGTCTAGTCAGTTAAGTGCATTACCTGCGAAGGAATAATAGAAGCCAGCAGCGATGAGGAACCAGCGATGAGGAAACAACGGTGACTTGGTGCGAACTAAGTGCAATTTTTCAACGAGGCTTTGGACTAGTGCATGGGCATCAAGATGCGGGAATTAGGCCTGGCAGCCATGCCAATCACAGTGGTGTATTTTCTGTTAAAGACGTAGTTAGAGGTAAATTGCCATGTAATGAGATTTAACTTGACCATTGACCTACTGTGATGGTAAAAAACCCAAAAAAGAATATAAAGACGATAAAGAGGCAGTACTATAGTTGATTACAAATAGTCTTGGACTATCTGGCTGCAACTTCCACGGCCATTTGCATTGGAATCACTCACGGACACTCACACATGTACGCTGATACCATAGCACACACAAATCGGTTCGGCAGCCAACTATCAATCATTTAACCGGTAATTGTATCTTTAGCGGTCTGGTTCTAAGGCACGGTTACCTCCATGTTTTGCAGCCAAATACTATACTGTTTCCACATTTTTCAGAATTCGTAGCTTTTTCTTTAATTTAATCCCAAAATGTCATCTATCGATCAATCTAGACTCAAATGTCATCAAACTTCACTTCTCTGCCTTTGCCTCAAGTGTGCACTCTATGATGTAATGTTGTAGTCTTGCGTCTTAACTTAGCACTGATTGTATTTTTCACGACCCTCATTATTTTGCAGCCCCAAGTAATAGTTTAAAATCTTTGCCTTCTTCAAAAGCTGTAGAACTTACTTTATTGTCTTTTCCCGTTTAGTTTATTGTGTTTTTATTATGATATGATATCGGTGGCAAACAAACCAGGCAAATCCATTGAAAAAAAGAGCAACAAATACACTCGATCCAAGTCCGGGTGCTATCAATGTAAATCAAAAAAGGTTAAATGTGACGAATCGAAACCAAAATGCTCCAGATGTGACTATTTCAACCTCAGTTGTGATTACAACCTCAGACTACAATTTAGAGAAGATTTGATTAAAATTGGTAAGTCTTTTGGCAGAGAAGGTGTATGGTCCAAGAAGAAACAACCGCATGATTCATCGTTTGAGTTGTCCAATAAGTCCAAAAATAACCACTTTCAGCCTATTTTGAATCACCAACTACAATTCATTAATCACTTTTATTCCGACCTATATCCGCACCCCAGTAGATGTCTAAACGCATCGATTATTCCAGTAGACATTAAGAATTCCGTGCATCATGACATTTCACATTTGAGTTTTGCTCTAAACTATTATGTTTCTTTCATTTCACCCATTTTAAATCCTATAGGCACCTATTCGCCTAATTTTTCACATTCAACCATCTACATGGACCAGGGACTAGATATAAATATAGTGGTGCAATACACCCAACAAAAGCCCGGCTTGTTCTATTTGATGGTAGCTTTGGGCTGTATTTATCTTTCCAATTTGAACGATTCAGACCAAGAAGTTTGGTTGCAAAATGCATATTACTATAGAAATTTGGGAGTACACTTTTTCAGTAGCCAATTAACAATCTTAATGAACCAAGATGGCAGTAAAAAACCTATTGATTTCGAGGTGGACATGCTTCTAGGATTGGTCAAATTAGTCATGTTTGATATTGCTGACCATTGTAACACCCGATGGTCTGATTATTTACTAGCAGGTAAAGATCTCATCTCGGTAGATCGAATCCAATTGCCTCGTAACACAATTGAATTGACACTATTGAAGTTTTCGTTGGAATATTTGAATTATCAAGAATTAGTAGGCAGAACAGTTTGTATTTGTCCAAGCAATGATTTCCTTAAACTTTTAGAGGACCCTAGTTTTCACCATCAACCTGATGAAGTTAGAGAGTATTCCTGGATCGGTTGTGATAACGCCGTTTTGCAAACGATCTCAGAGATAACTGACTTATCTATTGTTCACAAGAAGAAAACATTTGATCAGTCATATTTTCAAGAAAAAGCTGCACCACTAATTACGTTTCTTGAGTCCTTGCGTACGGTTGATATAGATTATGATTATCTCCTTGCTGAAACTCCTACTGATTCCTCAGGATCTTATTCGCCAGATTTATTAGCATGCTTTCATACATTACCCGAAGACTCTTATCTCTTGGAATTAACTAATGAGATTAGAAGGCTCTCAACATTGCTTTACTTGGACTGCGCTATTTTGAACGCAACTCCTGACGATACGAAAACCAAAAGACTAGTGAGAACTGTTTTATATATGTTGGAATTTGTTGTTATTAAGAACGATTTCAAATGGTGTAATACATTACTATGGTCTGCATTTATGGCCAGTGTGGAAATTTCACCTATAGACCCAGACAGTGAAAGGTTACGTTACTTGAGTTTACAAATTTTTGATAAGCTACAAAGTTTTACCTTGGGAAATGTACCAGCTGTCAAAGAAGTGTTGCAGAACGTATGGAAGAAGCGAGATATCCACACTACTCTGTTATCGGTAATTAAATCTATCAAACTATCGAAAGAGTCTTCAAGGGTAACCAACGATTGGGAATTCTTTGTTGTTGATGAAGAACTGTCTATTTCATTAGCTTAAATATACTAACAAATATATACCTCTACCTAAAAATCAATGGATTTTTTGAAGACTTTTAACGAAATCAGCTGAATTGCTTTCTATTGCTTTATTTGCCAAAACTCTGATATTACGCTGACCTACCGTCAAAGAACTATCATTTACATTGAATGGTTCAAATCCCATTGATTGTAATCCTTCAAAATTAGGGACGTTTTTAATATCCGCCCCTTGGAAATCCAAAGCTTTCTCTTCTTCGGTCAATCCAGAACGGTAATCATCAGGAGAAACATTGTTAGTAAAACTATTCTTAGTGTCTAAGAGAGTTTTGATATTTTCCAACGATAAAGGTGCTTGCCCATAATAAAACACACTGGAATGACCATCACCATTATGTTCTCTATCAACTTCATGAGGTAAATCACAGTGCCAGAATACATAGGTTCCTTTTTTGACATCTGGGATTCCAATACACGATTTATCTTGATGAAGATGATGAAAGAACTTGTCAGGAATGTATAATTGACCGGTAGTAGGTTTAGTACCAGGAAATTTTGAAGTTTTTAAATCCATCTCATAATCATCAATATCACCACTTGGAGGATCTCTCCAAAACAAAGGTCTCAACATAATATAAGCCATAGTCAACTTAATATTTGGTAGAACTTTCAAAGTTCCTTCTCCCGTCTTGTTATTACTTAGAGCTAACCAACCTTGAAGTGTTCTAAATGAAGAGCAACATGTTTCAAGAACACCATCTGTCATATCATGATAGAGATTTTCGTTTGCATATGCTCTAGCATCTAGATTAAAAGGGTCCCAGTCTTCCCAGTTACCTTCAAATATTTCCTTGTAGACGGCCCGATATGCCTCGTCTTCCCATCGTTCGATTGAAGAAGAATCAAGATGTAAAGGTAAAGCAGCACTGGTTCCTGGTTGTCTGATTCTAATTCTATCTCCATAAACTACTTGTGTATCCAAATCAAGTAAACAGTTTGGGTCACTAACATAAAACTGGTGGGCCATTATCTTCATTATTTGTTGCACATTCGGATGTGCTCTGGCTTCACATTGAGGTTTAGTCCAGAATAAGTTATACCATGAAGCTGGATTGAAAAAGTTGAAACCAGATGACTCTGGATGGTCTTTGCAGAATTGAACCATTTCATCAAACCACTTGTCTATTTGCTTTTCGTCAATTAATTTATTCACCATAAGAACTCCTTTTGTCTTAAAGTCCCGCGAGATCTCAGAAGGTAATTCGTAATTATTAGCAACAATGTCATTCCAATCGACTTGTGGCACATAGCTAGAACCGGCTTCTTCTATTTTGCTTAGTTCGGCATCTATTTGTCTTAATATTCTCTTCCAACTTTCCGTTACCTTTTCTCGATTTTCTGGTGCAACAAGTTTCTGTTTAAGAGCAATAAATCTTTCATCAAGATCGGGAGGGACTTCCACGGTAGTGGTATTCGCTTCAATACTAGAAGGTGCCATGTTTGACGTTTTTTGAATTTATGGGAAAGGAAAATTTCGTAGTATATTTATAATAAATTATATTTTGCAGCCATTCCAGATAACGGAACCCATGTCTATTTAAGTGCGAATTTAATGCAACCTTATTACCAATGAGGGAAACGATGCTAATTGTGTAGGAATACAAAGCTCTGTTGGGACCCGAAAACAATGGAAACTCTATTCTATATGCCGATAGTGTGCAACCTTTGACCAAGAGAAGTATTAAGCAATGATGATTTCGCGCGAGTTACGGCCGAGATTTTGAAATAAAGACATTTCGAAATGGGCAAGGAAAGTTGAATGTTAGACCCGGAAGGCAGCACGGGGTAAAGAAGGCTCAGTATGACTTCGCTAATGCATACCTGAATACAGTAGGAACTTCGAGATGCACTCAAGCCGACCATTTCCAATATTAGTAGAAATGCCGCTATTTGTACAGAAATTTTAGAGAAACTTTATAACGGTTCCGGGGCCAATTGTTCACATATATCCAGTAAGCAAGCACTGATACCGAAACATTGCCTAACAGTCCGCTTGTTTCTTCAAACACTGAAATCAAAATTAGTAAATTGTCTTGCGACGGAAATGGCTGCAAAATTCAAACCCCGAGTCGCATTTCCATACAGTATGAATTTCTATATAGATAAAGAATATATATTCCTTCTAAGTTGCTTTGCAAATGTTATATTTGAGGGGGAGTTTAGCGTCCTCTGTCCGTATAATGGTTCAGAGCCATCGGTGGATGGCCAGTGCCGCAAATTCTTGTCAACATCACGAGCGGTTGCAATTACATGAATGGCCCAAAGCGAAGGAGCCGACTCCTTTAGAAATATTTGATCTTAAACAGAGCCAATTAAGTTTAAATCAACTAGAATTCGCCAAATTGATCAAAACAGTCTATTTGAAGTATTTAAAGATCTATCATCCCGATATATCCAAAAACATTACTATTGTAGATAGGTCTGGTAAAGTAATGAATGACGAAGATAAGCGAGCCCGATTCGACCAAATCCAGCATGCTTACGATCTCTTAAAGGATCCTCGTAGAAGAGTAGCTTACGGTCGATATACTGCCAGTTCATGGGATAAACATGACGGTAAAGGAGGGGTGTACTCTGACTTTAGATATGGCAGTGGCTCTTCGTTCGAAGCGTTTCGTAATACAAATGCGCATAGATCCCAATACGGTTTTGCCAGAGACGAAGCATTCTGGAAAGCTGGGACTTGGGAAGATTATTATCGCATGAAGCATCAAAGAACTCCGCCAACAATGCAGGAGATAAACCGAAATAAAATGAAGATTTTGATTGGAGTAATTCTTGTGGCTACATTAGCGTTTGCATTGCAATTGATGCTAGCACTAGAAAAGACCAACGAATATATTCGGCAGACGAATTTAATGAACTTGAAAGCCATGAAGGACCTAAACCAGAGCTATGATCGACCAGAATCTACACAATTACAGAGGATTAATCGGTTTTTGGTTGACAGAAGAGCCACCTTGGTTACTAATGGAGAAGATGACCAACTAATGAGGAGCCAGGACCATCAATTGTTGACTGACTACGCGAGAAGAAAAGTTGACAAATTTGATCACAATGAACACTAGGTCAAATCAATCACGATAATGAGAAACAGAGTACAAATAAGAATGAAAACAGCTCATAGGAAGATTGAAGTAGGATTCTACGGAATAAATTTCGACTTACTCATAGTTGCCAGAGCATTGGAGAATATCGAACTATTGAATTCAGAGACTATCCGGAGCAAGTGATCGAGCTCAAGATTACGATTAGGAGGTTTTACTCGTTTGAGGCACGGATCTTTACGATAAGATGTCATTTTTGAAACAGTGGATAAAACTGCCATATATAAAAGCATCGAGACAACTACATTCAAGCAACATTGTAAATAAGCTATAGGGGTGAGAGCAAGATTCGCTGGGTGCAAATATCACTATTTTCTAATTCCATTACGATTTTACGCAAATGCATGTCAAATAGATTTACGAGATGAATGTATTTACTAGACCAGTGTCTACTAAGAGTTCACAATCACAAGTTTTTAAGTGAGTTTCGTACTTGTATCTGCCTGATAGTCACAAGTGATAAACTACGCATATTGCAGTGTAACGCGACTATCTTATCTCAAATTAAGTTTTACCTGTTTCAGCATTATTTGGCACACTCTTCAACGGGGCTGCTTTCAAAGTGATGACGTCACAACGGCCCTTTACCGGGGCTCGAGGAGGAATCAAATAAGCTTTCTTCCTTCTTCATCGAGTCATACTAGCAAGTCATAGGCAGTACCCGAGCATCATTATTTGATATATGCATATATAGTAATAACTATTCTTTCGAATTTACAAATTATTTACCGTAACCCAAGATTTTCAGTGCGGCTGTAAAATTTTTCTGGTTGCTAGGTTCGTACATTAGAGTCATAGGTGTAGTAAGCCGATATCGAATACAGAACTGGTAAACTTTAGTTCATTTTTTATTATAGACATTTTTGTATTATTTCACCTAAACATTTGCAAGTATGGATTTCATGAAAGCTGAGACTGTTCTCGACTTGAACAATATCCGTCAGGCATTAATCAGAATGGAAGACACTATTGTGTTTGATTTGATTGAAAGATCACAATTTTATTCATCTCCATCTGTTTATGAAAAGAACAAGTTTTCCATTCCTAATTTCCAAGGATCATTCTTGGATTGGTCATTAATTCAAATGGAAAAGGTTCAAAGTCAAATCAGAAGATATGAAGCTCCTGATGAAACACCCTTTTTTCCTAATGAGATTTTACCATCTATTTTACCACCAATTGAATATCCAAAGATTCTTGCTAGCTACAGTGATGAGATCAATGTTAATGATGAAATCATCAAGTATTACGTAGAGAATATCGTAGACAAAATTAGTTGTAAACCTGGGGATCAGAAAGAGAACGTTGGGTCCGTTTCCAGTTGTGATATCGAATGTTTACAGGCCATATCACGAAGAATACATTTTGGTAAATTTGTTGCTGAAGCCAAATATCAAAGCGATAAAGAGTTATATGCGAAATTAATTAAGGCTCGCGATGTGGCCGGCATTGAAAAGTCCATTACCAATGTTGCTGTAGAAGAGACCATTTTACAACGATTAACTGCCAAAAGTAAAAGCTACGGTACTGATCCAACACTTAAATATTCCCAGAATCCACAGTCCAAAATTGATCCCAATATAATCGCAAAGATCTATAAGGAGTGGATAATTCCGTTAACGAAAAAGGTGGAAGTGGAATATTTATTACGTAGATTAGAAGAATAGACCAATAGAAGAATAAAACATTACAAAAGAATAAAACACCAGAAAGAATAAATATCTTTGCTATATAAAATCATTACTTCCGTGTACTCTTGTGAGACTAGCCACCGTAGCCAGCAATAGGTCCAGACACCTCGTAATGGACTCGTTAGAGAATATCACTAACCTGCGCAAGAGATAACCATGCGTGTGAGGGTTATGTCCAAGTACAGGCAACAATAGCCCCAATACAGTACTTTTGATTGTATGCATCTCTGGGATTTCTCAGTACTAGGTACAGTTCTACTACAACTGGACAACATCCCGTATATCCCTCACCTCCTACCGGAATACGAACTACCCCCACAATACCAAACATTCCCCCCAGTTAAAAAACTATTCTTAGCAAAGCTATACAGTACAACGTCTGCAACCATTATTTCACATGTGTCAAGTTAAGTCAGTACGACCTTAACCCTCGTCACCACTGCCATCGTCGTCCATATGCACCGTCGCACTAACTAAGTACCAATGCACCCATGGCTAACAATGCACCGTACCTAGCCTACACAGGTCGCTTCTTTGCAGCATTAGTTTCCTCACCATGTGGGTATTGATCCACCTGTATACGCTGTTTCTACAACGTGGATTGCAAAAGATCCAAGTTTGTTTATACTCAATGTGGACGTTTCATACACGTTGTCAAGGTTAACATGTGAGAACACGTCTACTATATATATCTTGTATTTGCGAATAAATGTTGTTTTAAATTATCATCTTTGAATCAACTTCATTTACTACTCTTGTGTGTACCCCGTCTTGTATAGGGTGTATCTACTGTTTCAAGTCTTGTATCTAGTGTCAGTTCTTGTTTGACTGTGCTTCAACCTTTCTGTACATTCTTCACTTTCTGTACAATCTTTACTTTCTTTACAATCTTCACTTACTAGTCTTCAACGTCTAGTACTAGTGCAGTGTTTGTAAACCTTTTCTAGCTTTACTTCTTTCGTGGTTCCCTCTACAACCATGTCTTTGGTGTTGGATTTGTTCCCCACCGATATTACCAAGTTGCAAGTTGTAACTTCGGTTTCTCTCGTGTTTGCTGTGGTTTTTGTTTCGGCAAAAATCAACAAGACTTTCCATTCGCTTTTGGTGTTTGCTTGGGCTTGTTTCATTAAACCTATCTTCCACAAAGCCAAAAATACCGAAACTAAATTGGTCGACAACAACACCCATTTAAACGCAAACCAATCGGCTTTGGAATTATTTTACAAAAACCAAGCCCATATCTACGATAATACTAGAAAATTCTTATTAAAAGGTAGATCTGAATGTTTGAGATTAGCTGTTAACCACTTATCAAAGAAGAAGGATTTGGTCTGGATCGATATCGGTGGTGGTACTGGTTCAAACATTGAATACATGGACCAAATCTTGTCTATCTCGAAAAAATTCAGAGCAGTCTACTTGGTTGATTTATCTCCTTCTTTATGTGAAGTCGCTAGAAAGAAGTTCGCTGCTAAATCGTGGTCCAATGTTCACGTCGTTGTCGCCGATGCTTGCGATTTCACCATTAACGATGTTTCCGCCGATTTGATTACTTTCTCCTATTCTTTGTCTATGATTCCAACTTTCAATGCGGCTGTAGATCATTCCGTAAAATTGTTGGACAAACAGGGGATCATTGCTGCTGTAGATTTCGGTATCCAGAATACCGATACTTCAATGGGTAGAATCAACACTTTGGGTGGTCTTGTAGGAAGAAACTATCCATGGATTATTCGTAATTTCTGGAGAATTTGGTTCGAAGCTGATAAAGTGTTTTTGGACTCTTCTAGAAGAAATTACTTGGAATACAAATACGGTACTTTGAAGTCTTTAAACTGTTACAACAACGCTTTAGGTAAGATCCCTTACTACATTTGGATCGGTTGTGACAAGTCAAAGTCGTCGCAAATCTTACACAGAGTCAACTGTTTAGCTACTGAATCTCCATACTTAGCCCCTGCTGAAGCCACCCAAGTTGCCCCAGTTTCAAAGGGTCACGAAGCTGCTTTAATCAACTTGCAAAAGAATTTACCTTTCCCTTCCATTTATTACCAAAAACAAGTTTGTCGGGTTTACTATGATGAATTAAACCCATTATTCGAACAATTCGGTAACCAATATATCTATGCATTCACTTGGGAAGATCCACGTGAAGATAACAATATCTTGCAATTCAATAGCAATGATACCGTTTTAGCCATTACTTCTGCCGGGGACAACATCTTACATTATGCTTCTTTACCTAACCCACCAAAGAGAATTCACGCCGTTGACTTGAATCCTGCCCAAAACCATTTATTGGAATTGAAATTAGCTTGTTTCAGATGCTTAAACCATGATCAAATCTGGTCTATCTTTGGAGAAGGTAAAATCGCCAACTTTTCTGACTTGTTAATTAACAAGTTAGCCGTTCACATGTCTTCGCAAGCATTCCAATACTGGATGAATAAAGGTAACAGTACCTTCAACCCTAAAGGTAAAGGTCTCTATGATACCGGATTTTCAAGATGGGCTCTTAGATTGGGTAAATGGACTTTCCAATTATTTGGTGTTACCAAATACATTGATCAATTATGTAACTGTACTTCTATGGAACAACAAATAAAGATTTGGAACGACAATGTGAAAAACTCTTTATTTAACCCAATTGTTGGAACTTTATTAGTTGGTAACCCAATTTTCTTGTGGAAAGCTTTAGGTGTCCCAGCCAATCAAGCTAAAATGATGGGAAATTCTGTATTCAAATATGTTGTTGATACCTTAGATCCAGTCATTAACAGATCCTTGATTTCCAAAGATAACTATTTCTATTATCTTTGTTTAATGGGAAAATATGCTTACAATAACTGTCCTGAATATTTGACTGTCAAAGGTTTTAACAGATTAAGTGCAAAGGGAGAAGAATCACCTATAGATAACATTAGAATTCACACCGATACCTTAAACGATGTGTTTGATAGATTAAGAGAAAAGTCTTTGACCATTGCCATTATTATGGATCACATGGATTGGTTTGATCCAAATGGTAAAGATGCCATTAACGAAATTAATGCCTTGAAGAACTGTTTAGCCCCAGGAGGAAGAGTTATGTTGAGATCGGCTTCTACTCACCCATGGTACATTAAGACTTTCGAATCTTTAGGATTTGAATGTAAGCCAGCTGGTATTAGACTTTCCGGAGAAAGTATTGATAGAATCAACATGTATGCTTCTACATGGGTTTGTACCAAGGCACAAACTAAAGAAGTCCAACCTGAATCAGTTCCAGGTCGTAGAAGAATGAGTAGCTTGAAAATCTAAGGATGCTACATCATAAAATAGTCAAGATATCATCACAAATATATTTGTTATAATGTCATCATTATCACTCTTGATATCATTTTCATGAAAATGTACTATTTATATTCAATTCTTGTTATTAGAGTCTTTGTTAACAGCATTGTACTATTTATTTTTCAATACATTAAACCATAAAATCACTGTAGCGTAGTAACCATTATAAATAGTTTAAGACGGGAATAATGGAAGAGATCGATGAAGTTTACGGCACACTATTGCAGCAATACGGCATTAACTGCTGTGGTTTTTGCATAACTACAAGTTCTAATTTAACGAAACGAGCTTAGCCGGTATCGCGGTACCATATAAGGATAGGGTCTTAGATTGTTCTACAAGAAGAAGAACCAGAGGGTCTGGGTAAATAACAACCAGACATGGCCTTGAGCAAATAGCACCACAGCTTTGGTGATATGCTCTGGATATCTGTTTTTTGACTACACGTTAAACTACCACGTACTATACAACTTGGGTATACACCAGTGATACGACATTACCGTTCTACAGTACTACCACAATTACTACCACAGTTCCACTAGTAAATGGTCTCTACTATATTTAGCGAGTCGTGAAAAAGTGCGGCTAATTTTGGGAATTACCCAATTAGTAATCACCAGATATACTTTAAAAGCCAATTGTAATTGTAACTACAAAACAATAGTTTCTCCAGTTTGTATTTAAATACTGCGTTAGTTAATTTGTAGTTTTATTAGTGCAATGACTCAATCGTTTGAAATAGTGTTTGCCGTTCCATTAGAATGTCAATCGTGTGTAGATTCGGTTTCAAACCAGTTAGAAAGCTTGAAAGGTATTGATGATTTCCAAGTTGACCTTGAGAAAAACCTCGTTATTACCAAAGGGGTTATTCCACCTAGTGAGATCGTCAAGTCCATCCAGTGTATTGGCAAGGACGCTATTATCAGAGGTACTGGCAAACCTAATTCCGCAGCCGTATCTATATTAGAATCATTCGATAAGAGCGATTGGAATCAACCGGTTAAAGGGTTAGCGAGAATTGTCAGTGTGGCTCCGGAAAAACTATTCATAGATTTGACCGTCAATGGCTTACCTCGAGGTACGTACTACCCCTCAATTAGAACCTCGGGTGATTTATCAAAGGGTGCCCTCTCTACAGGTGATTCTGTCTACAAGTTGGACTCTATTGACGTCGATACTCCAGCAAATAGTGCAACTACTATCAATTCTTTGGGAGCTACCATTGTTAAACACGACGAAAATTTGTATAGCGGCCATGGCTTCCTACCTGCAAACTTAAATATTTCTAGTATTATCGGAAGATCGTTAGTGCTTTCCAGACTCGAAGACAAGGTCGAATCCAACTCTTTGTGCGGAGTAATTGCCCGCTCGGCTGGTGCTTGGGAAAACGATAAGCAAGTGTGCAGTTGCACCGGTAAGACAGTATGGCAAGAGAGAACAGATGCCATCGCTAAGGGTATCAATGGTTAATGAGTTTAGATAGTAAATATATGTACATACCTCACCATAGTAAACCATCGCAACTAGATATTCCGTCTCTGCCACCATCTTTAGACTTTTTACTATTTTTGTGACTTGATTTTCAAGCTGCGAACGTAAATTACCCTTCCACCTACTCAATTAACCCACAACTACATAAACGCTTCAAATACCCAGCTTGCTTCATCTTCTTCAATTGCAGCACCTGTGTCAACTCTTGCGACACTTTTTGCGACAATGTCACGTGATACATGACAAGACCTACGATTGATTTATTTGACTATCAAACAAAGCATCGATTGATCACATTTCACCGTTTGATTTTAGTAGGATATTTGGGGTAAAGGATTCAATTTTTTTGGATAAAGGGTATTATTAGCATCGTTATTTTACAAATTGGCAAACAAAAGTTCAACTTTTCCGATGGTTGAGACATATTTGGATTCCAAATCCCATTTATATTCATTAATTAACGATCAGTTAGAGCAACTAAAGTCCAGCAAAGTCTTGAAATTAATAAACTTCAACAATGGGCCGGTATCTAAGCAGCTCTTAGTGGAGATAATTGAATGCATACATGAGTTTACCTACTCGTTTGATCCACCTATTGAGATTGAAAAGATCTCTCTAGCAAGCAACCAAATCGACGAATTACCGGAAAATATTTCCATTCTAGGTCACAATGTCAAGTATCTTGACTTCCATCAGAATAACCTTACTGGTTTGCCCATTTCGTTGGGGGAATTTAAGAATTTGGAAATTTTGGATTTATCAGCCAATGCACTCTGGAATTTCCCTAGCAATATTATGGAAAAACTTACCAATTTGAAGGTCATTTCGTTGAAGGAGAACAAATTCAAGTATTTGCCTCTGAAACTTGGAGAATTGCCGTATTTAAACTTCATTGAGGTGGCAGATAATCCTCTCGTATTGCCATCGCAAGATCTTGTCAAAAGCTTCCAAAAGTCACATCCTGATATGTATTGGGTGGGTGAATTGAAAAGCTATTTGGTAGCGAATAAATCGGTTTTGGATCAGAAAATAGCTGAAATTAGAGAACTAAAGCTGATCAAACCTCGGGTGGAAAACCCAGTTCACCCAGACGAATCGCAAGCTATAATTCAACCAACAGTATCACGGTCTATGAGCACTTCCGATGCCAAATCTTCCAGAGCATCGAGAAGAATGGGGTTGATTATCAAGAAAAACGATCGTTCTACGAGTTCTATGGACGTTTCTGAACAGAGTGAATCTACAAACAGTTCCTTCTTAACTACATCAGACGCATCGGTTGATGTACCTTCATCCTTGAACTACAGCCAATTGATATCTGAACCGTTCCAAGTGGAAACACCGCTGCCTATCTCAGCGTCCATTCCCAGCTCACAAACATCGTCTCCTAACCAGCATCCACCAACAATACTACAACCTAAAACTACAACTGCATCCACCACTACCAGATCTACAAGACCAAGCACAAGATCGCGATCTAATACGCTAAAAGAAATAGACAACTTCTTACAAAAGAATGAGGTTGATACTGAAAACAAGTCCAGTGCCTATTTCAGAAGGCTATCGACGCTACAGGAACTTCCTAGCGACGAAATTTCTTCGCATGATCACCAGACAAACGTATTCGAACATATAGCCAATTCTCGCTCTGGGTCAAGAAATGGCAATCTCAATCAAATTGCAACCCATCCTGATCTCGAAGTGTTGAGACACCCTCAATCACAGGTCAAAGAAGAAGCTTCAAGTGGCGCGGAATCGGTTGCAGTCCAAAACAGAACATTGCCTTCAGAGCTGTCGCCTTCAAAATCGCAGACCCATGCTAAAAGAATAAATTCGTCATCTATAATAAAGGTATCTAGAAAAGTGCTATTTTCATTCAGTGAATTGCACTCGTCCGTGAGAAGGTTCTCAGGATTTTGCACAGACAAAAAGATAAGCTACAAAATGGTGTCTTATTTATATACCACAAAGGCAAACGTTGATACTTTAGTTGAGAACTTGGAGGTAATGGAAGAAACAGATAATAATCTCGACCAGATTGTTGCTTGTTTGCACACATGTATTACATCGTTTAAAGCGATGATGGGGCTACTTAGTGAGAGTTTCTCTGTATTTGTTGCCAATATCGACGTCTGTTTTATCCGAATGCTATTTCTAACCATTTATGCGGCAATGAACGAATTATTGAATGCGTATCGAATTTTGAATGCGAACAAGCCTCCACAGCTCAGTATTCCTATGATACCTCAAGCAAACGATAGCAAACAAAAGTTGTCCATAAATACTAGTGCCAGTCATGAAACGGAGGAAGTGGACGAGAATTTGTACCGTGCAATTGATGTAGCCACTTCAAATGCCCAGGTTGTTTTTGGTGAGTTAACTAGAGCAATTACTAACAGTGACTTCTCCAGCACTAATAATGGCAGTTCAATCAATCAGCCAGTAGCAAAACAGGTGAAGGAATTAACTGGTATTTGTATGACTTCAATGGACATAACAAAGCGGTTGAAAACAAAACTAATAACAATAAGGAACAATCCGTCTATGCAAACCAAGCGTGGCTTCTGGGACGATATAAACTTGTTCTTAAAAGCTATCATTCAAACGTTCCAGTCCGTTAAGGGCATAATGCAAGATTTACCGATTTTGAATGAGATCAGAGGATGCATGTCGAACTTGACGAAAAACACTAAGGATCTAACTTTGTTGTTGGAAGCTTCGTCTTATAAGTCTATGGCTACGGAGTCGTCTACACCATCTACGGCAAGCCATCCATCTACAGTTCCGAGCCTATCTAGCATGCTTACTCCAGTCTCTACTCATTCAAATTTACAATTGACTTCCAAATCACAAGTCAACTTATCGCAAATGAATAGTCTTCAGCAACCACCAGTTCGAACCCCGTTGGTGGCTACCTTGGGTGCGGCAGCCCAAGCGATTATGCCTGCTGTAACCTCCAATTCTGAATCTAACCCGGGCCCAAACTTCATCAGCCCTATCACTAGTCCAGGAATCATGAATAACGGCCCCACCACCGCACCAGTGAACTCTTCGGGTCAGTTCTTTGCCAAATCTGGTGTCAATCCCTTTGACGGTTTGATTCTAGCGAAGAAAGAAGATAAGGTGCCGGAGTGATTATATATACTACAGGAATCATCGTCCAGATACTACATTTGATGATTTTGCTTAATTGTTATAATTTTTACTTTCTAACATGGTGTATATACTACGGAGATGTACTGGACTCTAGTGCTGTCTTTGTGGTTCAGAATCTTGCTACTGAATGAATGAGACGGGCGATATTATTTTCAAAGGCATTTGCTCGTTGTGCAGTTCAATAAAGCAAAAGCAGAATGTGGTAGTTTATTCACGTGATCAACTGCATGAATTTTGCAACCAAAATTGCCCTGATTAACTTTTGCACCTTTATGCGACAGTAAGTAAGTTTATGCTTGTTTGCTGCAGAGGAATCGTAGCTTGTGCCACTGTTATTGAGATGTGTAGGCTTTGTTGTATGAAAAGTATTCCGTTCGCTTTTCTTAGAAACTAATATAAAATAAAATTGGGTTTATGCGAGATCTTCAATGCTACCATCCAATGTAACTTAGTAAATTAGAGCTTGCAAACCTCTCGTAATATGAGCTTTTGTGCTAGTTGAATTATTATAGAGTGTTTGAGGATTAAAATGGGATATATATATGTTCAAAACTCTACGTTTTGAGATATTCATGACCTAACCAAACGTTCATTTCATTCTCATATTTCATGTTTCTCGGTTGATTATACTTTGATTGAAGGGAAGTATCTTGCAACCAAATAAGCAGGTTGAACTTTTAAATTATATATGTGAATAAAAATTGTGGTGGTGACTAAGTATACTGTACTTGGAGCGATAAATTCCCCATCTCACAAAACTAGCACCCAATTGACAAGTCCCTACCAAAGGATATGTACCTCTAAATATCCGAAGCTGGTATTGGAACTCAAAATATCTATAATTGTTGCAAAAGCAATCTGACAAGCACGCATCAAACCATGTTCATGGATGCTGACCAATATCGTTACTGTAGTTACATGCGAACCGTAAAGTTGCCTAGACATCTTGGGCACATTTAGGCTGATGAATATAGTAGCACTTTAAGGTTATTTACACTGGAAATTGATATTTTGGGCAAGTATAATTTCCTCTTTTTGTTTGCATACAAACATAAATAGCTAATGAATGAACGTATTATGGCTATTTTTCAATAATTCAAAACCAAAATAATGGACAACGCTTACACATTTTTTATGATTCTTGGTTGGATCTACTATACGTCAATATACTGTTTGTATTTATTTATTCGAATCCTGAAAGCTCTTGGTGATGAAAGCTTCAACGGAGACAAATATATTGGATACTTCAAGGCAGCAAATCATTCGCTTACTGAAAGGTGTTTAATCGAGTCTGGGATAGACCTAATTCTGATAATATGATCCACCATGATCGTTTTGTTATATTCTATTTATTGTTTTAATATATGTGCAAATAAACAACACGATTGTAAAGACAACTTTACTACTGACGAAGATTGATTATCATTGTGAAAACTAATTTCTACAATATTTCTCCCCATAATAGTGTACTCTTGATCAAATAAGGAAATTAGAATCACGTTGTCAAGATGAATACTCCGTTTCGAGAACAAGACAAATATTATAGTTTCCTAAATTTTACTTTCTAATCCAATATAAATATCCTCTTGTCTCTAGTAAGAGTAACTTCCACGGCTTCGAAAGCAATAATGACGAAATACTTCGAAGTAGACGATAATATGCTTGCGGCGGCATTCGCTACGTGTTTTATTTGCGTATTCTTTTATGGTATGCCCCTGATTATGTATGCCTTCCTAATGCTGTCAAGGCGAATACAAACCAACGAGATCCATATGCTCTTTAATCATGTCACTTCGTTGTTAAACTGCACGCAGACTTATATTTAATCTTAACATCAACGGAATTGGCTTAGACAACTTCGATGCAACTATTAATTTGCTCTAGGATTGTGTATAGTATTTACTTATATACCAAATTACAAGCTTCTATGAGAACGCCATATTCTTTTTTTTTTGGCTGCAAAATTTTTGCACCCAAATCAGCCTATAAAAAGTGCGCGGATCACCGATATCGTTAATGAAATTATATGCGAACCGTAAAACATTTTGGGAACATATAGGCTGATAAATGTAGTAGCACTTTAAGGTTATTTACACTGGAAATTTATAATTTAGGCAAGTATAATTTCCCCTTTTTGTTTGCATACAAACATAAACAGCTAATAAATGAGCGTATTATGGCTACTTTTCAATAATTCAAAAATAAAATAATAAAATAATGGACAACGCTTACAAATTTTTTATGGTTCTTGGTTGGATCATCCATTCGTCTATATACTGCTTGTATTTATATATTCGATTAGTGATAGCTACTGTTACTGATAGTTGGAACGCAGACAAATTTATTGGATACTTCAAGGCAGCAAATCATTCGCTTACTGAAAGGTGTTTGATTGAGTCTGGGATAGACCTAATTCTGGTAATATGATCCACCATGATCTTTCTGTTATGTTTTATTTATTCTTTCAATATATGTTCAAAATAACAATAGGATTGTAAGACAACTTTACTGCTGACGAAGATTGACTATCATATTGAAAACTGTAATTTCTACAATATTTCTCCCTGTAACAGTGTACTCTTGATCAAATAAGGAAATTAGAATAACGGTGGTCAAGAACGAAAGATCAATACTCCGTTTCGAGAACAAGGCAAATATTGTAGTTTCCTAAATTTTACTTTCTAATCCAATATAAAAATATCCTCTTTTCTCTAGTAAGAGTAACTTCCACGGCTTCGAAAGCAATAATGACGAAATACTTCGAAGTAGATGACAATATGCTTGACAGGGCTTACGGTGTGTGTTTATTTTGTGTAACGGTTTATTTTATACCCCTGCTTATGTATGTTTGCCTAAACCTCGGAAGGCGAACACAAGCCAACGAGATCCATATGCTCTTTAATCACGTCACTTCATTGTTAAACTGCACGCTGACATATATTTAAAATTAACATCAACGGAATAAGCTTAGGCACCTTCGATGCAACTATTAACATGGTGTACCTGGTTATTAATTGAAGCATATTCTTTTATGTCAAAAATCAAGCTTCTATGCATAGAAAATATATTACGTCATATTTTTTTGGCTGCAAAATTTAAATTTTCGTTCACAAAAGACTACAGTTCACAAATGCAGAATTTTAAGCTCTTTCATTAAGTTATATTGAAATGGCATTCAGACAGGATAATTCAGCTACGAATTGTCCTGGCGAGGGTCCACATGACAATGCTGAGATATCAAGCCATGTTTCTATGAGATCAATTCAGGTAGATGCAAGATCTATTCGGGAAGATAATGTTCAAGGAGAAGATAATGTTCAAGGAGAAGATAATGTTCAAGGAGAAGATAATGTTCAAGGAGAAGATAATGCACAAGGAGAAGAAACTGTTCAGAGAGAAGAAACTGTTCAGAGAGAAGAAACTGTTCAGAGAGAAGAAACTGTTCAGAGAGAAGAAACTGTTCAGAGAGAAGAAACTGTTCAGAGAGAAGAAACTGTTCAGAG